>OU343217.1:244995163-245137250 GCA_910596185.1 Chrysanthemum makinoi | reverse complement strand
GACAAGTTTGGAGTCTTAGTGATGAAGAAATGGCGTAAACAGCCCTCCAACCGACTGGTTGAGCCTAAATCAATCGTTGGTCTTCTTGACTACTCTCAACCGATCTGGTTGTAAGGGCTCGACCAACGTTAGAGCAATTTGAAAAAAATCATAAGCACCAAAGTTGTAGATCTTCTTAGCTTTCCGCCAATGAACCGGGTCAAACGGAGTCGCAAAAGTTATGGCCAAAATGGTGAAGGTGTGTCGGAACAACGAAGTCTTCCAATATGTCTTCTTTTAGCTTCTTTTCTTCATTTCTTCTCGCTTCCTTCTGAACTTTATTCTGAGTCTTTGGACGACTAACTTGATGACTTTATCTTCTCAATATACTCAACAAGTCTTTTCTTTTGTCGAAATTCTTCGTACATGGAGAAATATTCGTATTTTACTTTTTTTCCTCGCTTTTTCTCCACTTTCCCGCATTGGCTACAAATGAATAGCAAACGACTTTTGCGCATTAAGCATCAAAAGCATATGATTATAACCAAATAAAACACATAAAAGCACGGATAACGCTACTAAAAACATGCACAATTTGAGCGTTATCATATGGCTTATAATTTTTGAATATTACTTGAGGCCGCACAAGTGATTATCCTTTAATAGCAATTCTTTCTATTGATCCTTTTATCAATAAAACTTTTGTGGATGCAGGAGTTAGAATTCGAGAAATTCATTACTCACGAACCACTTTCCCCATTGCGGAACTGGGAACGTAAATTTGCCACATGGCCGTCTCATATGAATATTGTACGTTACAATACTTCACAAATTTTAATGTTTTTTGTTTGAGTTAGTAGCTGGTTTATGTCTTCATAATTTTAGGTGATCGCTGCAAGTTATTTACATTGGGACAGCTACATAGATCATGGGTCGTTGAAGGCTATTGACTGGCAGACCATGATACAACTATTGACCCTTTAGTACAATCCTTAGTTCATAACTTGATGGATCTGGACACACTCCTTGTGTCAATGATATTTTGTATAATATTATTCAGCACGCGGAATTTACTTTAGTACTTTAGAAGACAGTTTATATGATGTACTGTATTAGAGTAAACACAGATTAAACACAAAACTTAAGCTCCAATATTATTGATGAATAATACGAGTGATCTTAGTATCACTAGGGTTACACCTTGAAGCCTTTGTGAGTAATACGTAGGTAATTGACAAGTACCTAAGACAATGACCTAGGACCTCCTTTTATACAACAAGGAGTCCTTTACAAGATAATTATAAAGCTAACATAATAGAATATACACAAGATCTTTTCTATACTTATCTAGACACGTTTAACTAAACTTAAACCGATAGCGGGTAATAATGAATCAAAGTGAATACGCTTCAATCGCTAGTGTTAAATCAAGCAAGCAGTAAACCACATACTATCCGTGGTAACGAATTATTCCCAACAATCCTCCCCTAAACTTATGATTTCTCAAAGAAATCAATAAGTTTCTTCAATATGCATTATCTTCAAGGATTTGGGGAATTCAATCAAACACTTCACTTCTTTCTTAACTTCTGTATGGTTCTTGAACATTGATCTTGAAGTCTTTGTAACAATGCTCTGACCTTTTCATTGTCTTCATTAACTATTATTGGTAAGGTTAACATCACCGTAAGAGCTCCACTCTAAGTGGATATTCTTTCAAAGAAGCATGAAAGTCTTCTCCATTTGTTGTAGAGACATGATGAACTTCACATGAATCATAGTAAAACCATTTAGTACCAAAACTCGTGAATAAGGTTTTCGTAAATCATCATCAACATTTGGTTCATAGAGCCTTCTAAGATTCACCCATAATTGCATCTCCTTTGTATCTTTGAGATCTTGAGCATTAAACCTTTCTTGAACTAATCTCCATAGTGTATTAAGGTCATATCTGTCAAAAGCTTTAATAAGATCTTCAAATGTCATGAATGATGAAGTTGCACCACCTAGCCTTGTGATCTTCCATGATGGAGCAAAATTGCTAGCGGTGAAAACTTCCCAATCAATAATAGGATGTCAAACTTGCAGTGGTTCCGATAAAAATCTCTTTCTTCAATCACAATCATTCCAGCCAATTGATCTTTAGTGAGTTTCTCAAGAGGAACTTCCTTCTCAGAGAGACATTGTTTGATCTTCATCAACCTTAGTCTTCTTAACAGTTTGAGAATCACTTACTTTGGCCTTTCTCTTCAATCTAGGAACCCTTTTTGCTTCTTCTTCAGAGCCCATTGATGTAAAAGCTTTATCTTGTCTTATAACTCTGTAATAAGCTCTTTCAACTTGATCATCAGACATTCCTCTAAATTGATGCTTCTTCCAATTACCAACATGACAACAATAAGTCTTTATGTATGCAAGTATTTGTGCCTTGGTTGGTTGTCTTGGTTTCTTCGCCCTTTCCCTTTTGACTGAATTGATCACATCTTCAAGTGCTTGATCGCTCTTCATTAGAATGAAATCCTTCAACCTAGCCGTTTCTTGTTCCTCGCCATGATCTCAAGAACTTTCTCAGCATTTGTTCTTCTCGCTATCTTCTTAGCAAGTTCTCTATCAAGATCAATCTGGGTTTGTCTTTTCTTTGAAATTTTGCTCCAGCTTGCTCTACATCTTCCATAACTGCTTTACCCTTGTCTTTCTTCAAATTATCAAATTCTTCACTTTTAAGGCAAAATTTGGCTCTCGTAGCTGGAAATAACATCGCTGGTAAAATCTGCTTTGAAAATGTCTTGATCTTCAAGTTGCTCTCCATGAGTTTCAGCTTTCGCTCCTTTACTTGTATCACCTTCATCTTCAAAATCAATAGTCCTCCTCGCAGCCTGACTGCTTTCCTCCCTCGCTTGGAAGAATTTCCCAAATCTTGATCACCGAATCACCATCAAGAGGTGAGGATGAAGATGAAATCACCAACTTTTCCCCTCTTGTGTCTGCTTCAACCCTTGTATCTCTTCCTTTAATGTCAATCTTTCTTTAAGTATTGAATATCTTTGGCATGCCGCTTCGACTTGGACCAAAGACTTCTATAGAGAGTCAACCTGCTTTGCTAACTTGGTACATAAAACCATCAATTCCAATTGGTTCCCACGCCTCATCACTTCCAACCGTGTTACCCGTTGGGAGAGGTGAATCATGGGGCAAAGGTTCATTCTCCCTAGTTGGACTAGGTTGAAGTCTAGAACCACCACCGCTTGTTCCTAGACCATAAGGTTCAGAAACTTGCTATGTTGTCATGAGAGGAGTTGACTGCTTAGGCCTCTCATAGGTTCTTGAAACTGGTGGGGTATAATCAATGTTTGGAACATTAATTGTGGTTGTGTTTTGTTCAGTTGAAATTTTAGCAAGCATTTGTGGTATGAGAGGTGTAAAAATCATATTGCCATCTTTGTTCAAATTTTGAAAAACTTTAGGCTTTAGGCAACTGATTGGATAAACATTAGTATGAGGTTGCAGTTGAAACTCATTTAGCATCCGCTTACAACCTGGATACATTAAAAATTTTGTTTTACTCTGTACATTGCCTTTCATACTTGTAAAAATATAATTTGACCAGTTGAAAATCTTATCAATGACTAGACAAACCAAAGGATAAGCCATGGTTGAACTAAATTGCTCATAAGATGTTTTCTTTGGACCGAGACAATGCAACAGAGTATGAATCAAAAATCTCCATCGGGGACAAAACCACTCTTTTGAAAGTAACCTTTTGTCAATGGTATCATACCCCATGGATGATAAAGTATCATGAATTTCAGTGCAGGTAATGTGATGAGACCATTGAGATCACCCAAGTGAAGTACTTTCCTCAAGGATGCCTCAAGAATATCAATAGTTACCCCATCCACGCGGCTCGTGAGCATCGACTGCCATGTGTATCTCCAATCTCAGTGTTATGGACTTAGCAGAGTCCAAAACGCTTGATTTGAGAGATATAAATTGTAGGTTTTAAAAGCAAAGCATACCTTATATGTGTGGTATGTAAAAATTCCACAATTTGATGATAAATGTACGCCTTTCTCATTAGACTTTTGTAAGTAGGCCACAAGGTTGTGCTCATCTCAAGAAACTTCAAAGATGCCATAGAAACTTTTGATGAAAAACAAGATTATGTCAGTAAGAATGAAAGAATTAACTAGCCAATTGAGAGAGAAAGATATAAAGGGTTAGGGTTTAGAATTATTGCTAAGTAAAATTATCTTTAGAAAGTATTAAAATATGGAAAGAAGATAATTTCCTTAAAATTTTAACCCTATATATATAACAAACAGTGGTTACTTTCAATGACTAGTAAAAATTAGTTACTACACAAGCAGTAACTAAGCTAGAACAACAGTGGTAAAATAACACTGTCTGGAAATGTGGAACTAGCAAAGGTAATTTTTCACAAAAATTTCAAAGAGCATTGGTAAATAAAATCATGATAACAAGATCGCTCTTATCATAGTTTTTAGCAACCTACCAGCTATCAACGGATTTGATATGTCTTTACCATGAGCCATTTGCTATCGACTAGCCAACTCTTAATCATAAAGAATATGGTGAGTTGATAACCATATAGTTTTGGTAAACTATCAACCATAAACGGATTTGTTAAGTCTTTACCAAGAGTCGCTTTGCTCTAGACTAGTTGATTCTTATATGGGTTAGACATGGTGAATCAATAACCATTTGTTGTGTATCCTATATACACCTTTTAAAATCAACTCCTATCAAAGCTTTGGTTATGTAGTCAAAGAGATAAGAATAACCAACTTGGCACATACCAAAGTTACCTTAAACCAAACCATTGTCCAAATAAAATATCTTCCAAAGTCAACTTGATAATATCTATATTTACTCCTTAACCTACCAAAATAAGAAAAAAGTAAATATTTTCATTAAATAACCTTTTCAACCGACCTTGTCTATATAAGGAGGCTTGGCTTGTTGAAATCTTCATCAAATCACATTCAAAACATCCAAGAACCCTAAAACAATCATGAGTAATCCCTCCAATACCATCAACATCTCTTCACTCGTAAGAAGAATATGTAATCAGTCGAGTCCTTCTCAAGCATCGATGGTGTGGATACTTTCCATTAGGGCGGCTCTTCATCCAAAAGGTATACCAAAGAAACTGCTAAGCTGTATGCCCTGCAGCTAAGCCTGCAAAATCTCTTGAGTTCTACTCGAGCTCATCTGATGATGATGAGGAGAATGATGAAACTTATTCCATGGCTAAAGATTTGCCAAAGGCTCTTTCAATAGCACTTGAAACGGCTATCTCCAATATGAAGCAGATATCCATCCCAACAAGGCCGCATGTCGCTAAAGCCTCCTCCATGTGTTCTTGGGCTTCCATGTCCAAGAATGCAATCCACTTTTGAGAACAAAAGGAAGAGGGCACCAAGAAACAAGCATGACTATGTGGGCAAAGGCAAGAACAATGGAGGCTAGTTAGGTGTAGGATGTACTAGGTTTCAGTCTTTTGTGTTTTGATGATAATAAGTATTTTCACTTTGATTGTTATGTATCACGTTATAGTAATGAAGTTCCTTTGTTTTTCCTTTTTCCACTGTGAGCATGTTACCACTGGTTGCATTATAGTTCCCAATGAAAATAATTTCGTGTAAATATCATGGACAACTAGATAGAATCTAAACAACCTTCGAGCATCGATTCATCAAAGAGTAACCATTGAATGTAAACAAAGAACTCAAAACCGCAACTAACAAGCATAAATCAAACACCGAATCACTGTTGAGTTTGGTAATGGTTAGTGTATGGAAAGAAATGAACATAGCAAGGCTATACTCAATAAAGTCAAGTCATAAGCATTAATACACTTTCCAAGGCCACAGGACTCCAATTTACTTCTCAACCACTTACACCTTCCCCTCATTAACTTCTTGAATCCTACTTAATATATATTTAACAAACCATTTAACACAAACCACTCAACTCACATACTCCAAAATTTTCACTCTCAAAAATCATTTCAACAATACCATGAGTCAATCTAGTCCGATCAATCTTTCTTCTAGCAGTTCATCTGATAGTTCATGGGATGACTTTGTTTTGAAAAACCCGGAGAGTTGACAGAAGAGTATGAGAAGGTTGTATCCAGAAGAGAAAACATTCAACTGTTCTTTTCAAGTCCTTTTCCCGGCCGGGTCCATCATCACTACAACCGAGCCTCGTGGATGCATTAAACAAGGAAGATAGCTCAGATCGCTCCTATGTATCACCATATGGATACATGATGAGACCTCCGAAGAGTCCTGAGTGTTCCTCTGGCAATAGCTCCTTCGAAGAGCTCCAACCATCACCTTTTCTCGCCATTGCAATCAACTCCACCATCACCGTCCTTTCATCATCCTCACCACCTACTGGGATAGTGGTGATGGGGTTAGCAAGTCCTAGGGTGTACGAGTAGATTAACATATGTGGGGCTCCGAAGGTGATGCCAAACTGGGGCTTTCCAAAGAAGCCATAGATGATAGATGATGGGTAGGAAATGGATGGGTTAGAAAGCTTGTGTTTGGGGTAATGCTTGTTGGTAGTTGTCTTTCAGTTTATGTTGTGATTGTAAAACCCTAAAATCGTAAACGCGAGTAAATGACCATAATGCCCTCACACCGACAATCATAATCCGAAAAATATAATCGAGCTCGTTAACTACTTATGATAACAAAAACCACATAGAACCTTTAAACATTATTTATGTAACTTACAATTTAAATAACACATTCAAACATTAATTAAAAACTAAATGTATAAATGTAAACTAAATATTGATTTATTGGGACTTCATGAATTTCGGCCAAGAGAGGGAGCAAGAAAAACGCCTCCTTAATGATCCAAATCATTGCCAAAGATAAGTAATGCATATCCATTTCTTCCTAACCTACCTCGCTTAAATATCTCACAAAAAAACCCTAGCCCCCATATTAAAGAGTCACAAAGAAAAGAAATAGAACAAACTCCATCTCCTTTCTCTGTCGAGTAGAAGGCTTCAAAGAAAAGGGTTTCGTGTGGTCTTAAGCCGCCAGATCCGTCATTAATTGGTTCGTAGGACTCGCTGGGTCGTGGTGTGGCGCGTCGCTAGCTGCAGTAGTAATCGTGACAAAGGGTCTTGTGTGTGCCTGGTTTTGATCTTGTTACTTTCTTCTTGCACGATACCAAGGTAACATTTATAACCCTCGTCTCGTCTTTCTTTTCGTCATGAATCGGTTGTGAGTAATCTCCCATGCTGAAGTTAATAACAAAATATACATGTCACATGAATGTTAAAACGAAGCTATGCTGCATGAAATCATGCTATGTAAAACCATTCTAATGTCACATGAAATCATGACTAAAATAAGTATATATATATATATATATATATATATATATATATATATATATATATATATATATATATATATATATATATATATGTATAAAAAGTGTGATTCCTAACTCGCCGTAAACCAACATGCATGGTCCTTGAAACCATATATATTGAGCCGCATAAAACACTAATCATATTTGCATGCATGGGGTCATAAGTCTTATTTTATATGTTTTGATGCATGCTGCATTAAGCATGTGTGGACCTTGGCCTTGTTGTCGTGATGGTGGGATGCATGCATGAATGTGTTAAACAAAAGACTAAATGCATATCAATCATCAAGTTGTACAATCTGAATTTTGGCAAATGGTTCGTATATATATAGAGAGGTAGGGTATCATTTTGGGTAGAAAAAAAAAGCTTATATAAATCACTTGGGAAGGATGTAACTCGACAATATGGGGTCACCAAAAAGGGTTATGATATCTTGTGTTTAACATGTTTAAACTAGCAAATAATATATAAGGTGTTTTTAAATAAAAGCTATGGTTGTTATGGATTCATGTACTGGTCATATAAACTTCTATGTTAAATTCACAATCTTCGAAAATAAAAGGTTTGGTTGGTAAATATAATGACTATAAGGGCTAAATGAGTAAAACATATGAATGAGATATAATTACTATTAAAACCTTACACTTTATAATATTTACACTTTGAACCCTAAACTTGCGTAATTTGGCTTAAAGTATTATAATCACTTAACCTAATATATCTTTAAAGTGCATAATAAATGGAAGGTTACCTAAAATAGAAAGTTGCTTAAAATAGAAAGCCGTTTAAAACGAGTAATCT
This sequence comes from Chrysanthemum makinoi, assembly GCA_910596185.1. Lineage (NCBI taxonomy): Eukaryota > Viridiplantae > Streptophyta > Magnoliopsida > Asterales > Asteraceae > Chrysanthemum > Chrysanthemum makinoi. The sequence goes on along the minus strand of OU343217.1, from coordinate 245,129,047 downwards.
AATTCTTATGGAGCGTTATCTCATTCATATAGGTTCCGACGGCGATTGATCTCATTCCTTGATTTTACTTTCATTGTTGATTGCTTCAATAAGGCAGATATTCTAACCTTCTTATAAGGTTTCTCATGACCTCGTGGTGACTTGATCTCTGGTAATCGTAGATAAACCTTCTTCGATATTGACCTTGCTATTGAACCCTCTCATCATTGAACTGTTATTACTGAATCGCTGATATTGAACTATTGCTATGAACCTCATTGTGACCTAATGACGTTGAACCCTTGATTTATTGACCACTTACTGTATACTGGACTTATTCATCCGCCGTTTGATACCCTGCCGTTAACTAGTCATGGGGTTCCATGACCGTGTCATTGATGCACCAATGGCATGACTCCAGTGTGTACGAGTGATGTTACACACCGCCCCTATACCGCATCGATTATGCGCATTTTACTGTATTGTTATGGCCACTACTGTTTCGCAGGGCGTATGGATGCATCCTAGATCTGCATCGTTATTGTTACCGTTATCATATATATGCTAGTGATGTGGTGAGTGTGTGCACACCCTCACGCATCGAGCCGACACTCCAACTTGATATTGAGGTCTCTCCTCTTATTGATTGGCATTCCAGGTCACCCTCCAATGGATCATATTAATGGATACCGACTGTTTATCGATATTGTATTATCAGTATCAACTGTGAGGCTCGTGGTTGACTGACTCCTTTCTTTTCCTCTTGTTCCTATTCTTATACTGATTCATCGTTCATATTATAAACCGTCCGCTCTTATCTGAACTTCAAATTCCTATATACCGTTACTGCATCTGTTATATCTGTTCACTGAGCTTTTAAGCTCACCGCTTCTTTTCCCCATGGCAGTTATTAAGCTAGGAGCTGGGGTTTTTCTTGGGATTGAGAGTAGGATGCTTTTGTGGATTTGCCTTAGATATCTTAGACTTTGATTTCTATTGTTATCTGCTTGGAGATTAGACATTTTATCGTTTCATTTCTGTTGGACCCTTTGGAACCTTTGTACTGCTCAAGTCGTGTTGACTTGTTATCTTTTGATATTTATTATAAGATTTCCGCTTGCATGGTTTATATGTATTGTCTCGATTTGTAACCATAAGTGTGATACTTTTACCCTTATCGGGTTGGGTGTTACAATTATATCAGAGCTCTGTGTTTACGACTTGTAGTCGGGACCTGTGACATATGGACCCTAAGCGCTAACCCAGAGCTTAAGATTTGATTGGTGAGGTTTGGGTAGATTCTAGGTTCATTATCATCATCTCCGTTCATGATCTTCATCTTATTTCCTAACCTTTGCTAATCGCTTAATGATCGTCGGATGGTGAATACCCGACGGAACAAATACGATAACGGGATGGTCATCCTAACTTCGCTTTGATTGCACGCTCGCCAATCGCTATGCCCGAGATCGTTGTTACCATTACTAATAACGTCCAATGGCGCTAGCTCCTCCGACGAATGATGGGTGGGGTGCCAACCCACCTACACCCATTCATGTTTGGATCGAACGCTTCAACAAACTTAAGCCACTCCTTTTTCGCTCGGCAGTCTCACCTAATGATGCGAGGATGGATTACTACATGGAGAAGCTATTCAATGTGTGGGTTGTGGTGACGAGGTGAAAACAGACTAGCGACCTTTAAACTCGAGGGTGATGCCCTTAACGGTGGAAGGCCTATCTTGTCTAAGGAAGAGAACTTTCTAGATACTTGTGCTTGGAATACTTTTTAGGATATCTTCTACAAACAAGATTTTCTCAATCGAACAGCAGTGATATGAAAGAGAGTACAACGCCATACATCACTGGATAGGAAAGTTCCCATGAGTACATGCACAAGGTTTATGAGGTTGGTTGGGTTTCAGAGGTGATATTGCTGGAGATGCACGCTCGTGCTCGGAAGTTCAAATGGGGTTGAAGAAATGGGTGTTGGATGGGTGATTAATAACGAGTACACTGAGGGGGCTCATAGCTATGCTGCCGCAACATTGAGTTACTACATGAGGACCGTGGCTTCAACAAGAGAGAACAGACGGTGATCAGATTTATCCGGGTCCATGTGACCATACTCGGGAGTTTAGGGTCGACACGCACCGCGTCACGACCGTGGACGCCGGACACACGCAGCACTGTGGTTCGTGAGGTATGACAGATCGAAACGACCGCCGTGGTCGTGGATGGCGGGGGTTAGCCGTTAGGATCAATCGTGGTGACGGCGCTTTCCGCTCTTCAGATCATAAGAGGTCGGCCGAGATTTTGCCTCCTCCCAAATGTACCACTTGCAAGAAGACGCATCCGCATTTGCCATATGATTTCCGGCTTGTTACCGCTTGTGGGTCGACGATCGCGTGGGTGAAGGATTGTACCAAGAGGACATCGACTACTCCATCAAACCACACCAAACCACCACCCACTCATCGACGAAAGTGTACTCAACCACTCGAGATCAGTGCACAAAGCGCCGTACTATTACGGCACTATTTATTTTGGTGATTCCACTTTTTGTTTTATTTTATGCGACACATTCAATCATATCCGTAAATTTTGCTAAGAAGCTCAAATTATCTTCAACACCACTGATGAATCACTTATCTATATCAACACCTATGAAGAATCATATACTTATTGACCATGAATATGAATGTCCCCTACGCTTCGATGATGGTATTTCCTGCTAATCTACTTCCTCTAGACATGTCCGATTTTGATATTATATGGGTATGGATTGGTTGGCCTTGCATAGGGCTACCATTGATTGTCATGCTCGAAATGTTATCTTTGGTAATATTCACCATCCTGATTTTGTATACCATGGTGCTCAACCGCTTAAGTCGGCTAAGATCATCTCGGCCGGAAAGCCCGCACTCTCATTTCTCATGGTTGTCAAGGTTTTCTGGCATCCATTAAGGATACTTCTTTGGAAGTTTCGACTATTGAAAGCCTTTCTCAAGCGCGAATTCTCTCGATGTTTTTCCCGATGAACTTCCCGGCATTCCTCCGCTAGGGAAGTGAATTTGGCATTGATTTGATTCCTGGTGCTGAACCTATATCTAAAGCTCCTTACCGTATGGCACCATCGAAGTTGAAGGAATTGAAGAAACAGCTTCAAGAACTGTTGGAGAACGGCTTTATTAGGCCTAGTGTTTCACCTTGGGGCGCACCGGTGTTATTTGTTAAGAAGAAGGATGGGAGTATGAGGTTGTGTATTGACTACCGAGAGCCGAATCCGACACTATCCGTAACCGTATCCTCTTCCGCGCATCGCACACTTGTTTGACCAATTGCAAGGTGCCAAGTTCTTCTCTAAGATTGACTCGAGGTCCGTTATCATCAATTACGTGTGAAGGAGCAAGATGTTCCTAAGACCGCTCCGCATCGTTATGGCCATTATGAGTTTTGGTTATGCCTTTTGGTTTTACTAATGCACCTGCAGCTCATGGATCTTATAAACCGGATCTTCACTTCAGTACCTCGATAAATTTGTAATCGTTTTCATTGATGACATCCTTGTGTATTCCAAGAGTGAGGCCGAACACGAGCAAAGACTTCCTATTATATGGAGACTCTTCGACGCCAGGTTGTATGCAAAATTTTCTAAGCGAGTTCGGTTGAACCAAGTTATGCCTTGGTCACGCTTGGTCAGCTGATGGTATAAAGATGGAAACATCAAGGTTGAGGCTAGCACCAAATGGCCGAGACCTACTACTGTGACGGAGGTTAGAAGTTTTCGGGTCATGGCTATTACCGTCAATTTGTTGAGGGTTTCTCTTAGGCGTTACCTTTGACGCAACTGATGAGGAAAGGAGAAAAGTTTGAATGGACGGATGAGCGTGAACAAAGTTTTGAGGAGTTGAAACGGAGATTGGTTACTGCGCCTACTTTGACACTTCCATCGGGTTCCGGAGGTTTTCAGATTTATAGCGACGCATCGAGAAGGGTTTTGTTGTGTATTGATGCAGCATGGTAAGGTGATTGCCTATGCTTCGAGGCAATTGAAATCGTATGAGGAAAATTATCCCACGCATGATTTGGAGTTGGCTGCGGTGGTTTTTGCCTTAAAGATTTGGAGGCATTATTTGTATGGTGAATCGTGTGATATCTTTACTGACCACAAAAGTTTAAAGTATATATTCACACAAAAGGAGCTCAACATGAGGCAACGAAGGTGGTTAGAGCTTCTTAAAGATTATGACACGAACATCTAGTATCATCCGGGTAAGGCTAATGTAGTTTCGGATGCTACCGAGCGAAAGTCGGGTATGATTGCTAGTTTGGAGATTGAACCGAGAGTTCTTCATGATCTTGAGCTTATGGATGTAGAGTTTTGTTTACGGGCTATGACGCTATTGGGCTAGCATGAAGGTGGAGTCCAACCTTATGTTACAGATTAAGGAAGCTCGTAAGGATGATGGTGAGCTTTGGTCGGTGATTCGAATATCGAGTCGGGTAAGCATCGAGTTCAGTGTTGATGGTTTCGGCGTCGTATGGTATGAGGGTCGACTTTGTGTTCCTAATGATCCTGCTTTGCGTGAAGTTGTTTTGTCTGAGGCTCATAGTTCCCTCACTATCCATCCTGGTTCTACCAAGATGTACGGGATCTTAAGCAAGATTTCGTGGAATGGTATGAAACAAGATGTGGCTTCGTTTGTGGCTAAGTGCATGACCTGCCACAGTAAAGATTGAACACCAGAGGGCTAGTGGTTTGTTGCAGCCATTAGATATTCCTACATGGAAGTGGGAAGAAATCTCCATGGATTTTGTCACGGGTTTGCCTCCTACTAAAAGACATGACGCGATTTGGGTGGTTGTTGATCGACTAACCAAACCTTCATTTCATACCTATTCGAAAGACTTTCGTGTTACTCGCTTTTTCGCCAAGAGATTATTAGATGCATGGTACTCCTACGGCTATTGTTTCCATGTGGATCCGCGCTTCACGCCTCGCTGGAAGAGTCTCAGAAAGCTTGGGCACGCGCCTTAAGTTCAAGATCGCTTTTCTCCTGATGATGGTCATCGGAGAGAACCATTCGACTCTTGAGGACATGTTGAGGGCTTGTGCATTGGAATGGACTGGGAACTGGATGAGTATCTCAGCTTGGTGGAGTTTGCCTACAACAATAGTTGGCACGCTAGCATCAAGGCAAAGACCGTATGAGCTGCTTTATGGGAGGAAATGTAGAGCACCTATTTGCTGGGATGAGGTAGGTGAGCGTTTGATTGAAGGTCCAGAAATCATCGAGATTACTAATGAGAAGGTGGCGCTTGCAGAGAAAGATTGAAGGAGGCTCGCTCACGACAAAAGAGTTATGCCGATAAGCATAGGCGCCACTTGGAGTTTCGTGTTGGTGATCGTGTTTTTCTCGAAAGTTTCGCCGCTTCGCGGGTGTTAAGCGTTTGGAATCAAGGGCAAGCTCATCCTCGATTCATCGACCTTTCGAGATTTTGGATCGTTGAGAGGTTTCGTACCGCTTAGCTCTACCTCCTCGTTATCTCATGTTCATGATGTGTTCCATGTATCTCATCAAGGATACAACTATCATCCGTTACATGGTTTCCTATCCTTTGGATCAGATTCACCAGATATGTCCTTACCGAAGAACCCGGCTATTTTAGATCGACGAGATCGAGTCATGAGAAACAAAGTAATTCCGTTTGTTAAGATTCTTTTGAAGAATCACCCGTAGCGTAGCTACCCGAGATCGAGGAATCTATGCGAGCTAGTTATCCGCATTTCTTTTCATCATCCGTATGTCTTCGTTTGTTGCATCGTTTCCTTTCAATTTTCGAGATCTAAAATTTTCTTTTTAGAGGGGAAGAGTTGTAAAACCCTAAAATCGTAAACGCAAGTAAATGACCATAATGCCCTCACACCGACAATCATAATCCGAAAAATATAATCGAGCTCGTTAACTACTTATGATGACAAAAACCACATAGAACCTTTAAACATTATTTATGTAACTTACAATTTAAATAACACATTCAAACATTAATTAAAAACTAAATGTATAAATGTAAACTAAATATTGATTTATTGGGACTTCATGAATTTCGCCAAGAGAGGAGCAAGAAAACGCCTCCTTAATGATCCAAATCATTGCCAAAGATAAGTAATGCATATCCATTTCTTCCTAACCTACCTAGCTTAAATATCTCACAAAAACCCTAGCCCCCATATTAAAGAGTCACGGCAAAAGAAATAGAACAAACTCCATCTCCTTTCTCTGTCGAGTAGAAGGCTTCAAAGAAAAGGGTTTCGTGTGGTCTTAAGCTGCCGTATCGCATTAATTGGTTCAGAGGACTCATCGTTTGGGTCGTGGTGTGGCGCTGTCTGCTAAGGGTAGTAATCGACACAAAGGGTCTTGTGTGTGCCTGGTTTTGATCTTGTTACTTTCTTCTTGCACGATACCAAGGTAACATTTATAACCCTCGTCTCGCTTTCTTTTCGTCATGAATCTGTTGTGAGTAATCTCCCATGCGCTGAGTTAATAACAAAATATACATGTCACATGAATGTTAAAACGAAGCTATGCTGCATGAAATCATGCTAGTTGTGAAAACCATTCTTATGTCACATGAAATCATGACTAAAACTCATATATATATATATATATATATATATATATATATATATATATATATATATATATATATATATATATATATGTGTGTGTGTGTGTGTATAAAAGTGTGATTCCTAATCCTGCCGTAAAACCAACATGGTCCTTGAAACCATATATATTGAGCCGCATAAAACACTAATCATATTTGCATGCATGGGGCTGTTAAGTCTTATTTTATATGTTTTGATGCATGCTGTATGTGTTGGACCTTGGCCTTGTTGTCGCATGGGTGTGGGATGCATGTGCATGAATGTGTTAAACAAAAGACTAAATGCATATCAATATCATCAGTTGTACAATCTGAATTTTGGCAAATGGTTCGTATATATATAGAGAGGTAGGGTATCATTTTGGGTAGAAAAAAAAGGGGCGCATATAAATCTGATCTTGGGAAGGATGTAACTCGACAATATGGGGTCACCAAAAAGGGTTATGATATCTTGTGTTTAACATGTTTAAACTAGCAAATAATATATAAGGTGTTTTTAAATAAAAGCTATGGTTGTTATGGATTCATGTACTGGTCATATAAACTTCTATGTTAAATTCACAATCTTCGAAAATAAAAGGTTTGGTTGGTAAATATAATGACTATAAGGGCTAAATGAGTAAAACATATGAATGAGATATAATTACTATTAAAACCTTACACTTTATAATATTTACACTTTGAACCCTAAACTTGCGTAATTTGGCTTAAAGTATTATAATCACTTAACCTAATATATCTTTAAAGTGCATAATAAATGGAAGGTTACCTAAAATAGAAAGTTGCTTAAAATAGAAAGCCGTTTAAAACGAGTAATCTAATTCTTATGGAGCGTTATCTCATTCATATAGGTTCCGGACGGCGCGATTGATCTCATTCCTTGATTTTACTTTCATTGTTGATTGCTTCGAATAAGGTACAGATATTCTAACCTTCTTATAAGGTTTCTCATGACCTCGTGGTGACTTGATCTCTTGGTAATTGCGTATTAAACCTTCTTTCTGATATTGACCTTGCTATTGAACCCTCTGTCATTGAACTGTTATTACTGAACTGTTGATATTGAACTATTGCTATGAACCTCATTGTGACCTAATGACGTTGAACCCTTGATTTATTGACCACTTACTGTATACTGGACTTATTCAGATCTGTCAGTTTGATACCCGGGCTGTTAACTAGTCATGGGGGTTCCATGACCGTGTCATTGATGCACCAATGGCATGACTCCAGTGTGTACGAGTGATGTTATACACCGTCCCTATACTGTATCGATTATGCGATTTTATCTGTATTGTTATGGCCACTAATGTTCTCGCAGGGCGATGGATGCATCCTAGATGCATCATATTATATCGTTATCTGTATATATGCTAGTGATGTGGTGAGTGTGCATTACACCCTCACGTATCGAGCTGATCACCCACTTGATATTGAGGTCTCTCCTCTTATTGGATTGGCATTCCGAGGTCACCCTCCAATGGATATATTACCGATATCGAATTTGCCATCGATATTGTATTATCAGACTGAATCGTAGGCTCGTGGTTGATTACTGACTCCCTTTCTTTTCCTCTTGTTCCTATTCTTATACTGATGCATCTGCTCATATTATAAACCGCTACCGTCTCTTATCCAACTTCAAATTCTATATACCGTTATCATCTGTTATATCTCACCATGAGCTTTTAAGCTCAGTAGCCGCTTCTTTCCTCTGCGCGGGGTTATTAAGCTAGGAGCAGGGTTTTCTTGGGATTGAGAGTAGGATGCTTTTGTGGATTTGCCTTAGATATCTTAGACTTTGATTTCTATTGTTATCTGTTTTGGAGATTAGACATTTTATCGTTTCATTTCAGTTGGACCCTTTGGAACCTTTGTACTGCTCAAGTCGTGTTGACTTGTTATCTTTTGATATTTATTATAAGATTTCCGCTTGCATGGTTTATATGTATTGTTCTGATTTGTAACCATAAGTGTGATACTTTTACCCTTATCGGGTTGGGGTGTTACAGTGATGCTTGTAATCTGTACTTCATGGATGTAACTGCTGCACTTAGAGTGCAGTTTTGTGTAATAATGATAATAATCCATGTTTTCCTTTATCTGAAGTGTTCCTGCATCACACATTTTGTTCCACTAACTTCATTATCAAAACTGACAAACTGTTTACAATTATGCTCAAAATCAGACAAATAAGACTTGTTGCCAGTCATGTGCCTTGAACACCCACTATCTGTATATCCTTGATCTGATCTTTTGACCTTGGATGTTCCTGCACATAAGAGTAAAGAGTTAGTTTCCTTTGGGGACCCAAGCCATGATTGACTTGGATCCGCTCGTATCAATATAGTTAAATCTATCAAAGGTCATTGATACACCATTGGGATTGGTTGTAGAGGTATTTCCTTTAGGTTTCCATTCCCAATGTGCTAAGGCCATCACAAAGATTGCCCATGTCCCCCCTTTTCTTGTTTACAACCCTTGCAGTGGTAACTTTTTGAATGAGCAGGGTAATCGCTGGTTTCTTTTAGGCAACCACGTTGGTTATAATTAAACTTTTTAGCTTGAAAAGTTCCTTTCCCTGTTTGTGCAGATTTTTCAAAAGTTGTTTTGGAGTTTGCACTTTTAACTGGTGACTTAGGATGAGCAGATAATGCTTTTAGCAGTGGAAAAAGTTTTGAGACCACTTCTAAGTTGAACTGCTCTTGGGACCATTTTGCAATATGTGTTAGGATGTACATTATGTTGAAACTTGTTAGAGTCCACCCTTTTATTCCCATATACTTCCCTTCTCCCATTATGATAATTACAATAAGCATGTAAATGATCAAAACTATCACAGATATAGCATGCGCATCAGTACATCACAAAATCACTACCTAGTTGTTGAGATTTAACATGATTCCAACTCCTTTGATTACCCCTAGGAGTCAGAGGCTTGTTCCTATACATCTCAAAGATACTTTACAGTTGGTCTAGGTTTATTAATTTGTTTCCTAGGTTCTTTTGTAACAAGATAACAATTTTTGGGATAGAAGTCTCTACATTCTTTTTAACATTCTCATCTACAACAGATGAGTCACTAGCACTCTCAAAAACATCATTATCAAGCTTACTTTCTTCCTCACTCTTCACCACTGTATCTTTTAAAAGACCATATTCTCTTTCAAGATCCTTAAAATCCTATATGCCCTCAGATGAGCTAAATCTATACCGAGAGGTGATGGAACACCTCTTAGTGGTGGAGGCATCAGTATTATAACCCATACCTGACTTAGCTTTACTATAACCTTGAGCATTCCAAATTTTATCAATTGACTTAGACCGATGATAACATGTGTCTAAAGTTAAATTGACATTTTCATTTTTCTTTAGGAGTTTTTCAAGCTCCTTTTGGTATGCTTCATTCACAGCTAGCTTGTATATTCTACCTCTCCTAAGAAGAATCATATCATCATTATATTTTGACTCATTTTCCTGATAGTGCTCTATTTGCTTTTCTAATATTGCCATAGCTCTCCTAAGATTAGACACGATAATTAGCAAATATAACTCTTGCCTTTCATTAGAGTATAAATCATTAAGCCTTTCAACTTCTTTAGCGTTCTACATGTTTTAGAACAACTATCAAAGTTTTGTACCTCAGAATCAGAGAAAGCCATGAGAGCAACTTCAGAGAAACAAGAGCAAAGATCGTATGTTCTTCTTCTTGTTCATCAGCCATGAAACTCCAATCATAGCTCACACCATCAATAGCCAACATTGCCTTTGGTTCTTCCACAGTTGGTCCCTTCTTTTGCTTATACCAAGTAGACTTGTTGTCCTTGGTCTTTGGTCTTCTACATTCTCTAGCAAAATGTCCAAACTTGTGGCAATTAAAGCACTCCACTTTCTTCTTATCAAAACCTGTAGTATCATCACCATTAATGTGCATAGGCTTGCCAGTCTTCTTGTAAAACTTCTTAGCCCTCATGCTAAGAAGAGCTATCTGCCATTTTATATCCATCTCCTCCAAGTCATCTTCATCAATTTGCTCTATGTCTTCATGAGTTAAGACAGAGCCATCAACTTGTGTGGAGATAAAAGCATAAAAGGTAGGATCTCCAATACTAGCAAACTTCTTCTTTGAACCCGGTGCAGTAACATTAACATTACCAAGTGGAAACTTTAGAACCTACAAGGGCAATATCATCATCACTTTCATCTTCGGATCATCATCACCGCCAACAGAGGTTGACAACAATGCCAAGCTACTAGAGCTTGTACCAAGTTTCCCTGCCTTCTTCAACCTTTGCTCAATAAGTTTGAAGTTGTTGTAAAGGTCATTGAGCTTCATTGTTTCAATGTCTGATTTGTTTTCCCAGACAAGAACATTGGTTTGAAACTCAAGGCAAACTTCTTAGAAACTTCAAATTGTGTCTTCCTTTTCAACCTCAATGCCAAACACACAATACCGTGTTACAATCTTCAAGTTTGGTGAAGATGCTATCAAGTGAGTCATTGCTTGAAGCAGAGAATTTTTCATAACTTTGCTTCAATAATGTCTTTTGTGTCTTCTTTGTAGCATCATTACCACCAAACACTGAGCAGATATCTTCAAACAGTTTTTAGCAGCCTTGAACTTTGAATGCAATGATCCGGTCTCTAGGATAAGTCATCAGCAACAAACTTCTAGCCTTAAGATCATTCTTCCTTTGTGCCTTTTCAGATTTGATTCAGCACGAAACTTTCGCAACATCCTGCTTCACCAATTTTCAAGTAGTAGTCACTGCATTTGAAAGAATCACCAGCTTGAATGATCTCCCAAAGAGCATAGTCCTGTATGAGGAAGTATTGCTCAATAAGTATCCTCCACATCTCAAACTCATTAAATTTGAGCTTAGGAAGTCTTGGAGTAGAAGAAGAGTTTGATTGGTTGTTTTCCATCTCCATTGAATTGAGTGAGTGAGTTAAGCAAATTCCTTGGATCTTCTAAAACAAAATATCGTAACCTTCGCCTGATTCCACTTGATGGATCTGGACACACTCCTTGTGTCAATGATATTTTGTATAATATTATTAAGCACGCGGAATTTACTGAGTAATACTTAGAAGACAGCTTTATATGATGTCTTGTATGAGAGTAAACACAGATTAAACACAAAACTTAAGCTCCAATATTATTGATGAATAATACGAGTGATCTTAGTATCACTAGGGTTACACCTTGAAGCCTTTGTGAGTAATATGTAGGTAATTAACAAGTACCTAAGACAATGACCTAGGACCTCCTTTTATACAACAAGGAGTCCTTTACAAGATAAGTATAAAGCTAACATAATAGAATATATACAAGATCTATTCTATACTTATCTAGACACGTTTAACTAAACTTAAACTGATAGCAGTGGTAATAATGAATTGGCAGTGGGAATACGTTTCCACTGCTAGTGTTAAATCAAGCAGTGTAAACCACATACTATCCGTGGTAACGGATTATTCCCAACATAACTTCATATATATGTACCATTCTCTGAGAGCATTCAAGAAAAGTCCATTTATAAGCTCTCCTAAGAAATCTTCTTTAACAAAATTTGATGATGATAGAGCAATGGAGGACAAACTGGATAAGGAACTAAGTAACAGATCAATTCTGAAAGAGTTGTGGGTCTCGATAAGCATGATGGGATCAAGCTTTAGGTGTAACAAAAGATTTTTCTATGAGTATGGATTCACAGTCAAAGTTTACTTCATCATGGGGTGCGACTGCTAAATCCCATACCGGGGAACGAGCTTGGGCCTACAACTTCTACATTCTTGTACAATCTGGCTTTTTAGATCATTAAAATATAAGTCTTTACAATTTTATTTTTGTGGATGCAGGAGTTAGAAGTCGAGAAGTTCATTAGTCATGAACCACTTTCCACATTGTGGAACTGGGAACGTGAATTTGCCACATGGGTGCCTCATATGAATGTTGTACGTTACAATACTTCACAAATTTTAATGTTTTTTGTTTGAGTTAGTAGCTTGTTTAAGTCTTCATAATTTTAGGTAAAAGTTATGTACGTTGGAACAACTACATAGATAATGGGACGTTGAAGGAAATTGACTGGCAGACCATGGTACAACTATTGACCCTTTTGTATAATCCTTTGTTCATAACTTCATATACATGTACCCTTCTTCGAGAGCATTCAAGAAAATTCTGTTATAAGTTGTCCTAAGAAGTCTTCTTCAACAAGATTTGATGAGGATAGAGCAATGGAGGACAAACTGGGTAAGGAACTAAGTAACAATGGGGAGTATCTAATTAGACCTTATCTTTTACATGCTGAGAAAATAAAATTCAGATACAATTGTGAAAGATTTGTGGGTCTTGATAACCACGATTGGATCGTTCTCATTGGCGATCTCTGTTTGTATGCCATTCAGACTTTCTACATTGATCAACTTTGGTTGCATTTGTGAGAAAGAAACGGAAGATGAACTTTAAGTTATCGATCAAGCTTTAGGTGTAACAAGAGATTTTTCTATGAGCATGGATTCACAGTCAAAGTTGACTTTATCATGGGGTGCGACTACTAAAGCCCATACCTAGGGACGAGCTTCGGCCTACAACTTCTACATTCCGCATTGCGAAACTGGGAACGTGAATTTGCCACATGGGCACCTCATATGAATGTTGTACGTTACAATACTTCACAAATATTAAGGTTTTTCATTTGAGTTAGTAGCTGGTTTATGTCTTCATAATTTTTGGTGACTGCTGGAGGTTATGTACGTTGGAACAACTACATAGATCACGGCTTGTTGAAGGAAATTGATTGGTAGACCATGGTACAACTATTGACCTTTTAGTACAATCCTTAGTTCATAACTTCATATACATGTTTCTGTACTGATTTTTCTTGAATAAATTATGTAGATAGTAGATGATGGTCGTCGTCTTAAAAATAAAAATTCAAAGTTGTTTCCATCACTAAAGCGGTTCAACCCCCGACATTGTACACTATTGATTGGAACGCGGATTAAATTATCTTTGTTACTTCCTAAGAGTACCATGTAAACAGTTCCAAATGCTTTGACACTTTAATTTTTGGATACAGGATGGAGATCTAGGAACTATTACACTTGGGAATGTCATCCGTGTTTGTCAATTATGGATCTTAACCGTTTCATTTAACTTTTAATTTACTTTTTAGTATATATTTGTTCTACTAAATCCTAAAAATAAAAACCACAAATCATACCGGTCCATCGGACGGGTTTTGCCACTAGTGTATATATATATACATAATATTTTTAATGTTTATTAAGGATATATATGCAATTATTAGTTTAAGTTGGATATACATATGCAATTTTTAAGCTTTGAGATTATGTATATGTAATTATAAGTTTAAATTAGATGTATACACAATTTTGACCTTTTAAAAGGATATATACACAATTCCCCCACCCATCTTTATGACATTGTCACTTTGGTCCCTTGCTAGGCTCTTTGATCGTAGCCATATATATTTGATTTTAAAATAAAGGGTAAATTGCAAATTTTGTCCCTAATATTTTCTGAAAACGCAAGGATTCTACCGAGACAAAATTTGTTGCAAAAAAACCACTAATGTTTATGTTTTTTGCAAAACAACCACCAATAGGAATTGTTCACTAACTCGCATTTGTTTTCTCGTTAAATTTTGTCTCGTTACTGAGGGTAGTATTATCATTTCACAGATTCATAAAAACTTGTCTTCTTCCCCACTCTCAAACTACATCTCAAACCACATCTCAAACCCACCAAGAACCACCACCACACAACCTATTAGATTTCAACTGATTTTCTACTTGTCTTCTTCCCCACTCTCACACCACATCATAAACACTTGTCTTCTCCAACTCACCACCTACCGTTAATCGTCGCCGCCTTAACCACCCACCACGTTAAAAGTCTAGATCTAACATCACCATATTTGTTTGCAGTTTTGCAAACATATAATACACCAAAACAAAAGCCTCAAATACACGGTCCTTAGTTATTGGGCCTGGTCCAGGGTACAACTTCGTAAGTGGGAAAAAATTTAACATTCTGAAAATTACAACAACTCAAAATTATGATGATGTTTTCTTGTTACTACAATGACACCATGCGATTGCCCTATTATTCACCTTTTGTACCCTATAAAAATTACAACAACTCAAATTTGAGACGTATGATGAAGTCAACATTTTACCATTTTAAAGAGAGTAATCATGTTTAAAATGTCATTTGATTGAACAAATTATGATAATTCAGTGATAATCTTGTTTTTTTCTATGTAAATGATTCAATGGTTTTATGATTTAAAATGGCAGTTTGGGTGCCTTTCAGCTTAGTTGACTTGTTTCTCTTTTTAGGAAACTTCTTTGAGTTTACTCGTTTGATGGGCCGGAAATAAATATGTAACATAAATCAACCAATTCATAAGTGAAATGGATTGAAATTGTCACCCCTAAAATAGTCAACTGTTATTAGTTTCGATTTCTCAAAATACACTTATCAAGTGTAATTAGTGTGTTGGAATACACATTGATACTTATGGGACAAACTTAAAGTTTTGTTTTCTTTTATATGAACATTAAACCAATAACCTATTACTAATTGTTACATAAATCAAACCCCTTGTGACCTTTTCACAAGAAGAGTACTTAAAGCCAAAGCGCATTGCTGTTGAGCCAAAGAGTCGAAGTGTATTTCAAGAACAGATTTGTACAGAACGGGATCATTCAAAGATGTTTTTGATAAGAGGAGACAACGGTTTGGTGTTTTAAATGTGGATGAAGAATAAGTTAATGTTTCTGGGATTGTCATGGTCTTGTTGTATCATTTTTGTAGTAGGTTATATGTGTATGAAATGTGAAAACTGTTGGAGTTCTAATCGAGAAGTATGGAAGTTTTGTAGACATATTTGAAATTAGAAAGTGAATCATTTTCATTTTGTTGGTAACTCTTTTCCTTCATCCATTGGATTATATTTTTTCTTGCTTGAATCTGAAAATTAAGATATGATATCTATAATTAAATGTGTTGTAATTGAAAACTTTGTAGACCGAAGTTTAGTTTTACCAAATTATTGGTTAGTGGTGACAATTCTTTGAATCTAACGGGAAACCAGGCCGCAATGTGCATTTATTGGTAAATCTATAGTTGATCTATAACTACCTCTGTCTAAATATTTTCAATATGTAGTAGTCATCATATCTTACTTTCCAATGTGTTAATGTGTTTACTGCTGGAAAATATATACATAAATCACAAACAAGAATTAACTACAAATAATGTTTTTGAATGTTAAAATTCATAAAAATCTGGGTTTGATGGTGTGTTCACTTTTTTTTTAAGAAAAAGGGATTTGATAGTAGTGGTTGTGTGGGTAGAGGGTGGTGATGTTTTTTGATAATTGTTTAAAATTAAACATAAATTCAAAAAAACATTAAAGGGGGAAGATGATGAATAGTGTTTAGGAAGTTAAGTTTTCATTTGAAAATTTAGCCATTAAAATAAAGTAGTGCATTGGGAACCAAAGTTTGTCAGGTGAGTTATTTATTAGGAAGAGTGAAATTACGATTATACCCTTCGATTTAGTCCAGCTAACGTGAGAATTAACGACCGTTAGCCTCTCGGTAGCTGCTTTGCAAAAACATAAACGTTACTGATTTTTTTACAACAAATTTCGTCTCGGTGTAATACTTGCATTTTCGAAAAACATTAGGGACATAATTTGCAGTTTACCCTCAAATAAAAGGGTAAAACGTATAAAAAGGTATTGCGATTACTACGGCTATGTTTGACACATGAGATTATGGAGAAATTATGCTTATTTTTTCAAAAAATAAGCTACTTAAAAAATAATATTTGTTTGGCAGACAGGACTTAAAAATAATAATAATAATAATAATAATAATAATAATAATAATAATAATAATAATAATAATAATAATAAATAAATAAAAATTTATAATCTCCGAAAATAAAAAGTTACTTCATGTAGCTTATAAAATTAATTTTTTTTAATCATTTTCAGCAACAGCACCAGAACAATCTGTTTTTGACAAACATCTATATATATATATGGGACTAAGTATGACACATAGATAATGCTTACTAGGCAAATTAATGATGACATGGAGCATCATATGATGAGGTGGAAATGGTGACTAGGCACAACATGAGCCTACATATTAAAAAAAACTTGTAACTTGCAAGGATCGAACACAGGTTTCAACGTCCAACAATAAGCGCCCTAACCAGTGAGCCAATCCACATTTTGTGTTCAAACTCTTCTTTACAAACTGGTATTCATTCTCAAACATTACCATCTTCATTCAACCTTATCAATTAAACATAACTGAAAACCTACTCATACGGATCTACATTAATCTTCGCCTTTTTCACTCTGCATTTCCAAAATCAAATACCTCCAATAATAAAAAAACGCATATCTAATTCAAAAAACGTACTCAAAATAAACCCACTCTCCATTTTTATGATTATGTTTCAATCTTTTCTCAATCACAAACAAATCACGATCATCAAATTAAACCCACGATCATCAAACTAAAACCAAAACCCTAATTTAGCCCTAATTAGTGGGATTAAAAAAAAAGCACGCACAAATATCTGGTACTATCATCCACTGATCGGAGGTATCTTTTTGATCAACCTATGTTAAGGCAGTTCTTATTTTTATTTTTTTGTTCAATTAAATCAGATTAGGTTAGCCTATCAGTTTTTGTGTGCATATATGGATTTTGATTGTTAATTTTATTTGTGAAATCAATATTGACTCAATATGAAATTTTATGAATTCGCAAAAAGCGTCAATAGTTACAAATACTGGTACATGCTTGGCCAAGAATGGTTCATCAATGTGGAAGTTGCACGGTGATATTCAGGTACACTTTAACTCGATCATCAAGGGTCGCTTTGATTTTGATAGAGGATAATAATTTGATTTTCATTTTGGGGTATGTTGAGATTAATAATTTGATTTTCATTTTGAGGTATGTTCAACTTAAAAACGTCTTCTTCAGGTACCTAAGCTTAAACGATGGCGTTGTGTACCCAACCACTAGCATCGAGGTGAGACTTTTAACTCTTCATTATTACTTGACTTTAGGTGAACTAAAGTTTCAATGTAGTTTAAAAAATAATTTTGTTTTATTTTTCTTTTGATTACGCAAGTTATCCAAATACCAAAAACATGTATAGATGTCAGTTCTTTTCACTTTGCTATATTTTTTTGGTAACAATGATTTACTGTTAGTATCAAAAGTATAATATATCAAGTATCAGTAGGTGTCATAAATGAAAAGTAGGACCAAAATATATTTGACACATAGACATGATTTATGATAAATAGATATTGTGTATGCGTGATTCTACCTGATGAGTCATACGGGCTTGGCTTGTCCAAAATGACCATATAAGCTTATGAAATTAACCGTATTAGCATCAAGGTTGTTCATTAATCTTAGAAAAAGAAAGATGATGCAAATTTGGTTGTAATGAATAAATCATGGAAACTTTCAATGGTCATCAAATTGTTTAAGCATTTGCTTCACATGTTAATTGTAAACTTTAAATAGGAAAGATGTTACAAAAACTTCATGACGACTTGTAGTTATTAAATATTACTGATTGATCTTGCAGGTAAAATGTCTTGGTGAAGATGGAGTTAAAGTATCCTTTTGTTAGGGCTGTAGCTATCAGTAATCCCATTTGGATCCTCTGGTTAGTGTTTTGATAAATTCTTTCAGTCAACTGTTTTAGTAGATAACATTGCTGCACATGTGAAGCTACAATTTTCCATTCATATCCATTCTAACTTCCCGGACTACGATGTAGAGGTAGAAAAATGTATAGGTCATGTACCTGATAGAGTAATGGGTTCGAGTCAAAACATGTAATTTTTGTACGAGTTTGTATGTAGATGGGTCGAACTTGCCACCTCTACGGCTCAATTATCTTTTCGTATCATTAGTCTGCTATATTCTTGCAACATAGAGCCTGATTGTATTTATTCTTACCATACCTCTTTCTACGACAGATTCTTCACTCGTGGGATTATGCAGAGGTTTTATGATCGAGTTTATGAAATTCCATGAAAGGTGCTGCCAAATTGTATGTATTTTCTCTATATCGCCTTTCCTTAGGGAATCTTAATTTTG
Source organism: Chrysanthemum makinoi (assembly GCA_910596185.1). Taxonomy (NCBI): domain Eukaryota; kingdom Viridiplantae; phylum Streptophyta; class Magnoliopsida; order Asterales; family Asteraceae; genus Chrysanthemum; species Chrysanthemum makinoi. Next base: position 245,110,211 of record OU343217.1, on the reverse strand, counting down.
AACTTGATGTAAAAATGTTTAGTGATGTATCCTTTGAACAACTATAGTAAGTTACTTAGGTTATCCATTTAAATTTCTATAGGCACCAGAAAGCCTATGCTCGCCTTTCCGATTGGGAAGGAATTAAAAAGGTAATCCATGTCTCATTTTTTGCGTACCCGGCTTCTAATTTGGCGTTTTACAGACAATAGCTTGTCCGACGTTATTTTTGGTGAATTTAAAACTTAATGTATTCTTATTTGGCATTTTACAGACAATAGCTTGTCTGACGTTAATGGTGGTGGTATTGCTACAACTATTCAACAAGATAGAAAGGTGATACTCCATTATATCATGCATAACATTCATGTTTCAGTCAATGATGACGAACATGAGGCGATGAATGGAAGTGAGACTGTGAACGGACATCTGAGGTAGGAAGTCTACCACAAGGCCTTCCATCGTTTTCCATTCCTTAAGAGTTTGGGCATGTGAAGAAATTAATTTCTACGACAATTCTAATTGCCGAAGTGGCTAAACTGGAAATAATTGAATTCTATCATATGTAGCTAGAATCTTTATTGGCTTTCCTAATATTAATAATCCTCTCACTTTCATGTCTGCAATTCTAGGAGTCTGTAGGGATCGCAAAACTGCAAAGAATGGATATGAATTGGATGCAAATCAGGAGGTATGTTCTTTAGCACAAAAATAATTTTGAGACGAGGCTTAGAGTGTTCAAAGTAGCTCCAAACATAGTTATTTTCATATATTCGAATCTATAATCACATACCTTTTTATGTTTCACATTGGTAAATATTGAAGTTAGACACTTAGACTTTAGTTTAATTAAGTGGAGCTTTAATTAAGTGCTTACTTTTGAGAATTACATAGTATGGATTTCGTTATGAGGTAATTTATGTTGTAACAAAGGTACCCTATTATACCTCCTACTAACGAAATGTTTTGTTTTGTTTTCTGGTCTACTATAGTTGTAGAAGTCATATATGTTGGGTTCCCAACCTCTTAATTAGCTACGAATTGCATAAGTAATGGCTTGCGTACGAGCCTATACATTCTTAATGCTTGGTATTAATACATAGTTATACTAATACAGATCATTTGAATTACTTTGATGCTGAGCCGAAGTGATTGCTGATTAAGTATGGGATGCCACATAAACATAAGGAAAAGGTAACGAAAATTGAACCGTAGTCTGCTGACATTATTAAAATTGGTTATCATCTTACGAAAAAGGTGTTCGAAATCTACTCTCAACCACGACCTAAACATCCATATAAAGTTTTCGCCACAAAGTGTGCTATACCCGCTAACTTTAAATTTGTTTCTCCTTCGTTTTACATAAACTCACTCTTCATTGACATACGGTTTCGTGTCATTCCAAAACACGGATCTGCAAGTAGTGGTGTAATGACCCCATCTCGGTAAACTATGGTGAGGATCCTAAATTTGGGAGGCTTAACCTCAGTGTTGTATGCACTCAAAGTTGCCGAATGTAACGTAATATTGTTTTAGTATCACATGTTCTTAAAATCGTCCGATGTTTTTGTTTGTGTGACCAGATTTGTTATTGTTCGTGAAGCTGCAAAAAAGGACCAAGAGTTAGTGCATGACATACATTCCTCACGGTGCGTATGCTAATTCTTAAGAATGACAATTATGCTTCGTTTCATGATTTGCTTATATTATATGGTGTGCTTGGTTTCGTGAAATGGCGAGTCAGGTATGTGCTTGGATTAAGGGACTTACAGATGGTGTCGACCCTCGAGATGTTAATAGAAAGTAAAAGACCGTTTGGAGTACATTAAGGTACTCACCGTAGGATCATAATAAAAATTCAGAACAATCTTCGTCTAACCACACGGCATGAAGTACTTATCGGTAAACCACTATCATTCTACTTTTACTTGACATCTTTATTCTATCCACATATGCAATTTTTTTTACTCCTATTTAAAAAAGAAGAAACATTTTGATGCATGATAATGGTTCAAATTTAGAAGAACACTAGAAAAGTGCCCAAATAAAATGTATGTATGTGTAACTTGACATTTAAAATGTTTCTTTTCTTTTAAATGCCTACTTATATTTGTCTACTTTGGTGAGATATAGGACCTTATGCTAATTCTACTTATATTTGTCTAATTTGTTGCGACTAACGACCTTATGCTAATCTGTATGGTTTAATTTTCACTTCATTTTGCTTTAGATTTTATGAATATATAGTTGCACCGATGTAATTAAGTCAATAACAACTGTAGCTTCAATTCATGTTGTGTTTTTTTCGGAATAGTTGTGTGATTTACTCTCTTTTATTAGATAAGTATTGTGTTTTTCAAGTTATAAGTTATTGAATAAACTTTACGTACGAATTGCATAAGTAATGGCATTTTTGCTTTTTATTGTGTAGAGTAATCGTAAAAAGACCCGTTTGACTTATTTTTAGTTATTGCATATTAAAATTTTCTTTTCGACCTGTTAGACATATTGGAGGATTATCTCATTTTTCTAAATGTTTCCTTTCCCTGAACCGAAAAAATATGCAGAAACGATGTAAATAGTGAGCACAATTTATATGGAGTCCTTGCTATTTGTAGCATACGTTTGACTTCAAAGAACCAAACACCCCCGAAGCTGCCAAGCAATCACCATGATAGCAAGCAAACAGTGTGACACCGCTGATAGTGAATAAGTCACAATGGCCTGATCGAATTGTAGACGTATGATTGCAGTAACACACTTGATAGGTAAATAAACCTCCTTTGAAAAGTGGCTAAGCCTCATCAGCCTTAAGATAATTTAAAAACAATGTTACTGTATATATTGCCTTGATTTACATTTAGCAATGAAGATATCATTGTTGGTTCAAGGTTTGTATTATCCACATTTGAATAACAGTTACTAGAATTCAATGTCAATAAAGGTGCGTTGATCATGTTACTCGATACTAGCTTTGATCTGCTACTAACACCAGGTTTTTTCTGGTCCTAAATACACCACCACCAACTTTTTTAGCATCTATCAGATAAGACAAGTGTTACTAAGAGTTGTGAGATGGACATCTCGGGCAATGGGTCAAAACATGTACGTTTGAAACAGTTTTTTAACAAGTTATATTGTCCTAGATACTACACATTGCAATGGAGCAGGTTTTGTTTAAAATGTATAAGTGGTTAGAAAAAAATATGATTATTCAAGTATTTAGGGAGGTAAAATAACTATAGAATCTGTGATTAGTTTGAATAAGCAACACTGCAACTACAAGTCATAACACTATTTTTGATGTTTCGTATTGTTTTTGTTCATTTTTCACACTTTTTATTGTTGTTTTTTTTACATATATTACATGAATGCTTTATTTTTCTCAGTATCGTGTTTAAGATATTTTGCGTAATTCATTATTTATCTACGTCCGGTTAGAATCCATCAAGTACATATTATGAAGCTAGCCCGCCCATTCGGGCGGGCTATGAAGCTAGTACCTTATATATAATTTAACTTTAAGATAACTAATATTTTTTCAGCTGAATCACGAGTAACATGTTGAATATTTATGCAGATTAAATGTTTCTTCAACTTTTAAAAGAGCTTTGGGAGTTTGGGTACATTAAAGCTTGTTGTGTTGTGAAGTACCAATTAATGGTATTGATTTAAGCCCATATAATCCTCTATTTTTTGTCCTTATGATTGAATCAAACGCGAACTTTGTACTCCCATTAGAAATACTTGGTCTTAATTGTATTGATCATGTTGAAAATTCAGTTGAAAGCTATTTGAAGTTAAAAGCAAGGCTGTCAAGATCGCGATCCCGCGCAGGATCGTTTTTGTCTTTGCAAGATCGAGATCGTAGGATCGGATCGCGATCCTACGATCCTACCAATTAGTCATATTTTGTAAACAAATGATATCCAAGTCGATCGTTTTACACTTCTACTCAACATCAAAGGTAAATTTATATAATATCCTCTTGAAAATGACAAAGTTCAAATTTCAAACACCAAAGTAATAGTAAAACACGAAAAAGTAAAGTTTCCATCGTTACATTAACGCTTTAGTGGAAATAATATTACATAACATAAGTCCTAAATTTCTCAAAACATACTAGCCATCTACATGATTTCAAGAAAACAAACGTTTCATAAGTGGAATTTCAAAACATACCATTTGATTAGTTTAATCACAATCAAGTAAATAAATTAAACTATTGAACACTTTTAGACTATAATCTATTTAGAAAAGTAAAAACTATGTATAAACTATAATCTATTTAGAAAATGAGACAATAATGGTTTACTTATTAGACATTAGTAAAACACATGTATTTTTTTGCCTAAGCAAGTGAGATGGACTTAAAAGATTAAAAAAAAAAAAAAAAAAAAGTGAACTCGGATGGCGGTCGATCTTACGATCCTACATGCGATCCTACGATCTTACTTACGATCCTACCTCAGATGCGATCCTACCACGATCCTACACGATTTTGACTGGTGGGCACGTAAGATCGTACGATCTTACGTGTAAACTCGCGATCTTGACAGCTATGGGTAATACAATTATTATTCAAAGGAACAACTTAAAACTAATAATCTGCTGAAAGTTTATTTGCATATAAACAAAAAAGCATACGCTCACGTTTAAAGGTATGTGTATTTACCAGTGACAATATGTACTATACAACAAATTAAGTTAACACTGAAATACAATTAACTAAAATGTGAAAAAGAAAATGGTTTTGAAATCCTTAACAGATGGCCAACCATGTTTAAGAAAGCTATCGGGTTGCTTGCGCCTTCACGATGTTTTCCCACACAAATGCTCATAAAGAAAACTCCAAGCATCCTTTTAATCAATATTGAAGTCCTATCCGTTAGGTGCATCAAACAATACATAGAAAACCTACAAAATATGTGTGGTAGCAGAACCATGATAAGAAAACGCTAAACAACAAAGACATGATATATTAGCTTAAAAATGCCACTTATGCTCCTAAGAATAGTCATCTTACTAGTTGCGGAAAAGAGTAAATCATAAATATATCAAATTTCTTGATTCCTCATCTTTAAATTTCTCAAGGGGGACAAGATTGCCCCATTTAGATCTCTTGAAATACATCGATGCCTCGATCCTTTTTTTAAGCCAAGCATATGTGGAGTTAATGGCATTCTCACTCCACGAGCCTTCCACTAACAATTTGTTGAGGTACTCGCGCTGTTTAGATTCCAACAAAGGAAGTTCAAGAAACAAGTGTGTTCCAGTATCAAGGTTTAGGGCTGGTTGCCAAGCACCTTATAATGCAGAACAAAATTTTGTTATACAAGATCTGAGAGGGAAAAAGCATCGACACATAAAAGTATTCCTGTAGCGTGCTTTCGAAATGTAACTTTTGTACATAAAAAAATTGAATAGTAATTGATCACACTTGAATTATGTTAGCAGACCACATATACTCCAACGCTCAAAACAACAAGTAACCTAAGACCCAAATCTTGTAAGATCCAACTTTAAGCATTCATGATTGTTGTTTGAATGTCCAGTAGATTGTCAACTATGATTCTACACTTCAGTCAGCTAAATGAGTGTCAACCAAAACGTGGTTTTCATCAAGTTTCAGATATGAGTCGTTCTTTTATGTAAGATATCCAAAATGCGAACGAACAAAAGGTATGCCTCAGAAAGCATCCCAAAAAACTTCACTTGGGAGCAGGACGGGCTACTTGATGCCTCGAATTTGGGTACATTCAAAAGGATCAAATCTGCATCATCTAATTTATGGAGCTTCAATAGTGCTTGACTTTGCGGCAAATAGCTAAAAGTTTGATATCAACACATTCAGTTTTAACACAATAACGCTAATGATCAACTACTTAATTTCATTTCAAATTTAATTTAGTTATACCTGTGGACAAGCATCTGCTCCGGACAAGATAGCACTTCACTTTCCTTAAGACACCACCTCATCCACGGACCCTCCTAGAGTCGGTACACTTACTTTAAGTGCTTCTCAACTACTTGCAACTTTTGAACCTCTTTCGGTCCGTTGGTACCCGGAAAATAAAGGTGTTTCCTTGCACTTTGAACCTGTCCTAAACTGTCATTGCTTATATTAACCATACTCACTTAATCTAAAACTCAAGAACTCAAGAACTCGAATAATTAAACAACCAAAAACACAAAAAATCTAACTACAAAATTTTAAAATTACTTAAAAATATATTATTTCCAAAAAATGTAACAAAACCACCAATTGGTTGATCTAAACACTAGCTATCACTCGTCCTGTGATGAGTTTTCCTGTAACAAACATGGTGGGGTGATCAAACGATTGAAAACCACCAAGTAGTGGACATCACACAACACAAGGTTTCCGGATTGGTTAGGTTCATTCCAAAGAAAGATTTTTCAGTTGTGTTGGTAGTCCAAACTGTGCTACCATCAAAATCCTGTAGGAACAGCTCTCCCGCTGAAGTTAAATTTAGTTTTGCACCAACTCCGACCGGATGATCTCTGTTTGCTAACCATACGAATCATGGGGGTACATCTTGAGAGACATCAAAAATGAAAATACCAAAATGGTAAGAAATACATGTTTCATTCAGATAAAACCACATGAGAAATTGGTTTGGGTTTGTCCAGTGGAATTTGTGAGGAAGATGGATATAACCATTGAACCATCTAGAAAAAGGTCAGCGGATTCATTGTTGGTCCATGTTGTAGAAAGACCCTGTCGTCGGATATTCTAAGCATTTGGAAAAGGATGAATAGCAAATAAATATGAGAAAAATGGCAACGAAAAAACTAGAGATCAATGACAATCTCATAGCTGCTGGTGAAACTAAAGAGCCTATGAATAGATGATCGAATTGATTTAACTGGTAACTATGCTCATTGCAACTTGCAAGTCAATTCAATGCAAATACACGTACATTAGTACATGAGTATATACTTTTTTTCGTTTGTGAATAAACTTTCTTTGCTATTAAATACACGCACATTTATACATGAGCATATACTTTTTTTTGCTAATGCTATCCGTGAAGACCGTAAAGAAGCATAAAACTCCAAGGACACAGCTATAATTACACCTTTAAGAAGCTTCAGATTTGAATCATCAGCAGGCCTGTGAGCAATTCGATTGATTGTGAACAACTGGAAAATGAGAAAAACTAAGTGGTTGGAGTAAGTAGTGAGTCCAAATACTTTCTTTATACGCACCAGGATTTAGATTCTTGAACCCACATTAATTTTCCATAATTTTACTAATGCTACACAAACATAAAATATAAATGAACATAAAACCACCAACGGATGTAGGGATTGGAACATGTAGCCACCATGAAATGTGTTCTTTAGATTGCTCCTTAGTTTGACTGCCATATTTGATTTGAGGGACATCTATAGGACTACTGCTTCAAACCAAAACAGAAGCCCAAATGTTGTCTAATAAACTTTGAACCATTATGTACAGCAACTTTATCAATGAAAATGTAAGATACTCCCAGCAAGGATGTTCCCATCAAGTGTAAGTAAATTCCATGAATGATGTGAATAATTTAGGAGTAACTCTTGAAACTTTTCCCACTGCAAATAGACAAATGAAGTGTCGATTAAAGAAGCTTCAATGCAACCCGAATGTCATAAAGGAACAACTCATAATATAACTAATCACATTCACATATAATATTACTTCAGTGCTCCCCCAAATTGATGATAATATCATTGTATATCCATCTGAAAGCCATGGTTTACTAAGCAAATACAAACAAGAGATCCCGTGAAAGCAATCATCATCGGGACACATGTAGAAGACATGAGATATTTATTTATTGCAATAATACTGCTTTTGTATTTTGACCGTATCCTACAAACTAATTGTATATGAAGTTGGACCAAAAGTGTTTAAGCTCAACCCAACCCACCCTTTCCGCCAAGATACAAAATTTATTTGTTTTAAATCGACATAGTAATTAACCGGCCGACCCATTTCCCATCTCCAATCGAAATGTATTGAGCAATGTGGAAATTGTACAAATGCAACCGGTAAATGAAACAACACTAACCGTAAGAGCAACTTTGCTAGGTAATCTCGTGAAGTCCCAATGGTGTCACATAAGTCATCATTATCATTTGGGTGGTTTTCTTGGCTTCCCACATCTGAATCTTCCGTTAAGTTATAGATGGTCTCTTCCTTGAAGAACCTTCAAGCTGTGCATTGTACAAGTTCTCGTATAAACTCCTCTACCTCTGGAGATGACTGTGCTGATAATTCATTCATTGCTCAAAAATATAAATAAACCGTTTCGTGAATAAGCTTCCGTGAGGAACGGCTACTATCACAACGATGAAATTAAGGTAATTACCATGTTAGGATCCAATGACCGCAAGTACTTCAAAAGATCATTGTCACTTTCTCTTGTATTTTCAATTTGCATATTTTCCTGTTTCCTAGCATGCAGTTCCTTGAAAGCAAGCGTAACAAAAAATCGTATAATAGATGGTTCAAGCGCCGATGCTCTATGATAAATGATGATGATCTTAATAGATGGGATGCTAATAATAGTAAGGTGATAGCTACTTTAATCCCAAAGAATCACACTTCAACGCCCCCTAAAATTTCTTTTGTGCACTGAAGAGGATTTGAGCCATACTATCTACTAACTTTTAAGGAATAGTTAATACAGTCAATGTTTATTTTGATTACAAAATTCTAGAATATGACGTCAAATCAACTCAATTGTGAAACAGAGAGCTTGTTTCAGCCAACACCAAAACAGGTTCTTTTGCACCATATATGCACCCCATAAAGAGGTGAAAAATACATCAGCTATGTGAACATAAGTCTTATGGGCTTCTAGAAGGCATTACATGGAAAGAAACCTGGTCACAGAACTAATCAAGCAATTTTTCAATATGTGTATGCCTGCCAGATAAAAGTGAAGTAAAAAGACAAGAAAAGGAATATTATTTGATGCCAAGTTAATTAGTATATTCTAAATGTGAGGCTCAATTGCGCTTTCAAAGCTTTTTCAATGATTACAACTGTCCCACATATATCATCCTAGAGATATTACCTCGTTGAAAGTCTCAATGCATGGCCATACCTCAAAATGAGAGATCCATTTACGGAGAATACCCTTTTCGGTTCGGAATGGAACTTTGAGAATATGAGAGTTCTCTGATCCAAAGACTTTCTCAAGACGCTAACCACACGTGGTTCCAAATCGAGAAACAACCTTGTGACAATGAGAATGCGATGAACAATATGAACTGAGGTTATAGTGCTTGTAGTCGTAAATGTGCTTATTGAAGTCGCTCACCTATACCTTTGTCGTTTAAAACTAAATCTATAAATAAGAAAGCATAACAAAATAGCGCTTCCTAGAAATGTATAAATAATCAGATTACTTTTATTAGAGACATTACACATAATTTACAGTGGCAAGCTAATGAGGAAGTGAGGACAGTGGAATCGCAAATCACGTAACTTTTGCACTTTGCGGCAAGCGTGACTATTCCACAACTTAGTAGCCTTATTGAACGATGACAATAACATCAACAATCATGAACCTACCCACTTCTTATATATAATGTTATAAGATAAAAAGGAGCGAAAGCTATAGAATGGTTTTGCATAATAACAGTAAAAGCATTAGAATCGATCATCTGTTTCTGAACTATGAACCTTAAACGCGTCTAGTAACTATAAACAAGTTCCGAAGTTTCGTACACTAGATAAGCAAAAAAAGAATTTGAACCGATTGCATCTAAATAACAAAGATAGCTCAATCAAAGATACGATGGGAAGCAATCTGCATCTAGGTGTTTGGATGTACTTTTCAACTAGATATTTGCAACCCCAAACATCAGATGAATAGATGATTGCATACTAACATTTGGGAGAACCAACTTTAGGGAGCACAACCGTATTTCAGTGTTAACCGAAAACTATAGCCGTAATCAAATTTAATTGAACATAGTATTTGCACCAGAAGTAGACTGTGGGCAAATTTTAACCCGTTAGACCCATTTGAGATGAACTACAAATCAGATAGTTTTATTTATAACTAGAAAGATGGAAAAACAAAACATACCAATCATGCAACACGCCAGGAAACCCTCTGTCTAAGATGAGCGGAAGATGGTTGGGCCCACTAGTAGGAACCACATTCATGACCCAAACAGATTTCCCAGCTTCTAGAAAAGCAGAATTAAAACCACCAAAATGAGCATTCATGTCCAAGACATTTCTGACCATATTATATGGTGGGACAGGATCCTCAATACCAAGTCTCTTTGGGTGATCCAAAAATATAAGTGGCGATAACAGAGACCAATAATTTCAAATTGCTGACTTCGAATTGATATTATCATCATTAAGGTCATTAAAAAGTACACCTGATAATACCCTTAGGAAATTAAGCCACATAAATTCTTTTACGCAATAGGATTTTATATAAATAATTTACCATGAATCGCTAATTCCTTGGAGCCCAGTGTGGCTCTAGAAGGCCAAGTTGGTCTTTTTTTCGATTGGAATCCATCGACGACTGTGAGTTCCTCCAATGATGCACCAAAACTTCAATTGATATAATATACTGATATGCAGAGCTATCTACTAATTAATAATGGCAACAAAGTAAACTAATATAAAGATGTATACCCATGAGAATCAACCACTATTTATTCCTGAATTACGATAACAGCTAGAACTTTCAATAAAACAGTTTAGGAGATTTCATGCGATAAATAAAACTTAGACTTTTAACCTGATTGACCCGTTCACCAATTTGACTCACTCCCCTTTTAGCCTCAATATTTAATTTGACCTATTGACACGAGCATAAAACACCACCCAGTTCAACCCGTTTATAACTAAATGGGTGGGATTACCAACTTAAAAAATAGCAATGCAACGTATAACTAGTGGTCAATGTGTCACTTTGGAATGAAGAGAAGGGCAATTACCTATCAAGTCTGTTTTATCTGTCTTATCTGTCCTGCCTGTGAAAAAATAGTTGTTCCCAAAAAAGGTATTCCATCTTAGTGTGATAGAGTTATGAGACATATATCTTCACATGTGACCGAGTTACGTGACATATATTTCACATGTGATCAAGTTTTTCACGTATCCTAAAAAGCTAAGTGAGATATATATTTTCACATGTGCCAAGTTACGTGACATATATTTTCACATGTGCTAAGTTATGTGACATATATTTTCACATGTGACCAAGTTTTTCACGTATCCTAAAAAGCTATGTGAGATATATTTTCACATGTGCCAAGTTATAAAACATATATTTTCACATGTGCCAAGTTACGTGACATATATTTTCACATGTGCCAAGTTACGTGACATATATTTTCACATGTGCCAAGTTATAAGACATATAAATTCACATGTGCCAAGTTTTTCACGTATCCTAAAAGGCTACGTGAGATATATTTTCACATGTGTCAAGTTACGTGACATATATTTTCACATGTGCCAATTTACGTGACATATATTTTCACATGTGACCAAGTTTTTCACGTATCCTAAAAAGCAACCTGAGATACATTTTCACATGTGACCAAGTTTTTCACGTATCCTAAAAAGCTACCTGAGATATATTTTCACATGTGACCAAGTTTTTCACGTATCCTAAAAAGCTACTTGAGATATATTTTCACATGTGACCAATTTTTTCACGTATCCTAAAAAGCTAGGTGAGATATATTTTCACATGTGCTAAATTACGAAGACAATATCTTTACAAGTGAAGATATTTTTTCTAAACTTAAATAATCGCCTATAAATCAACACGAGAGTACACTATTATCATAATCTATCTTTTAAGCAAACTAACTCATTCCTAGATGATTTTCTTCACAAGTGAAGATATTGTTTCTAAACTTAAATAATCGCCTATAAATCAACACTAGAGTACACTATTATCATAATCTATCTTTTACGCAAACTAACTCATTCCTAGATGATTTTCTTCACAAGTGAAGATATTGTTTCTAAACTTAAATTATCGCCTCTAAATCAACACTAGAGTACACTATTCTCATAATCTATCTTTCACGCAAACTAACTCATTCCTAGATGATTTTCTTCACAAGTGAAGATATTGTTTCTAAACTTAAATAATCTCCTCTAAATCAACACTAGAGTACACTATTCTCTAAATAATCTCTTCGAAAGGAAACATATCTAATCGTTGAACTACATAAAATCATAACATAAAAATCTTCACATGTGAAAAGCTACCGTAGAAATAAATCAACGCGCTACATTAAGTTCAAAACTATTTGGACACTAAATTTCAACTAAAAAAAGGCAAAACATGAACCAAATTTGAGTAAAAAAGGAAGATTTTGTTAAATTAAATGAAATGATACTAGTGGCTCAAAACTTGTTCTAAACATATATCCATGAAAATTTTAGCCAAAATTACACATAACTAAGTAAGGCATTTCGTCGAAGAGTCGGTCTACATATATATCCATGAAAATATCAACCGAAAGTACACATAACTAAGTAAGGCATTTCGTCGAACACTTGGTCTACACATATATCCATGAAAATTTTAGCCAAAAATACACATAACTAAGTAAGGCATTTTGTCGAACACTTGGTCTACACATGCAATCCACAACATAGTTATGTATTTTGCCAAACACTTAATCTACACATACAATTAATCAATCAATTACATGGAGCATCATATAACATCTTGACATGTGACGCAATAGATAAGAAGTACAAACACATGTTTTATAACTACAAACAATAAAAACATTCATTAGATGAAAATAATTACCAATATTAGCATTCAAATCCACAAAAAACTGTTTCAAATGATTAACAGACGAAATCATGTTAAGAAAATTGTTAAAAAGCTGAAATTTATATCCACCAATTAAAAAGTCAACGCGACAGTCAACACCGGAGATTGTTGACGGAAAAAAGATGACGGATGAAAGATGACAGGTTAATAACCGGCGAGATGAAGAAGACTTGGTTGGTGTGTGTGTTTGTGTGTGTTTATGTGTGCGTTTGGTTTACAGAGAGAAAGAGGATATATTTTTTTTTTGGGATGGGAAGCAAATGATAATGATACACTTAGACCCCTCTAATTTTTGGCCGAAAATTACAAAAATGCCATTCCGCCCAAATTGATATTAAGATGAGATTTACTTGATCCTACGGTCCAGATCTCTTCTCGCGTTCTCACAAAAAATAGACTTCTCATTTGAATACTTGTCTATATATATATATATATATATATATATATATATATATATATATATATATATATATATATATATATATATATATATATATATATATATATATATATATATATATATATATAGGGGAAGGTTAATGTGAGATCAAACTTAAAGTTGTAAAAATAAGATCAAGTCTAAAAAACCACTAAAACATTTATAAATAATAATTTTAGCAATAATACACAAAAATATAATATTTTAATACAAATTAACATTTTAGAAACTAATAACCAAATGATACATGAGTTTGAATTAGTGATACACCTGATACACATTACACTAATAAATATTCTAAAATCTGATACACATACAAAAACCTGATACACATTACACTTCTAATCAAAGTGTATCACCTACGTTTTGTAAATTTTAAAAAGAAATCTATCAAAACTTTAAAATTTTTAGTTGTAGCTAATAAAAAAATTATTTTTGTTATAAGGAGAGTGTCACTTGTCAAATTTTAGATTGATCTCATTTTAACAACTTTAAGTTTGATCTTATTTGATCTAGATTCTATATATATATATATATATATAATGGAGTCTTTCCCAATTCAAGAATTATCAAATCATACATGTGATAAAATAACTTAACAATTAATAATTCAAGCAACTATCCATGACGAACATGCATATATCATCATGGATATAACATAACATTTATTCAAATAAGTCACAAGATCGCATAGAATGCCATGTCACATAACAATTATTCACGAATTAATTTACGTAATATATGATAACATAAAAATTATTATAAACCCTAACAAAAAATTTTATAAAAAAATCGACTTACAAAAAAATTAGGTTCAACCTAAAAAAAATTTAAGGGTCGACATATTAATTTTTTTTTAAACAAATTAGGGCAAAAGCCCTAACCCTAAAATTAGGGTTTACATAATTAAAACCAAAACCCTGGAATAGTCATATCAAACACCATATAATATCTGTTTTTTACGTGTTAGTAATTAATTACTCATTAAACAAAACTCGTGATGCCACTGTTGAAATTATATAACATGACTATCATATATAAAACACATAAAACATAAAAGATACATGCGGAAGTGTATAGGAACGAATAATGAATAACTAATTAACATAAACATAAAGTATGCGTACCTTTTGATTCTAGCCAACAAGAATCAATTCCTTAAACTAGCAAGTAGATGAACCTTAATTAGGGTTTATAAGGATTATATGAATTACCCCTTACCGTTTTGTAATTCAATCAAAGATACTAACAATAGTGTATTAGTACCACGTTCTTGTATACACGTACTATAACAAATTAAAGTAATGCTAGTTTTAAGAACATGAAATGTTTTGTTTAGGAAAAACAAAGTGATCGACCACCTTAGAGGGGTGTACGGTCGGTTAGGAACAAAAACACACACAAAACAATTTTAGGTTTAACTTTAGGAGTACAAGAGTTATGATACAAAGACCCTACGCCTTATATATATACCCAAGGAAACTTAGAGTCCAGGTTAGCTTAGGATTGGGTTTAGGAAACCCTATAGCTGATCGGTTATGGAATCCCTTTGGGATTCTAGAGCCTACTTGACATCTAATTTCACTTCTATTCCTTCGTTTAATATTTAGCGATCGTTAGTCCATTACGTTTAATTAACTTAACATTCGTTATGTATTTCGTGTAAATAATAAATAAATATAACATTTAGGGTTAATTTCATATATACCTAATTTTAACTACATAATGACATGTTTAACCAACTAAAACTCATAAAGTCATATATACCCAATATAAACATTAAAATTACCATATTTACCCATTTCACTATAAAATTAATCAAGCTTTATTATTTAACATTAGATTCCCATAGTACACTTGATGATATAATTAAACAAATTCTTATTTACGTGAAGGGGCCACCATTAATTAAGTCCTTGGATGGTTTTATTACGAGATCGAGTATCAGGGGTGAATTGTGATATTTATATATGTGCATGTTTTGGATATGTGCGACTTTCCGGTGTGCCTCAGGTAATTAAAAACATAAACAAAGAATAAAAAATACAATATCACAGAAAGTCTGAGAACATCATATCGAGAAAAGATCCGTGCAGAACATAAATCATTCAAAGAACAAATACTCCAATCCCTACCATTCAATCCTTTTTGATCCAATGGTGTAAATTAATCCTAATTTTAAATTAATAAAAAACGGAAGGATATATTTGTAATTTTTCACTCCACCTGACAACCCACCATTCCTATTTTCTCATACTCCCAGACTCACACATATTTACACACACTCTTTCACCAGTTTATTCACACTCTTTATCACCAAAAACCGATCCTTCATATTAGCAACAAAGGTTTCCGGCGGTTGTTGCGATTCTTCCGGCGGAGGAGTTAGGAAGGAAGCAACATCATTTTTTGTTGTGATCCACGTCATCATTTTCCGGCGACATCTCTCATATCCTAAGTGATTCACTTCTTCTTCACCCGTCAAAATTGCAGACTTAGGTGTCGTTTGTTTTTTCAGAGCTTTTACCTTTTCATCTGCAAACCTTGTCTGCAAAAGAAGAGGTGCATTTAAGCTCTTCATCTGCAAGAAGAAGACGTTTGTTTTTCTTATTGAAGTACTTCTTTCCTTTTTCTTATTTTTTTTTATTTTTGTTTTTCTTTTTTCTTTTTCACTAGTATTTTTTGTGCTATTGAAGTAAATTTTTTTTCCTTTTTCTTTTTCACTAGTTTTTTGTGCTATTGAGTGCAAAACAAGTAATCGCTTAAAATACGAAATATTAAAAACAATACATAATGGTTCAAAATATATCAATATCGACCGTTTTTTGTGCTATAAACCATTTTGTCATATGGGTCAAACGGATCATTGGTTTTCTTACGTTTTGGTATTTTTTTACGTTTTCGACCGTTTTACATTTTCGCGCATTTTTCGTCTTCGATGCGTATTTTAAGTTTTCGACCCATTTTAAGTTTTATACGTATTTGTCCCTTTTTACGTTTGTATGTTTTCATTTGGTTTTTACGTTTTGATCCGTTTTTACGTTTTACGTCTGTTTTTACGTTTTCATCTCTTTTTTTTACGTTTTTGTCTGTTTTTTACGCTTTCATCTGTTTTTAACGTTTTCCACCATTTTTTTACATTTTCGTCTATTTCTTTACTTTTTTTTAACGTTTTTGTCTTTTTTTACGTTTTCCTCCATTTTCTTTGTTTTCGTCTGTTTTTAACGTCTTCGTCCAATTTTTTACACTTTAGTCCACTTTCTTACGTTTTCGTCCGATTTTTTACGTTTTTGTCTGTTTTTTTACGTTTCATTCTTATTTTACGTTTTCGTTTGTTTTTTTCACGTTTTCGTATGTTTTTTTTACGTTTTCGTATGTTTTTACGTTTTCTTCCGTTTTCTACGTTTTAGTCCGTCTTCTTACGTTTTCGTCATTTTTTTACGTTTTCGTCCGTTTTTATCTTTTTTTTACGTTTTCGTCTCTTTTTAAGTTTTCGACCGTTTTTTACGTTTTCGTCTTTTTTTACGTTTTCGACCTTTTTTTACGTTTTCGTCTGTTTTTTTATGTTTTCGTCTGTTTTCTTTCGTTTTCATCCGTTTTCTTCGGTTTTTGTAACACCCCCAAAAATGGTTTGCAGCGGAAGAAAAGGTTTTTGGGATGCTACTCAGTTGGATCATAACGCAAGTGAAAAATAATAGCTTTTTCATAAAAGATTTCATTTATTGAGATAAAATAGAGTTTACAAAGTTTAGATTGTTGTGGAAAATGGTCCGTTAATAAAATATGGTCCCCATAAAAATCGTCGAGTCATCTATGACCAATGCCAATGCCACCCCAAGCGCCTCCAGAGTTAGCTATCGCCTTTTCATCCCGAAAATACATGCTAAAAAGTCAACACAATGGTTGAGTGAATTCATAGGTTTAGTAATAAAGCAGTTGATCACAAGATTTTCAAGTTTAAAAGAAGCCATGGGCTACGTTGTTATATGCCCATAAAAGAAAGTTGATATTATTGCACTAAGCTCATGACACCAAACTAACTGCATACACCTAAATACTGGTGTAAGTAAATAAAAATTGCCTCCGAGATGTAATAGCCAATTACATAGAGATACCAAATATAGTCGCCCGGTTATTTCCGATAACCGAAGGTGAGTCGTCAATTCCCATAGTACTATCCACGATATTTGCGTTCACTCGCAAGTGATTAATGGTTCATGATGTAGGGGACTTTTGGCAAACAACTTAGGCAGAGTCATAATATCAAAAGTACAGCAACGATTTTCAAGCAATTGTGATCATAAAAGCAGTAGTAGCATGTATTCTCCGCCAAGGAGTTTATAAAACGCTTAATAGAGTAAAATGGGGCTATGAACTCACCTTGGTTTGCAGAAATGTAAGACATCACAATTAACATCAAGTAATAAGCGTGCGGCTCCGAACACGCATAACCTAGATAAGTATGGTGTTGTTTTTAGTCTAAGTCTTGTATTCAATAACAATGTTTGTAAGTTTACAAGTATTTATGTTTTTGAAATTCTTGGAGTTCAAAAGAAAAAGTATTTGGATCTTTAAAATGCTTGGAGTTAAGAACAAATATCTTAAATATTTGTTTTATAACACTTTATGTAAAGTTTCATGAGTTATTTTGATTGTCGTTAAGGATCGAAAATACAGTTGCGAAAATAATTCGCACGTCTTGGCTCTTGGAAAAGATGGAGGAATAATGTATACGAAACTTTCGTATAAGAGTTGACTCGTATAGTGACTCAATTATACTCGCACCAAATAAGGAATAGATGATCGACACAGATCGGAAAGTAGTGACGCGTACTTGAGTCGAGAAGGAGTGACAAAAGAAGTCAAGGATATAGCGACAAAGACAAACGTCGATCGAGAAAGTCAATTAGTACGTTTCGGTGTTTACCCCATGTTCCCAAATAGTTTGTATACAACATACATGTTTTATAGATAAAGGTAAGTTTGGATTAATAATTCAAACTCCAAGAGTTGTACGATATTTCGATATATTGTTCATCATTTGATGAATCTAAAATAAGAGGGTTATTGAGAATAAAGTTTAAGTGTAGAAATTTTACAAAATTTCCCATGACTGACTTTCATTTATAGAACGTTCCCAAGTCATTTCGACTTATTAAAACTCATGTTACAAAACCATATTTCTCGACAAGTTTATAATTGACAAGTCATTATTAGTTGAATAAGTGTTTATTGCATATTTTAGGTTTGTTACGAGTCTAATATATTAAATTCCTTACGAGTCTAATATATTGTATCATCTCAAGTCCAAAACGTCCAATAAATGCTCATACAACTACAAACGTTTGTCCAAAATAATCTAAATCCAATTTCGATAATTTTCGTCCAAAAACATCCAAATCCAATGATCAAATCCAAGCATAGGCTTTAATAAATATTTCCAAGTCCAAAATATTTAATCCGTTAAGTATTCATTTTGTCCAGTTATCCAAATCAAAAGCAAATCCCATATCGATCCAGAGTAGTGATTAAATAAGTATCCGAAACGTACCGTAGAACACAAATGACTAAACAAATAAACCAAGATAGCTCGATGAACCAATATCCGTAAAAATGTCGACACATGCTATATCAAACCAACTTAACCCAACTAGTACACACTTGTATAAGCTCATAAGCCGCCCATACCAAAACCAAATGTAATCTAGTCATTGGGCTGCTGGGCCCAAATTAACCCAAACATAAACCCAATTTCAACACATACAAAATTTTACAAAACCTACTTTCACAACACTGATCATTACCTGATTTTCACAAGACATTTTCACGGAAAATTAACAACAATATGATGTCACTGGATTACTAGGAAACCTCGACCCGTGTCAAGACCATGACTCACAACGATATCACGACCGAAATTATAATCCATCTACACTAATAGTGCGTCAAACATGATTTGAGACACCACGGCAAAAATCAAATTCAGCCTCATATTAAATTATACCAAAACGATGCTATGCCGCGACTCCCTTGAGTCACGGCTCAACCTATACGAGCCATATTATTTCGGCTTAACAAGAAAACAACAAGTCGTGACTCCCATGAGTCACGGATCACCACCAAACGAGGCCACAAACAATGCGGCCAACACATAACTCAAAAAAATCATTTAATTCGATATGATAATCGCAAGAAAGACATATAAGCCCGAAATAAAATAATAAACGGATTAGATAAGAATGGATCCGAGTCAACTCAACTCGCGAGTTGACTCGGACGAAGTCAATCGACTCGTGTGAGTCGAACGAATCAAGAGCCAAAAACCTAATTCCATGCGTTTTTGTTTATAAAATATAAGTTTTATTAGTTTTTATAACTAAAAACATTTTTATTAGTTAAACCCGATTAGGGTTTGAAGAAAAATGATGAAATAAACGAAATAAAGGCGTGAGTCCTTACCAACGAAAGAGGAGGAGGGGAAGGTGGTAGTGAGTGGCGGCGGGAGGTGGTGTGCGGCGGTGGCTTCAAAACAACCCCAAACGAGCTCCTTTAACACCCAAACGCCGAAATGATCCGTGGCTTGATCTACGCATTGGAACAAGAAAATGGTTGGCGGAATTTTGGCGGATTCGGCGACAGGCGCCGGAGAAGTTTTCGGTGGTGGTGATAATATATTAAAAGAGAAACCCTAATTATTGGGTTTTTATACCCCCTTGAGGGCTGGACATGGACAAAAGAAAGATCAGGGGGCGAATGTGTAAATTAACCAGGGGTTGTTTTGAAACTTTTAATAATCTTTTAAAAATAACCCTGGTGGGCCCCATTTGACGTAGCAAACGACCGTTTAAAAATACGGGACTTGCGCCATTGCGTCAGAAATCATTTTTCCAATAAAAATGAGCATTTACATGTATAGTTTTCTCGAATTTAAATTAATTAATAAATCAAATTAATTCAAGAGTTTAAAGTCGAGCAAGCTCATTTATTTAAGTAGTTTTCGCGTTTCACGAGATATCCTCTCGTTTTTAAGCTCAATTAGAATTGGGAAAATTCGAAAGCAATGTCTTGAGAATAATGAATATAATTTATTATTAACATCACCAGTACGTAAAATTTCGGTTTGTTGTTTGAATGGAAATAATTCCATAATGAGAAATGTATATACGTAATACGATAAAGCGAGTTGAATTGTGTATCATTGCATAAAATGCGACACAATGAGAGTAGGAAAGAGAGTAGGAAACTAAAACGTGAACTTCTTCGAAGTTTTGATATTTTATTTACGTTTTACAACGTGAATTGGAATATTTCGGTTACACGTTGGAAACGGTTAACGTGCAAAATATGTTTTCGGTGTGTTTTTATAAAAGTGATGTAAAAACATTAATATGAACTCGAACATGAGTTTATTTAATTATTTTCATAACCAATTGAGTGTCGGTTTTTATGTTTTACGAGAAAATCTATCGTTTTTTTTTTTTTTTTTTTATTCAAATAAGTTCGGAAAAATCCAGAAGTAAAACTTAGGAAATAAATACTATCAGTTATTGTTAAAAATTTGTTTGAAATTTTTTTTCGGGGTGTTATAGTACCTACCCTTATGGGAACCTCGTCCTCGAGGTTAAGTTTGTGTTAGCCGCTTAAGTGACAAAAGGAAATTTTGAAATTTTCTAGTTTTGTTTGCAATTGCAAACGTGATGTGGATAAATTTATTCAAATAAAAAGACTATTTCAAGAGACACAATTTCTTTGGGATGAAAAATTGGGTAAGAGATTTGCATCTTCGAAAGGATCCTATAAAACCGGTTTTTACACGTGATGCAAATAAAACAGTTTCGAAAGGGTCGATGGTTTGGTATTTCTTAGCATAAGAAGTTTTGATAATGTTTGAGCAGGAAATTTTTGACTCGTTAAAATAAATCTTTTTAGAAAAATGTTACCACGAGTTTTACTGTTGACACAATTGCGACTTAGAGAGGTTCTTGAAAGTGAAAACGTTAAACAAAAAAGAGGTGTTGTTGGGTGTGTATAACCTTATGAGTTCTAATGTAAAAATATATATATAGAGTATTTAAAATTTTTAAGAGAAAACTTGATGTATGTAAAGAAAATTGCTAATCTTCAGCTTTAGTGATGAAAACTTGTTAAATAGGATTTGCCAATAATATGGATTTGGTTTCAAAATGGAGGTTTATACGTGAATTCAAAGTTGTTTCGCAATTTCAAATAATTTCAAATACCTTAGATTTTGTAGATGATGAATCGCTTTGGTTTCCAAGCATTTCCATTAAAATGTGTATCTATTGTTTTCAAAACAAAGCGTTTTTTTTTCTTTTGATTCGGTTGGTTTACAAAAGAAAATATCGGTTATCTTTTAAAGTTTTTAAAGAGGAGTAAATAGTTTGTAAAGAAATTGCAGTAAAGTTCATGAAAAGGGTTTGTAAAACTACTTTATTGAGTAGAAGGAAAATATTTCTATTATGATAAATCGTAGTTTGAGGTTTGGTATTGAAGCAACAATTTGGTAAGGTGACTTTTAATACAGCTCATAAAGTAATAGAAAACGGTTTATCAATGGTAGTGAAATATTTTGGTAAGACATAATTCAGTTTATAAAATAACTCGTGTAATAATTTGTAAAATATCTTATAAGAAAGTACTATATTGTTTGTCAAATAGTAGAAGATTTCGTAGTTTCATTAATATAAGATGGTTTATAGTAGTAGTAATAAAATAGTCAATCAAGTAAAGGCGAATAGTTTGTGAGGTAAGAGTACCAAGCTTTATGGTTTTAAATCGGATGTGGCAAAAATGACTCACTAAAAGGGTAAAATAGTTCGTAAGGTTGTAATAAAACTTGTAGGAAAATTGTAACATAGTTTGCATATTGCTAGTGAAATGTTTGTTGTTTTATAAAACGGTAGTAAGGTATTGAATCGGTTTATCACATTATGAGAAAATAGTTTGCAAAGTATCAGTAAGGTCATTGTTTATAAAGTATTATTAAAGTCAAAATTTTTGATTTAATGGCGCAGAGTAAGATTTTTTGTAAAATGACCGCGGATAAAATAGTTGAAAGCAGCCGTTAGGTAACGAAGTTAATTATTTCATAAAAAGGTAGTGGGATAGACAATTGGCGTTTCAAAAGGGATGAGTGAAAGATTAGGGATCCGTTCTAGAAAAGTGGCTTGAGTTGCAAGCCAACTCTTGGTATGTCTTCGATTTTTTAATCGTTCGTTTATTATTATGTTTAGCGAGGGTTCCTTTGTAGATGTCGAGGTGTGATGTTCCTAGAACGGCTATGGACGAAATCTGGTTCATCGGTTGAGTACGAGTTTTGGGGTAGAGGTGATATTGTTACCGCAATGGATGACGAGATGACTTCGATCTCAACGCCTAAGATGGTAATAGGATGGGATGATGGAGACATGGGTCTGATGATTCAGTAATAGAGGTTTAATGATTTCGAATGAAGACGATAAGTCGATTGGATGGGAAAAGAAGACGGTATTGTAGCGACCCCAAAAATATAATCTAAACATAGAGTAATGTCGTGCGGTAAATAAAATTTAGTTAGTCGCTACAGAAATCTAAGCAAATCTAAATGGTAAATACAATCACTAACTCGCATCATGCAACATTTCTTCGGTTATGTATTATCTGCCAAAGAAATCTCATACATAACGTGAGGCACGGAGGGCTGGGTGGTGGCGAAAGTGGTTCGCTTTTAACATAGTTCTGTGGTGTCCTTGCGCCAAGTGGTAGTGTGCATCATCTCATGCAAATCTCCATGCACGCTTGCTAGTAAATGTGTACGCGGAGGTGTAAGGTAGTGGTGTAAAATAGTCAGTTTAGAGGGTGTAGTAATGAGAAAAGGCGTCCCATTTAGAAGAAAAATATCGAGGAGGAAATATTGTGACGTCAAGGTGTGATGTAGGAGTAAACTTTTATAACTCTTATGATGAAAATTAACTTTTTAGAAGTCAATCAGAGGTCAATTGGACATACCACTATTATAACTACTTTTCAGATTGCAACATCCACCTGAGTCGAACATAGGTGATCAGCTATGTCTCATCTGTCCCTGGCTTCAATATAGGTGATCGTCTATATTCACCCGAGGTTCAATGGATCTTGCAATGCTTAGCTTAGTTATACCAATAACATGTCCTTATGTCTTTAAAGTTTGGTATGAAAGATTGAACAAATATTTCATTTATGTAGGGGAGAAGGCATAGCAAAGTGTTATATAATCATACATATAAGTAAGGCAATCATAGCTAATAGTGAGGTTAAGTTGTCGCATAAAACAAATATCTTATCAAAGATGACTTCAACGAGTCAGTGTGAGGCAATCAAATTCTAGGCGTGCATGTGTCGGTCATAGGGTTAAGTTTTTGTAAAAGTGGTTATAGTCTAGGTCCTAAAAATACCTAGTTCCCTATAACCTTGGCTCAGATACCAACTGTAACACCCCCAAAAATGGTTTGCGCTGAAGAAAAGGTTTTGGGATGCTACTCACGATCATAATATATAACGCAAGTGAAAAATAATAGCTTTTTCATAAAAGATTTCATTTATTGAGATAAAATAGAGTTTACAAAGTTTAGATTGTTGTGGAAAATGGTCCGTTAATAAAATATGGTCCCCATAAGTAAATCAGAGTCATCTATGACCAAGTCATGCCAATGCCCAAGCCTCCAGTTAGATATCTTTTTATCCCTGAAAATACATGCTAAAAAGTCAACACAATGGTTGAGTGAATTCATAGGTTTAGTAATAAAGCAAATTTGATCGTAAGATTTTTCAAGTTTAAAAGAAGCTTCATGGGATAGCTTTTGTTATATGCCCATAAAAGAAAGTTGATATTATTGCACTAAGCTCATGACACCAAACTTACGCCCACCTAAATACCTTGGTAAGTAAATAAAAATTGCCCCTCTGAGATGTAATAGCCAATTACATAGAGATACCAAATATAGTGCACCCCGATTATTTCCGATAACGGGGCCTGGGTCGAATTCCCATAGTACTATCCACGATATTTGGTTCCTCTCATGAAGTGATTAATGGTTCATGATGTAGGGGACTTTTGGCATACCACTTAGGCAGAGTCATAATATCAAAAAGTCAAAGAAAGCGATTTCAAGCAATTGTGATCATAAAAGCAATGGTAGCATGTATTCTCCCCAAGGAGTTTATAAAACAGTTAAAAGAGTAAAAGTGGGGCTATGAACTCACCTTGGTTTGCATAAATGTAAGACATCACAATTAACATCAAGTAATAAGCGTGCACGGCTCGACACGCAAACCTAGATAAGTATGGTGTTGTTTTTAGTCTAAGTCTTGTATTCAATAACAATGTTTGTAAGTTTACAAGTATTTATGTTTTTGAAATTCTTGGAGTTCAAAAGCAAAAGTATTTGGATCTTTAAAATGCTTGGAGTTAAGAACAAATATCTTAAATATTTGTTTTATAACACTTTATGTAAAGTTTCATGAGTTATTTTGATTGTCTTTAAGGATCGAAAATACTGATTCTAGAAAATAATTCGCACGTCTTGGCTCTTGGAAAAGATGGAGGAATAATGTATATGAAACTTTCGTATAAGAGTTGACTCAGATAGTGACTCAATTATACTCGCACAAATAAGGAATAGATGATCGACACGGTGGGAAAGTAGTGACGTACTTGGTCGAGAAAGGTGACAAAAAAGTCAAGGATATAGCGACAAAGACAACGTCGTCCGAGAGAAGTCAATTAGTACGTTTCGGTGTTTACCCCATGTTCCCAAATAGTTTGTATACAACATACATGTTTTATAGATAAAGGTAAGTTTGGATTAATAATTCAAACTCCAAGAGTTGTACGATATTTCGATATATTGTTCATCATTTGATGAATCTAAAATAAGAGGGTTATTGAGAATAAAGTTTAAGTGTAGAAATTTTACAAAATTTCGTCATGACCCTTTCATTTATAGAACGTTCCCAAGTCATTTCGACTTATTAAAACTCATGTTGCAAAACCATATTTCTCGACAAGTTTATAATTGACAAGTCATTATTAGTTGAATAAGTGTTTATTGCATATTTTAGGTTTGTTACGAGTCTAATATATTAAATTCCTTACGTCTAATATATATATTGCGTCTCAAGTTCAAAACGTCCAATAAATGCTCATACAACTACAAACGTTTGTCCAAAATAATCTAAATCCAATTTCGATAATTTTCGTCCAAAAACATCCAAATCCAATGATCAAATCCAAGCATAGGCTTTAATAAATATTTCCAAGTCCAAAATATTTAATCCGTTATATTCATTTTTGTCCGTTATCCAAATCAAAAGCAAATCCCATATCGATCCGAGTAGTGATTAAATAAGTATCCGAAGCGTCCGTGAGAGAACACAAATGACTAAACAAATAAACCAAGATAGCTCGATGAACCAATATCCGTAAAAATGTCGACACATGCTATATATCAAACCAACAACTAGTACACACTTGTATAATCATAAGCTTCCCATACCAAAACCAAATGTAATCTAGTCATTGGGTCAGCAGGCCCAATTAACCCAAACATAAACCCAATTCAACACATACAAAATTTTACAAAACCTACTTTCACAACGATCATTACACGATTTTCACAAGACATTTTCACGAAAATTAACAACAATATGATGTCAGGATTACTAGGAAACCTCGACCGTGTCAAGACCATGACTCTACACGACGAAATCAAATTATAATCCATCTACACTAATAGTGCGTCAAACATGATTTGAGACACCACGGCAAAAATCAAATTGACTCATATTAAATTATACCAAAGCGATGCTATGCGCGCGACTCCTTGAGTCACGGCTCAACCTATCTGAGCCATATTATTTCGCTAACAAGAAAACAACAAGTCGTGACTCCCATGAGTCATGAGATCACCACCAAACGAGGCCACAAACAATCGGCCAACACATAACTCAAAAAATCATTTAATTGATGCAGATAAATACGCAAGAAAGACATATAAGCCCGAAATAAAATAATAAAACGGATTAGATAAGAATCGGATCCGAGTCAACTCAACTCGCGAGTTGACTCGGACGAGTCAAGCCACTTCGTTGACCCGACGAATCAAGAGCCAAAAACCTAATTCCACTTTTGTTTATAAAATATAAGTTTTATTAGTTTTATAATATAAAGCGTTTTTATTAGTTAAACCCGATTAGGGTTTGAAGAAAAATGATGAAATAAACGAAATAAAAGCGTGAGTCCTTACCAACGAAAGAGGAGGAGGGGGAAGGTGTGGTAGTGTACGGGAGGTGGGTGTGGTGGCTTCAAAAACAACCCCAAACGAGCTCCTTTAACACCCAAACGCTCCAGAAATGATCCCCGTGGCTTGATCTACGCATTGGAACAAGAAAATGGTTGGCGTTTTGGCGGTTCCGCGACGGCGGAGAAGTTTTCGGTGGTGGTGATTATATTATATGGAAACCCTAATGGTTTTATACCCCTTGGTTTGAACATGGACAAAAGAATCGGAAGCGAATGTGTAAATTAACGGGGTTGTTTTGAAACTTTTAATCTTTTAAAAATAACCTTGGTGGGCCCCATTTGACGTATAATAAACGACCGTTTAAAAATACTGGGACTTGCGCATGGTAAATCAAATAATTTTTCGATAAAATGAGTATTCACATGTATAGTTTTCGAATTTAAATTATTAATAAATCAAATTAATTCAAGAGTTTAAAGTCAACAAAATCATTTATTTACAAGTTTTTAGTTTTCACGATATCCTCTCGTTTTTAAGCTCAATTAGAATTGGGAAATTAAACAATGTCTTGAGAATAATGAATATAATTTATTATTAACATCACCAGTAAATTTTGGTTTGTTGTTTGAATGGAAATAATTCCATAATGAGAAATGTATATCCGTACGTATAAAACGAGTTGAATTGTGTATCATTGCATAAAATGCGACACAATGAGAGTAGGAAAGAGTGGGAAGTTAAAACGTGAACTTCTTCGAAGTTTTGATATTTTATTCGTTTTAACGTGAATTGAATATTTCGGTTACGTTGGGGAAACGGTTAGCGTGCAAAATATGTTTTGGTGTGTTTTATAAAAGTGATGTAAAAACATTAATATGAACTCGAACATGAGTTTATTTAATTATTTTCATAACTAATTGAGTGTCGGTTTTATGTTTTCACGAGAAAATCTATCGTTTTTTTTTATTCAAATAAGTTCGGAAAAATCCAGAAGTAAAACTTAGGAAATAAATACTATCAGTTATTGTTAAAAATTTGTTTGAAATTTTACGGGGTGTTATAGTTTTCTTACATTATCTTACAGTTGGTTAGGTAAGATAAAATAACGTACAAAAAACTTATAAATTATATGAAACCGATAATGTAAAATAATAATGACGAAATATAAAACGGACCAAAACGTAAAACGAACGGCGTAAAAAAAACAGATGAAAACGTAAAAAATGGACGAAAATGTTAAAAAGCGATAGAAAACTTGAGAAAACGGATGAAAACATAAAAAACAGACTAAAAAGTAAAAAAAAATATTGGTGAAAACTTAAGGAAACGGACGAAAACGTAAGAAAATTGTGAAAATTGGCAAAACGTAAAATGACCGAAACGTAAAAGCGAGCGAAAAAACTGACGAAAACATAAAAAATGGACGAAAACGTAAAAAGCGGTAGCGGGCGAAAGCGTAGCGGTGAAAACAGACAACAACGTAAAGCGGTGGCGGACAAAAACGTGAAAGCGGACGAAGGTAAAGAAAGCGGGACCAAAACGTAAAACGGACAACGTAAGAAAAGCGGGCAAAAACGTAAGAAAAGATGTGGCGTAAAACGGGCAGCGTAAAACGTGAGACGGCGTACATGGTAGCGTAAAAACGGTGAAAGCGTAAAAGATGTAAGATATTGAGAAAGAAGATAGGGGTTGTGTGAAGAAGAGGTAAAATGAAAGATAATATCGAAATTTAAAAGAGGAAAATGAAAAGAAGCGAACATGTCTGCAAAAACAACATAAAACCATCCCCTCCTGCAGAATGAAATGAAAGTGAAAAAAAATGTTTATTGAGAAAAAATAAACGACACCTTAGTCTTCGAAACAACCAAACACTTCCTCACCATTGCTTCTAAAAAAGCAGACGAGTTCAAAGCAGCCGCATTGCTCTCATTCGCTGATCAAATCCCTTCACTCGCGGCCACGTCCACTGACGAGCCCCCGTCTGATCTAGAGCTTGAGAAATTTGGAATCACTCAGGATCTGAGAGAATTTGTTCCAGTGAGAGAGAGTGTATTTTTTTTTAATGAAAAACTAGATTTGTCTTTCTATGGTAAATGAAGAAGAAGATACGGAGTATTATAATATGTATTGTAGAGAGGATAGAAAAAATAAAGAAATAAAAAATCTTTACCTACTGAATCGATTTGATAAGATTCTAGTTAAGATGGAGGTTATCATGCTCTTCGGATACAACACGTGTTTTTAATAAATGGTAGTCTTATTTCAATGTAAAGGGGCCAAGACTATACTGACATTCAAATACTTGGAGTCAAAAGTCAAAGCATTCATTTGTTCATTTAATTTTCTTTGAAATCACAATTGTTTACTTTATACTTTCTGCTAAAGTAGTAAATTGGATGAAATACATGTGATTTATTTGGTATATTATATGTGATTTACAACAACAAAAAATAAATCACATTTAATTTATATTTTTTATAACAAAACACAATAAAAAAAAACAAAATTATTTTGTTATTTTATCGTGGTGTAGTTTTGAGACTAATAGTTTAGTTTCTTTTTACCGTAAATCATTTCACAAATGTCATGAGATTTTACCTCAAATTATTATTTTTAAGTGAATCACATGTGATTTACACTCTATAAAACGAATAACGTATGATTTTACTGAGATTTTTATATTATTAAAACGAGATCACATGTGTTTCAGTTTATAACTGCAAAGAGTAAATCACACGTGATTTACATTTTTCTAGATAAAAAAAAATAACAGAATCACATGTGATTTCACGAACTTGTTTTATAAGAGGAAGAAATAAGTTGATTTGATATTGAAGAATCTATGAACAATCATCTAGAAGTTGTAACAAGTGATATTAAATTTTTACATAAGAAATATATATATAGACATCTCATTAGAACTATATAACTGGAAAAATGGAGGGAAACTACATTTTCTCAAGCATAGGTTGTAAGGTACGAGTATATAGCTCTCATATCACGCTATTATAAATACACCAGCATGTACCAAAAAAACACAAACACAAACATGGAACAAAGTAACACTCCCTTGACATTTACGGTCCATAGAGGGGCACCTGAGCTAATCCTTCCGGCTAAACCCACGCCTCGAGAGCTTAAGCCTCTATCGGACATTGATGATCAGGAAGGCCTTCGTTTTCAAAACCCATTAATTCACTTTTATCACATGAATCCAAAAATGAGAAATAAAAATCCTGCAAGTGTGATCAGGGAGGCTCTAGCTAAGGTGCTTGTGTTCTACTATCCTTTTGCTGGTCGGCTGAAAGAAGGTCCAGCAAGAAAGCTGATGGTGGATTGCTCGGGCCAAGGTGTGTTGTTTATTGAGGCTGAGGCAGATGTTATGCTAAAGCAATTTGGGGGCGCACTTCATCCCCCGTTTCCTTGTATGGACGAACTTCTTTATGATGTTCCTGGCTCAAGTGGCATCCTCGATTCACCTTTGCTGCTTATTCAGGTAAAGTATGATGGTAAACTATATGTTTGGTAGGTCGTAATTTCGATAACGAGTTTGATTCACGTGAAAATTGAAGCATACATGCTTACTTGTTAGTTCATTGTATAAATCTTCATACCTTCACCTTATAAGTTATAACTATCATCTATCTTTTTCCAAACAATCGATCACCATATCAAGATATGTAATTCTTGAAGTAAATCGATTATTCTGTGTTCAAGAAAAACGTCTATGTATATTATATATATTTTGAATATCTAATTAGATGCATTAGGTATTTTGTAATGTTTGTATTTTGAGCTTTATTAATTTATTTTAGTACTCCAAAGAAAATTTTGTCTAAAGTTATATTTTAAAATAAAATACCAATCTAGCTAGGATCGAAACATGTTATAGATCTATATCATCGTATACTTATACTAGTTTTAGTTTTAACTCTGTGCCTACAAGAAGCTGTTATATAAAAAAAATATATATATAAAATTATACGTAGACATGTGCACGCGCGAGTTTTTACATAAAAAAATTATTATTTGTTAATATTGATTAACATTTTTTATATATTTTTGTTGATCAAAGTATTTGACTTTTTTTTTTTCTGAGAGTATGTTTTTTGATTAAATTTAATTATTGATATCATGTTTTAAATATTATTCGTGTTTAATAGAACGAAATGACCTTTAAAAAAATGTTTTTCCGGATATCATTATTTAAACTTTAAAAACGAATTCATGCGTCGTTGCTATATATTTATAATATGTTTTCTTTTCATCTCACAGTAACCCTTGGTGTCGTGCCTTCGTTTTGATTTATGTTCCTGTTACAAATAATTTTAGCGGTATTTAATTTTGAGGTCTGTGTACGTGCGGGTTAAACTTGTAAAGAGTAATACATAAGTCGTTATTGACTCCATTAGCAAAAAAAAATAAAAAATAAAAAAATAAAGTAAAAAAAAATAAAAAATCGAATCTGCTAACTTAATCTCATAATGAGGAATAACAAGAATCGTCCGTATATATACAGTCTCGTATATTTATTTATATATCACAGTAACTCATGTTTTTATACATAATGATAATAATATTTAATAATGATAACAACATATATGTATTTTTTTAATTTGAAAAAGAAATATATGAATTTTATGGGATATCTATTAAAGGGCAAAAGGCAAAAATCTATAACCAACTTATCACTTTTTTTAGCCATCTTTAACTTTTGATATTGTATACACCATCTTATTAAATTTCGTATATTGTGTGTATTTTGTTACCATTTTATCCCTCCTCGTTAATAAGAGTGTTGATATTTGAAAGTGTAAAATGATCACAAAATACACGTAAAATAATAAATATAATATGAAAAAATAAAAATGACTACATAACAAAGCAAAAAGTGTCAAGTTAATTACACTTTTTTATCATTTGCCCTATATCAACTTTATAAAGTTTTTACAAATAAACATGAAAACTGATATGTTTACTTAAACTCTTATAAAGTATTTTTAGTTTTTTCTTATAAAATCGACACATGTTTTCTTATACATATTTGTCGGATGAAATTTAAATAGGTTTGACCGAATTAGAGCAAATTCTGGTTTTTATTAGCCAATAAGAATGTTGTATTTTAAAACTGAGCTCTCACATTGATTAATAGAAAATTTCATTTTTACATTTTGTATCTTCTCTTATTATATGGGTTATAAACAACTTCAAAATATTATTTCTTTTTAACTGAAATTTTAGTACATCGACTAAACAAAATAATCACCTGATAAATACACAACATATTATTTGAGAGGCTTATCCGTTTATGAACACGCTTACTATAAAATAACAAAACAATTCCATTAATTAAATACCTTATGTTTGAGATAGTATGTGTATTTATATCAAATACATAGCTTTGATAATAAGCAACATAATTCAAAATCTAAACCTAATGGACTCAAACCCACTATTAGGTTTGGGCAACTAACTTATCTAACACTCTCCCGAGTTTGAACGAGAGGCTTTCAAACGTACAAACCGGAACATATGTTGAAAGCCGCTTCTTCTTTACTTCTATCATCTTCTTTGTTGTTTGTTTGAATGGAAACATAATTGTATTTGGCGACATAGTTGTTCATTGCTTGTGGCTTCCTCCTTTACGTGACCTTTTTTACGTCATGGCTTGCTTTGCCTTTAGGTAGGAGCGGCAATTTTGCGACCAACTATCTGGGGAAAACGACAATGATCACCGTCAGTAAAACAAATAGTCATGCCGATAAGAAATTTTTTGTTGATTGATGGCTAAATCTACATAATATGGGATGTGTTATAAGGGTAGAGTTTTTGTGTTCTAAGGTTCTTGATTTGTATAGGATAAAAAGACTACTAAAAAGAAAATATAAAGCGAGAGAAAGTAAATAGATCTAGATCCCTTCGAATCATTGGCGAGTAGCCGATGATCAAAGACAACAATTTTTGTAGATTGAACCTAAGACTCTGATACCATATAAAATAACAAAATAGTTATATTGATTGAATATCTTACATATGAGATGTCATGTGTATTTATATATAAAAATAGCTTTTATAATAACCAACATAATCCAAACCCTAAACCTGATAGATCCAAACACATTATTAGGTTTTGACCAACTAATTTTTCTAAAACTTACATGATCAAATGTATAAATAAAGTATAAAGATATATAAACAAACAACAATAATTGTAAATTTTGAATATCTTATCATTGTAACTCAACATGTAAACACCTCATACCTTGTAGCATTTATGAACAAATTTATAGATTTTCCCAAAACAAAAAAGGAATCTACTCTTTTTGTCTCAAAATTATTGTCGTGAGACAAAAATCACAAAGTTTGATAAAAATGAGACCACTATAATTTTCAATCACTCAAATAGAATATTCTTCTACTAAATTCTCTTTTTCTTGCTAAAAGTGAAAAGTGACAATTAATTTGAGACATAAAAAAAATATATAGACAATAAATATGAGACGAAAGGAGTATTAAATTGTAGCATTGGGTGCATAATCTCGATTCAAAGATGCAAATTACAAAGATAGTTATTGTTTGGGAAATTACAAGAATGGAATTATACGAGATTAAACATACGAGAATGGACCATTTTGGTACGTGTACTTTTTAAAAAAAGGGGATTGAGTCGTAGAATAGCAACGTACTTTTTCAAGTGTCCCATTCTGGTACGTGTACTTTTTTTAAGCTATAGAATAGCAATGTACTTTCCATAAGTGTCCCGTTCTAGTACATGTACTTTTTTAAGTCTTAGAATAGCAACGTACTTTTCATAAGTGTTCCAATTTAGTACGTGGGATGACATACCAAATTGGAACACTTATGGAAGTAGGACGTACCAAATTGAAACACTTAGGGTGGTGGCAACAATGTATCCCCATCCCTCACCATCCTTCACTATCCACCAATAACATTCTTCCAACTCATCTCATCTCCACACCACCCCTCACCATAGATTTTTAGTGGCAACCATGTATCCCTACCCCTCACCACATTTATTTATTTAGTGGCTCAAAATATAGCCGTTGCATTCCTTTACCCGCCCCGGGCTTCTTCCCCTCATGCCTGCTCATGCCTTTCGAGCCGCAATGCTTGCGGTGCCCTTCGGCCATGGCCAACCCGAAAAAACTCACCACCACCACCCTTATAGAAAGTACATTGCTATTCTACAACTTAAAAAAAGTACATGTACTAGAACGGGACACTTATAGAAAGTACATTGTTATTCTATAACTTAAAAAAAGTACACGTACCTGAATGCGACACTTGAAAAAGTACGTTGCTATTCTACGACTCAATCACTATAAAAAATTATAAGTTATATTAAATTATATTATCTCTCTCCTCTTTTTATTTAACACTTAAACCAAATTAAAATCCCAAAGTTATCCCAAAAGTAAATCCTTAAAACAAACGGGCCCTTAGTTGTATTGTTTTGATTATAATTGTTCAAAACCCCTTTTATATGACCATTTTCTTAACTACAGTGCGAATAGTCCTTTTTTGTTATTCTCTTTTATTATTTCCTCCACGGCTCCAACAACGCTTTCATTTTCATTTCATTTAGGGCCTGTTTGGTTTATAAGTGGTATTAGGATTTGGGAAAGGTTTGAAAGATTTAGAATAGATTTGATAATAGATTAGGAAAGAGAATATATATTATTATATATAAAAAAGTTTAGGATGGGGTTCGATCCTCACTCCCTACAAAAGTAGGAGATTTCCTTTGGTAGGTGGAGCCTACACCTTAGGTAGAGGTATGGTATCTACATCATCTCCCATACACGGAAAGCGTGTGGGTACCATAACCCGTGAAAGACGGCATTGGGCGTTACTTTACTTTACTTTTTTTATATATAAAAAAGTTTGATTTATAAAGTTATAAGAAAATTAAAATATTACTCCGTATTTAGAATAAAATAAAAATAAAAAGCAAGATAGTAAACTAGACAAAGTCAAAGTTGGGTAGTTAAGTTTATCAAAAAGTAAAAGTTGACTGGTTGAGATGTTTTTTGTGTCAGGAATCCCACTAAATATGTCGGAATACCCACCAAAATGTACCGATATGGGTTTTAATATTCCAATCATGCGTACTATTTCAAAAGTACTATACCAAACAAATTATTTTAGAATTGATTCGATGCCAACAGTGGGATTACCCCGCATCCTTAATTTAGCAAATCCAACAATTACATATAATTTACCAAAATACATTAACTAAAAGTAACATGTATAAATTTTATTTATACATAGTATAATAATAACGAACCTAGCTTGTATTTGATAAATTGACGATTAAACAATTACAAATTCACATACAGAAATTAAAAACACAAATTTTTATTTAATTCCTACACCAAAAACAAATAATCTGATTTCAAATATATATTAGGGTAGTTCATATTGATGCCGTTATGTATTCCAACAACCTACTCGTGCGTCCAAATGAATAATTAATGGGCAAATGTTAAAAAAAGAAGTATCATACTTGTCAATCATTTGTTTTTGTGGGTAGCGAACAATTTTTTTTGCTTTTGTGGGTACTATACTTTCAAATTCATCCTCTTTAGAGAACTATGTGACATTTTTGCCCTTCGGGAAAAAAAATTTCTATTAGCGAAGAGGGGAAAAAATGTCCAATTTTTTTGCAAAATACCCTAAAGATAATGAATTTGAAAGTATATAATACCAAAAACAAAAATTCCTACCCTACAAACAAAAATGGTGTCAAGTATAATATTTTTTTTTACCATTTGCCCATAATTAATTAACGTCCCCCGACAGTCTTCCTCGTAACCTGTCCACCATTTGTTGTTAGCATATTAAATAAACATCGATATAAAGTCATCATCTTGAAGTCTTCGATGGCCACAATTACCGAATCTTTTCGTCCTACTTCTTCCTCGGTGTTTCGATCCATCAATTGTCGTCAATATTTGGTATATGTGTTGAGGTAAAGAAACATGATATACAATAATAACATGTATGACATCACAAAGTACACAGCGGAAGACTTAGGAATATAATAGCAATTAATTAATTGAAAATATAAACGCGTAACATACCTCTTGCAATTGGTTAGATTTCTTTAACAAAGATGATGAAGTGGTTTAAAGATTTGTCTCTTACAGTTTTACAACTCAAAACAAATTGGTGTAAGAATAATGTCTTACCACCACAGTTTTGTACACACGAATTAACCACGAATCAAATAGATTGCTAGATCTAACACAAACTCTTGTTTTATAAGAAAAACAAAACCAAAACACCCCGAGGAGGGTTGATTAAAACACAAATGCAGAGAGAAGGAAGGGAATCTAGGGTTAATTAGGTGCACAAAAGTTAACCATAAACCTTCACCCTAGGTCTTGTATTTATAGTGATAGAATAACTTAGGAAAAAATTTGGGTTTGTTGGAGAAGCCCCTTTGGCCGGCCACAATGAGAAGGAAAAAGTGGAACCCGAATCTCATCCATTTTTAAGTTATTCTCCATATATTCTCTCCTTTTTACATTTAATGTTCGTTAGTCATTTCCGTTAAATACTTAATGATCGTTAGACGGGTTTTGTGTAACAATTAATCGTAATCATTAACATTAATTATTAATTTTAATTCTCATTCGCTAATGTGTGCAATCCCGTGGTCACGAGTTCGAATCCGGACATGCATGGTTTTATAAATATATACATATTCCAACAGCTCCCACTTGGATATGTTTACAAAACGTGTAATCACATTGGTTAGTGTCTAGCAACACGCCAATGCCCCCGGTACAACTTGTATATGGTTTTCTGGAGAAAAACCACTTTGATGATTCATCATCATATTCATCATTTTGTTTCTAATACCATGTTAATAAGAATATGAAGGTTTGTGTGCGCGCTAGAAAAGGTAAGATGGTTGTTATACCAATTAGTGAACCGGTGTGATGGTTCATAAGTGTCTGTTGATGGGTTATAAATACCCATGTAATTTAGTCTGTAAAATAACGATTGTTTTACCATTAAAATTAGTGTGATTATTATTGTGATTCGATCATTCATAGAAAATACCGAGAAGTGGTGCCAACAAGACTCATAGATGCAGAAGCATGGTGATGTGTTTGAATTAAATGGGAGGCATGGCATGAATTAAAATGAGGGAAGGTGAGCAAATGACTCATAAAAAAATGGTAATGGCAGATGACTTAAAAAACATCATATGCGTCAGTTTGTGATCTGCTGAGATGTAATATTCTAATAGTACAAATGGAGCATTAGTCCAATGATTGGTGTAATTGTGCTTGAGTCAGTAGACCCACGTTCAAGTCCCATCTTTGGCATTTGCTTCAATTTCCTCATGGCCTATGGGCTGCATGAAGAGACTTTTGTGTAGATAGGCTGAAAGTAGGAGGTCTTGGCTCGTGCTCACTCCAGTTAGTGCCTCACTAGGCCAGGATAGTTGCCGTAGCTATTCCTTGTGAGGTGGAAAATGGCTGGTGTCAAAAGACAGCCGGGGTCAGGGTGTTCCCGCCAATCTACACATTTGTGGAATATTCGAAGAGTTTCTGGTAAATGTTTTGTTGTCAATTTTTTTCTTTTTTTAATTGTGTAGTCATTTTTTTATTTTTATTTTTTTCTATATATATGATTGTACTTTGAAATTTTGATTTTTTTTATGCAGCGCCTGCTAAGCGAGTAGCAAGATGTTATCATTATTTTTTCTATTCTCAAATATCATCAACCCACCTCAACTACTTATTACACCTCATCAATTAAGTTACACCTATTGTCAAACACCCCTTTTCATCTAAAGACCAAATAGATATCGCGACAAACTTCCCTTGATTTCTAAGCCTACGACAGGCATCAAAAAACCGTTCTCTGGTGATAAAACTCAAATTCCATCAATAATAAAGCTAGCCAAGATACTACCAACTAGTCTTCTACATAGTTAGACATGTGTGCAGAGGCAGAGACATATGAGCGTGACAGGATTAGCGGAAAAGATTGTAGTATAAAATTTTCAAAATATTGGGCTATTTTTATAATTTGCTCCATTTGAAGTTTGAATTGACTTGTAGTATAGTTTTTTAAAATTATCAAAATTTACTCTTTTGACCACAATTTTTCGGCTCCGCCCTTGCGTGTGTCTCAAAATAGTTCATAACTTCTGCAAATCATCATCAGATGGAGTTAAAGACACAAACCAAATAACATATTAGTCATAAAAACTAAGTAGTGAATTTTGCTCTAAAACTAAGGGCATCCACTATGGTGGGTTTACGAAAGATTTAAGAAAGATGAAACGGTTTATTTTAAACTCCGTGGGTGCTCATTTAATGTACTGTGTGAAAGAGGTCCTAATTCTTGAACCTTGTTATGAATTCAATTCATTTAATACATTTGTTAAAAAAGACATTTTATGAACTTGCAAAGGTTTATACTATAGAGAATATATGTTCATAAAATCAAAATGTCTAAAATTTATTGAAGTATTAATGTATAAACCTTTGTAAAAAGTTTATCATAGTGGATTCTCTAAGTAGTTAAAAACGGAAACTGTCCCGAATTGACTCGGTAAAATCGCATACATCTTTGTCAAAAATGCTCGTCCTCTGAGTAACCTGAACAGGGTAAACCTCATCCAGTTACAATTAGAAAGTTAACAAAATTTAGAAGAGGAAATGACTATAATACCAAAAATTAAAAAATTTCATTTTGTACTCAAGTGTTATCACTTAGGGGGAGTTTGGGATTGCTTATTCAAAATAGATTATGCGTTTTGAAAACAAATAATCAAATAATCAGCTGTTACAAAACGTGATTTTGAAATGTAGTGTTTGGATTTGATTATGCTTTTTGATGCATAATCAGATAACACCGGTTTTTTAGTGTTTGGCAAAGCAGTTATTATACAACTTATAAAATGACAAAAATAGACATATAATATATTAACAGTGGCCACATGGGAGTAAATGTGAGGGGCTATATAGTAATTAAATAACAATTGAGTATACAAGTAAAATCACGTGTGGAAAAAGTAGGGTCCTACCAACAGTTTCAAAACTGCGTTTTGAATGAGCTAAAACGCAAATAATCAATTATGAAGATATTTTTGGCAAACACTAACACTTGATTATTCACGTTTTGTAATCGCAATAAGCAAATAATTCATATTCAAACGCAAATACAAACACCCACTTAGTTAAAATGCTCATATGCTCATGAATTTTGACTGATAGGTGACGCGACTATTATGTGGAGGCTTTATCTTTGCTATACGAGTCAATCATACCATGAGTGATACTGTGGGACGGTTACAATTTATGACAGCATTGAGTGAAATGACACATGGTGCATCAACGCCATCAACGTTGCCTGTGTGGCAAAGAGAGTTTCTTTCAGCAAGAGATCCGCCACATGTGACATGTACTCATCATGAATATGATGAAGTGACAGACACTAAAGGTAGCGTCATCAAAAAGGATGACATGGAAAAACAGTCATTTTTCTTTGGGCCGGCTGAGATTTCAGCCTTACGTAAGTTTGTTCCCATGCACCTGCAAAGTTGTTCAACATTTGAGTTGCTAATAACTTGGATTTGGCGTTGTCGCACCATTGCTCTACAACCTAATCCTAATGACAAGATGCGTTTATTGTGTGTCATCAATGCACGTTCGAAGTTCAACCCTCCCCTCCCACAAGGATATTATGGAAATGTTTTTGGCTTCACAGCTGCCACTTCCACAGCTGGAGACCTAGGTAACAAACCATTGGGTTACGCTTTGGAGCTTGTAATGAAGGCCAAAACCAATATCACTGAAGAGTAGATGAGATCTGTTGCCGACCTAATGGTAATCAAAGGACGACCCCATTATACAATTGCTGAAACTTATGTTGTAGCCGATATGACTCGTGTTGGATTAAATAAAGTTGATTTTGGGTGGGGTAAGGCGTCCTATGCAGGACCTTCTGAAGGAGGATCAGGGGATCTGCCAACTATTGGTAGTTACTATCTACCTTTTAAAAGCAGTAAGGGTGAGCGTGGAATATTGGTACCTATATGTTTGCCTAGTGTGGCGATGAATAAATTTGTGAAGGAGGTAAATAGCATGTTGCAAGACAAGAGTCAAATTCTCCAAGAACACAAGTTACTCATTCTTTCCAAAGTTTAATTTTCATATTCAGCTTCATTAAGCCACCGTATAACATGCTTTAAGGGTATATATAAAAAGTCGACATATAAACATATAATAAAGTGATTGTACGACTCTCTAGTTTTGTTGTATTACTGTATGGTGTTTGCTTTTTACTCCTTCCGTCTCAAATTTCAGTTCAAATAGTTGATAACTACCTTAATATTTTGTTGTATTATAAAACATTTGATGAAAAATATACCAAATGAAAATACATTTAAACCACAATCTATTTATATATTTTGCATCAAATATTATGTAATACAAACAAAATTATTTAAGGTCAAAGTTGAACTTAGAAAGTCAAACTGGACTTATAATTTGGGACGGAGGTAGTAATAATCAAACAAGATGGATTTTTCAAGTTGTATATATATATAATATATCCATATCTATATGAAGCTCAGCAAACCATATCAAGTGATAGTATTCGTTCTTTTTTTGAACACACTCCATAAGAAAGCAGCAATACAGCCTAGCGACCTTGAAGATGTTTGTGATCATCTTCTAAGTACCTTCACATCTTGTAAAATTCACGAAATATGGGTTTTAGAAACGGTTTTCCTACTAAAATTTATAAAACATGTATATACTGAACCACAAACAATTTGCTTTTGCTTCAGTTTATGAAATATGTCAAACTGATTGGTGATATCAAAAGGGTGTCCTTTATGAGATTCACTTTTGGTGTTTGCTGCATAACTTTGGTGCAACGACAACTTGAAATAAATTATTTCGCATGAGATATAAAGTATACACAGTAATCAAAGTCACACCAAACTATCAAACTTTTGATATATAGATACGTACCAATACTAAATTTTAATCGAATAGCTTACTTTTCAAAATCTGTCATTTTTGACAACACTCAACTCTGTGAATATTTAAAGGTGATTAATTACTATCAAGTAATAAGATTAATAAGAAACTTCTTAGATATTTCATAAAAAAAATAGAATTTTCTAAAGAAGCCGTTCTAGCTCATAGAGCTGCTGGCTTTAACCGTGGTCGTGGGTTCGAGTCCCACGGATGGCGTGTTTTTTTTTTTGGTATGACAAAAATGATAGTTTACACTTTTTGAGCGGAGAGCTACATATTTGATGCTTGGTTATTGAATTAAACATTCAATATTGGTTTTGTATTTTTGACTTTTTGTCATCATTGTTGAGATTTGAGAACATTACATTCCGTTTTAGAAGTCAGTTTATGCTCTAGTTTTTGTTTAAAAAAATAACTAAATCAACAAACATTTTTTAGCTTGACAACCAAATTATTGTGCTAACAAAATTTAGCTGTGTGATGAAAGGTTATGAACAATTGTTCCTCTTAAATAAAAGGTAAACGGTTTACAATTTATACTGTTATTTAGGAAGGGTGATTTTTATTTATTTATTTATTTTAACTTGGAAGTATGCGATTTGACGACTATCCCTTGACCCTTTTGCTGTCTATCCTCAAACTTTACCTAGTGAAGTTTGAAAATGAGACCTCACGACACAGGATGACTAGATTACTTATCGATTGTTTTAATTTCATCTTCGTTATCATCATCAGTAGCCACGTACTTCTGTATCTTTACAACCATTGATGAATCATATACGTTTTGCCGCAACAAAATTCATAATTGACGTGTGATGGTGTTTATTGGACTAAACCAACTGAACATTTTTATCAAATATAAACATTTCTTACATTAAATCATTGTGAAATAATGATGTTGTCTGATATGAAATATATGATGAATAAAGAGTGTGAACACATGCACTTATTTCTTAACAAGGGCATGTCATTGTGCATGAGGGCATCTCCACATTACATGAATGTGGCATTAACTTTTTTTGTGTAATCATTCCTATATGTGCTTGTGTCGTCTAAAGTGGGAGTACTTTTTTAAGTGTGTCCTCAACATTTGTCATAATCTAATGAGTAAACTACACCGTTCGTCTTTGTGTTATACGTTGACCATCAAGTTTCGTCATTTGACCAAAAAAATTATACCGTTGGTCCTTAACTGCGAAACGTTAGTCATCGTTGGTCCCTCCCACTAACGGCTCACTAACGCCAAATGTCCACGTGATACCCATGTGAGGGTATTTTTGTCTTTTACTCTTCTTTCTCTATTTCATCTTCCTCTACTTATTCTTAACAACACACCCTTCACTTTCAAGCTATTTTTCCTACCATTTTCGATAACAACAAAAATCCATGATAAAAACGCAGCCTTTTTGTACAGCCTCAACAATCCGAGATAGATTCAACTAAATCATATCATAGAAATCATATTGATGACTTTAAATTTTAGATTCAACTAAATCATATCATAGACACCAAAAGAAAGAAAATCCCACATACACACCAACCATGTCCATCACAAGTCAAGTTGTAGCACAACAAAGTGAAGAAACAAGATTCACCAATATCACATGTTAGATTTCAAACATCCCAAAAAACACAAACACAAAACACACACTACACTTGTTTAACTACTTATGATCAATTAAATTCAATCCAATCCAATCCAATGTTAGTCCAACAAGATAATTATAATCCTAAAAAACATCAAACCCCATCAAAATCTTTACCTTTTTCCACATGGGTATCCACCAACGTTTACAAAATCATCACCATCACAATCTTGATCACCACCGTCGCCGCTTGTTCTTCCTCCAGCCCTACGCATCCACCACTTTCTTATGCTTCCAAAAACAAACCCCACAAATTAAACAAACCCCATCAAAGTCCTTTTCTTTTGGTGAGCACGATGGTGAAGGATCTCAAAACTTGTTTTTTTTTTCTGTTTAAAAATTAGGTTCGATAATGGTTTCGTGAAGATCAATGATGTGTTGTTCTTTGTAGATCTTAAAGATTGTTTTGTGTTAGTGTGGCAAGACCAAACTTTGGGTGGTGGTGACCGGATTGTTGGACCGAGAGAGAAAAGACCGGATATGTTGATCGATTAAGTTGACAAGTCTAACACCCACTTGTGGTAACCAACTTTGATTCTTGGTCTCCCATATCAAGCTCTTGTCTTATTTATTCTTGACCAATAGGTGGTATTGTGACTCCTAGAGGTGTAGCCTTCGCTTAAGGGTGGTGATAAGGATGGCATATGGTTGACCTTCAAAAAGAGTTTGAAAGTGATGATTTGTTGATGGTGAGCATTGGTGTCATGCGCATAGGTAAGGAGAAAGGATAATAAGGATGGTTAATCTTTGTTGTTCTTTTCCTCTTGTTTGATTCATAAGTATAGTGAGTGTAAGGTTTATCATCAAAATAGCATTGATGATTTGCTGAAAAAGGATGAAGTTGTCTGATAAGAAAAAAGGAGAAAGAAAGAAGAAAAGGAGAACAAACCCCACAAATTAAACAAACCCATCAAAGATCAAGGTAGATGAAATAATTAATAGTGGGTGGGAAAGACAAATATATCTCCACTTAACAAGGCTTAACCCATTAGTCCCAGTAATAGGGTTTTGGACTAACGATGACTAACGTTTCGCAGTTAAGGACCAACGGTGCAATTTTTTTGGTCAAAGGACGAAACTTGATGGTCAACGTATACTACAAGGACGAATGATGTAGTTTACATAATCTAATTAACTTTTAAATATGTATTATATGTTATTTAAATCAATAATATGTCTGCTTCATAGGGTTATTAAGTAAGAACAATTACGAAAGAATGACATTAGTAGTAATGACATAGAACGTAAGGAATGCTTTCCAACTAGAGGGGGTTCAATTAAGCCGCCAAAAGTAGTTCTTAGTGCAATAAAAAAGATAACTCAGCTTGATTCCCTACAAAGCACAAAACCCCGTCAATGTCCAAGACCAGGGTCGATCTCATAAGTCATAACCATGTGGCTAGCAAGCGGTTTGGCCTGATACATCGACGTGAAAACTAGACATTATGCACAGTTATTACGTAAGACTATCATCATATCATATTCTACATTCAGATTGATTAAGTGCTTAACATTAAAGCAAAATTTAAACAACATTGAAGATACAACTACTAAAGAACAAACAACTTAAACAACAAAAACAGCGACGCATTCATGAATTAGAGAGAGTAAACTCAGTGAAGAATGTTAAGAATTATCTACGCAGACTACCGCCACTTAAAATACAATGTACATTCTAACATTCATCACCTTAATGTCTTAGAAAAATGCATACATTTTCAAGAAAATGTATCA
Source organism: Chrysanthemum makinoi (assembly GCA_910596185.1). Taxonomy (NCBI): domain Eukaryota; kingdom Viridiplantae; phylum Streptophyta; class Magnoliopsida; order Asterales; family Asteraceae; genus Chrysanthemum; species Chrysanthemum makinoi. Next base: position 245,066,243 of record OU343217.1, on the reverse strand, counting down.
CCTCTATGACAAAATTGAATATTGTTTCGGTCGCATTTCCTTAGATACCATACTTCTATTATCTTCGGGCAGTCTATTCACCATATCCTTAACAATCTCAATGATAAGCCGCAGTATGCGTAATTTCACTTGACCACGTTTAGGTGGAAGCCTTCCATACGGTTTCTTTGATCCCAAGACTTTCGACATATGTGTTTTTAGAAAATGGAAGTATAAAATATCCAATATATCTTGTAGGAGATAATTGATGTTGTGAATGAAAATGTAAGTGGGATCACATATATATACTCCAAGCCATGTACGTGCTCTTCACTCTTGATCGAGTACTTTCTTGGAAGAAATTTAAATGAAATGAGCGACGTTAACACATACACGTGATAATTGAAACATATAGAGAACAAAAAAAGCGAAGTCAAGTCACTTGAAAATGTTTACAAAAAGCGAAAGAATAGTCGCTTAATATCAAATAGGATATCATAGAATCCAGATGGCATCTTTTTATCTCCATATTTGTTTAAAGATGTTTCGTGAGATAAAGACTTCGAATGGGCTACCACCCAATTAGTTGTTCCCTGAAAACGACTTTGAAAGCTCCTTAAGTTGGGACCGCCCGACAAACAAATTGTTGTTTTCCTTGAAACATGGTACAAGAAAGAAATGAGGACATCAATTGTTTGAAGATAATATTTTGTTTACAATTCCAATTTTTAAAACTCGATTTTTTTTTATCTACCTTCTTAGTCGCGGGTTCACCAGGTGATACGACTTGACTCGTATCAACGTAGCACGACTATAGCGTGTGCGAGCTCCGAAAGAAGGAGAAGATAAGACTTAGAGAATTTATTTGTTGTAAACGTAATGATATCATTAATAATGATAGAGTTTAAATACTCATTGAAAGACAATCCTAAACAAAGACGTATAACCACGAATACTTATCCCAACACAACATCGACACATATCCTAAACAAATGATAAGCATGATGGACAACTCATAACCCATCACAAACTCCTTGTGCTAACCAGGCGCAACCTTGGTTTTTTCCCCATCCAATTAATCACCTCTGTGTGATTTGGGGATCCAATGAAGCACCAATCGATAATTACTTGACTCGTACTAACGTAGCACTGCTATAGCGTGTGCGAGCTCCGAAAGAAAGAGAAGATAAGACTTAGAGAATTTATTTGCTGCAAATGTAATGATATCATTAATAATGATGAGTTTAAATACTCACTGAAAGACAATCCTAAATAAAGACGTATAACCATGAATTCTTATCCTAACACGACACCAACACATATCCTAAAAAAATGATAAGCATGATGGACAACTGCTAACCCATCACGAACTCCTTGTGCCAACCAGGTGCAACCTTGGTTCTTTTCCCCTGACCCAATTGATCAGCCTCGGGTGTAACACCAGGTCACCGGTTCAACCAATTGAATCATCTGGTCGAAACGGTTCAATACATATATATACTTTTATTCTATTTAATATGTAGTATTGCGTGATCTTATGATTTATCCCACTTTGTTCCTACATTCGATTGAACCGACGAAAAAGATTGAGACTCTACCGATAAGTTTTGCTTTTAAGTTATATATCTATAATAATATAGCAAAAAAATTTGCAACAACAATCAATTTATGATTATAAGTTATAGTCTATATTAAAACCATATTAGTTGATGTTTCTAAAATAGTTTATAACTTTGATTTATTGTTCTACAAAATTTTAACCAACACTAGTATTCACCACTTTAACTTGCAATTAAATATAGAAAGGTTGATGGGAAAAAAGTTTTGTTAGATTTTTTAATAAAAAGTCATGAACGGGTCGGGTTTATCAAAAACACATAATATGAATTTTAAAATTAAGTTTAAAAAACACATAACAAAAGAGCGGAAATTCTTTTTGTATTTAACTAGACGAGCACTTGTGCATAGCATTATAAATATATGTCGCTAGAAAATCTCGTTGATATACACTGGTTCTCGTCTAGTATTTAAATAAAATAGTTACAGTAATATGAATTTTAAATATTCAGCATTTAATTTGTAGTTTAAATAATATATTAGGGACATTTGTAATTTTACTTAAATAGTTTCCTTAAAACTTTATCAAAAATGTCATCAAATTTGTTAATTACGGTATCAAATTAAATAAGAATTAAACATATTCTTTGAATACGTTATATGTTCAAATTAAAAAACCTAATTACTAAACCTTTTTTTCACCAAGAAGCCATAATACTAAACCAATTATATATGAGAAGAAGCAAATTGTAGTTATTTCACGCAAACAATCAACACCTAGTGCATTTTTATTTTCTTTTTATTTCACTGTTCTTTGCATGATATATAACAAATAAACTTCTAAAGCTAGCTCGACCATCGGAACAAACCATGAAGCTAGTTTCCTATGAGTCAAGTACACGAAAAGTGCATTGGATATTATCCACTAGATTACATTATTTAATGAAAGAACTAAGATTTTATAGAATCAACATTCAACTATTCAAGTATATATTCAACAATGAAACACTAAATGAAGAGCGAATATTCGCTATAAGTATTACTTAGGGTGTGTTTGAGGTAATTATTTGAGCTGAAGTTGTGGCTATAGCTTATATCCTAAGTTGAAAGCTTGAGTTCTTATTTTTATAAACGTGTTCGCGTATTAGTTGGAGCTAGAATTTATTATTGTAAAATGGAATAAAAAGATATCAAATTAAAGTCACATATAAAGTTTGGTATGCTCATCTATAATATTTTGTGCTATCTGCTACTCCAACTCCCAAGTGGGAGCTGTTGGATTATGTGAGTTGGATCCACATTAAAACGACTAAAAGTGTGTGAGCCTATTGGGGGCACACACGTTAAACACATAGAATACGTTTATATACGTTTAATACTTGGACATTGACCCGAGAGAACTAGACCGGATTTAACTTACTCCTAGCCCAATATGGCCGGTCCATTGGAAGGGGTTTGGAGTGGGTTTTGGCCTAGTAAGAGTTGTGATATGATATGGTATGTGGGTTACTTGGTGACCAAGTTTGAAGCCAAAGGTTACTAGGTTTTGAAGGTTATATATACCCCATACCTAGCACCAATACCTTGCGATATATACATACATTCTCAGCAAATATCACACCGATCCTATCACCATCAAATCAGTCGATTAGAACCCTAATTACGCTCTAGGGTTTCTTGTTTGGTTCGATTAGGTTTTGATCCCAACTTGCATCTATTGATCCAAGCTTGTTCAAGGGTATTATATCTCAGGTTCTTAGTGTTTTTCCTGGTCGAAATCAGCAGCCAAGAAGTGATGTGAGATTGCTCCGCCTCGTGCAAAGCGCATAAGATATCGAGCAGTGTTACCCGATATCGGACAAGTGTAAACAAAAGTTCTCGGGCATAATTGGTTTTGTTTTTGTTTTCTGATCTCGGACAAGGGCAGCAGTAGGTTGTGTTTGTTTGGTTCAAGAAGTTGAAGTATTTACAAGGGTTGTTTCAATAAACGTGTACGACTAGCTTTATCGGGTGTATTCGTGTTAAAGCGTTTCTGTGAGCACTCGTAGAGGTGATCGTTTTGATCACTTAGTTTCGTTGTTTGATGTAACTTGCGGGTGATTACGAGGGTTAGTTTTCTTGTTTCCTTTTATATTTTAATGTTTATTAATTACGTGTTAACTTGATTAAATTAACTAGATCCATATTTCGCTGCGTACTCGTAGTGTTAATTGGTTAACATGATTATAAAATCTTAACAGTGGCATCACGAGCCATCTCGTTTTTTGTGATTATGGGTTACACGTTTTAATAAACACGCGAAAAGGCTGCATGAAATCTAATTAGTTATTTGTTTTATTTTTTGTTTTGACAACTATAATGCTATACTTGTCAATAATTAATAAAAAATGTCTAAACACAAACTAATTGAATCAATGGTTAATTAGATACATAAAATTGCATAATTAAAAATTAATTAGTTTGCCATGTGTAATTTTATGTGTATATTCCAGCTATAAGATCCACTCTATTGCTTTTTGTGATGTATGGGAAGATCTAGGTATTGCACCTAGTGACGGTATTGCACCTATGTTTGTATGATTGTGATTCCTTATGTGCATAATTGTTACTTGTTTTTGACACTTAATTGCATGCAATATGGAATATTACATATCGTAATCATAACATTAATAATGGTCTTAATTTACACGCCTAAATACCTTGCTCATTGTGACCTGCTATTTGATTCGTGGAAAATTATTTTTGTAAAATTAAGTGACCTAAACAATTGAAACAATTTTTTCATGAAAATTAAAAACTAGATGCTATGGACACTTGGGATGTACGGCTCACCCACTAGAACAAACTATTAATGGTGTTTAAGGAGGTGCGCACAGTCACACCTAAAGGATTTCCGGTTATTGTTTCACGTTGACCTGGTCCTCCGCCTCCCTGCGAGTTCGATTGGAGCTACCGTGAATCACGATGATCACGACAGTGTCATCACAAAAAGTTTTTAAAATAAGTGTTACAAAGTTTTTTTGCATGATTCTTTGTACACGATTTTACCACATTTATGTAAATACCCTATGTGAAAATTTTAAGTCTATGCCAACCAACTAAGAACACGTGCATTTGGCTTGACCTCTTTGGTCAGACCTTAGGGCCATTCCAACCCTTGGCGAATATTGCTCATTGGTCAGACCTTTGGTGATATTTGCAAGTTCTTACTTGGTCGACTTATTTCGAGTATGCTTGGTCGGACTTGGACCCGAGGCAAAGATGAGACTAAACATGAATTATTACTTGTCTATTAATATCTTGATCAGTATCATATGTCTAAGAGTTGCATTGTGCAATTAAGGCTCGTCGCTTACCTCTTGCCCTACTTGTTTACACGCTGGTCAGATCTCCGGTAATAAGTGGGAGGTCAAGATGGATCTTAGTCTTAATTAGTAATTAATTGGGTAGTTAATTTTTTTAAGAATTTGATTATCGTAAATACAATAATTGAAATTTCTATGTTCTGATTAAAATTGTGTTGTTGCAACATAATTCGTAAACAAAAGTTTGTGTTTTTTTCTTAAAAAGACAAACTTAGTCTCTTTTCCTGGTAAGAAGAGTGAGACTTATTCCTATCTTTTCTCCTTAGTTGACAAACTAAGATAAGATTGCAAATTGTTAAACTTACTTATGATCTTTCATTACCCTTTTACGGTCTAGAAATAATTAAAAGATAAAATATTTTGTGTAACTAGAAAACATTTTGTCTATAGCTACCAAAATAAATGACATCTTGCACTTGTCATGATATATGAGTTTAAACCGAAAAGAGCAAAGAAATTACTAGAATATTCGCTAGGTATTATCTTGGACTCTTGTTTTTCCTAGAGTGCTAAATACCCTTGGGGTTATGTAGACGATAGAGGAGGAATTGCATGCTAAATATTCAAGTTAAATGAAAGCATGAATGGCTAGTCCCTCACCTACATAAGTAGAACTTCATATACTATGTTCAATCCTAAGTACATTGCTACTTGTAGGCATTTGAAGAGAATAGGAAAGTGTATAAAATTTTTGTATTCTTTCTACTGGCAATGTAACACTTACAATGTTGACAAATCCAGTGGGAGCATTGCATTTTATGACTGAAATAACATTCTTGTAATGTTGTCAATTTCAATGGGAGCTACGAGATTTATTTCCTTGTTAGTCACCCATATCATTTCATTCTTGTTTTGAAATAATTCATTACTTTTCGAATATGAACGACCATCGCTTAAAGGAAAATTGCATTTTATTTTATGAGATAACACGTTGCCTTTATGCTGTTGCTTTCTGAAATGCTATCTAAGAATAATAATCCACAATTCCATATTAAAGGTTATGGTTCTAAAACTACTTGTAATATCTATGACATTATCATATTGTTTACACAAATCAATCACATGTTATTTGTTTTCAAAATATGATGTTGTGCCTTACATAAGTGGGAGAAATCTCAAAGTGTGTGCAAGGAACAACATATTATTGGTATCTCCTGACCGCAAGGTAAGAAAACTAATAATTCTACTAGGACTTAAACACGCGAGATGTTTGTTGCCCTACTACATTCTAATAATAATTCTACTAGGACTTGAACACACCATATGTTTGTTGCCCTACTACATTCAAATGTCATGATATAGTGTAAAGATACTTCAACATTTTGACTACATGTTTTAGTAAACATAATTATGGTGAAATGATAATAATCATAATTCTGAAGTATAGAATTAACTTGAAATTACTACAGAACTCAAGAGTTTGCGTTCATGATTACTTTTGTTAGTATAATTATGTTTACATGTTAAGACATAATTATAAAGTCCTTGAATTAATCAATGACTTATAACATAAAGTATATAGTAAAATTGTTATGTCTTCTAGTTAACACATAAACATGAGGCCTTTGAATTATTCAAAGACTTATAATGTATTATTTACATGTTCTGTTTTCTTGTAAACACATGAACATATAATTCTTGAACAATTATGTCTTCTTGTGAACACATGAACATAAAGTGATGGATCTGGACACACACCTTGTGTCAATGATATTTTGTATGATATTATTAAGCACGCGGAATTTACTTAGTAATACTTTAGAAGATGGATTGTATGATGTATTGTATGTAAACACAGATTAAACACAAAACTTAAGCTCTAATATTATTGATGAATAATACGAGTGATCTTAGCTTATCACTAGGGTTACACCTTGAAGCCTTTGTGAGTAATACGTAGGTAATTAGACAAGTACCTAAGACAATGACATAGGACCTCCTTTTATACAACAAGGAGTCCTTTACAAGATAAGTATAAAGCTAACATTATAGAATATACACAAGATCTATTCTATAATTATCTAAACACGTTTTCCTATAGTAGTGGTAATAATGTACCAAAGAGTGGTAATACGTTTCCACTGCTAGTGTTAATCCGAGCAGTGTAAACCACAACTATCTGTGGTAACGGATTATTCCCAACAATCCTCCCCTAAACTTATGATTTCTCTGTAAATCAATAAGTTTCTTCAATATGCATTATCTTCAAGGATTTGGGGAATTCAACCAAACACTTTACTTCTTCTTTAGCTTCTGAATAGCTCTTGAACATTGATCTTGAAACTGAGTAACAATGCTGACCTTCTCATTGTCTTCATGAACTCTTATAGTAGTACATAACATCCACGGAGAGTTCCAGCTCTGAGTGGATATTCTTTCTCGCAAGCATGAATGCATCTTCTCCATTTCTTTGAGACATGATGAACTTCACATGAATCATAGTAAAACCATTTAGTACCGTGACATGTGCATGAGAACTTCCAGAAATCATCATTAACATTTGGTTCATGGAGCCTTCTAAGATTAACCCATAAGCGCATCTCCTTCATGTCTTTGAGATCTTGAGCATTAAACCTTTCTTGAACTAACCTCCATAGTGTATCAAGGTCATCTCTGACAAAAGCTTTTATAAGATCTTCAAATTGAATGAATGATGAAGTTTCACCACCTAGCCTTGTGATCTTCCATGTTGGAGCAAAATTGCTAGCAGTATAAACTTCCCAATCAATAATAGGATGTCGAACTTGCAGGGGTTCGATAAAAATCTTCTTCTACAACCACAATCATTCCGCAGTTGTTCTTCGTGAATTTCTCAAGTAGAATTTCTTGTTCTTCATCAACCTTAGTCTTCTTAACAGTTTGAGAATCACTTTCTTTGGCCTTTCTCTTCAATCCAGAAACCTTTTGCTTCTTCTTCGAGAGTGCATAGAAACAAAATCACTGTCTTGCCTTTTCGCTCTGTAGTAAGCTCTTTCAACTTGATCATCGGGCATTCCTTTGAATTGATGCTTCTTCCAACCACCAACATGACAACAATAAGTCATCATATATGAGAGAAATTGTGCTTTGGTTGGTTGTCTTGATTTCTTTTGGCCCTTTCTGACTGTACTAATCACATCTTCAAGTGCTTGATTGTTCTTCATTTAAATGAAATCCTTCAACGGCGAGTTCTTTGTTCTTCGCCCGGTTAAGGATGCATCAGCTACAAGGTCAATTACCTTTTTCTTGATTATTTGATTATTAGCAATCAAGAATTCAAAATCTTCTTCAGAAGGAACATAACTAAACTCTGGAGTCTTCTCTCTGAGAATTGTAGGTTGAACAGTGGAAAATGGATATTCAATAAAATCTTCCATTCTATTCAATCTTTTAGTCTCCAAAAAGCTTGCAACTTCCATTTCTTCAAGCTTCTTCTTTTCAGCAACTTGTTCTTCATTAATCTTTTCAGCAATTTCTCTATCAAGAGCAATCTGTGCAATCTGTGCTTGTTCTTTGTTATAAATCTTCCTTCCAGGTTGCTCTTCACTTTCCATAACTACTTTACCTTTGTCTTTCTTCAGTTTATGAAAATCTTCACTTGCAGTGGCAATATTTGGCTCTGCAGTGGAAATTGAATCAGTGGTAAAATCATTCAAAGATGATCTGAGAAAATGTCTTGATCATCAAGTTGCTCTCCTTGAGTATTAGCTTCCTTTGCTCCTTTACTAGAATCTCCTTCATCTTCAAAATCAATTTTCCTCCCCTGAGTTTCAGCACTTGTTTTCCTCCCCTGTTTGGGAGAATTACCCAAATCTTGATCAAAACCAGTTGAATCATCATCATTAGGTGAGGATGAAGATGAAATCACCAACTTTGCAGTCTTCTTGTGCTGTTTCAACCCCTACAACTCATTCTTCAAGGTCTGAATCTCTTCTTCTAAGTGTTTAACATCCTTGGCATCACTTCTTGACATGTACCAAATCCTTCAGAGATTCAACCGCTGGCTAACTTTGTACACAAAACCATCAATTCCAATTGTTGCCCACGCCTCATCACTTCAAACGTGTTTACCTGTTGGGAGAGGTGAATCATGGGGCATTGGCTCAGATTCCTCCTTAGTTGGACTAGGTTGAAGTCTAGAACCACCACTGCTTGTTCCTAGACCTAAAGGTTCAGAAACTTGCTGTGTTGTCATGAAAGAAGATGGCTGTTTGCTCCTCCTCTCATAGGTGTGAGAAACTTGTGGAGTATAATCAATGTTTGGAACAGAGATTATGGGTGTGTTTTGTTCAGTTGTAATCTTTGCAAGCATGATTGGTTGTATCAATATAGTTAAATCTATCAAAGGTCATTGATACACCATTGGGATTGGTTGTAGAGGTATTTCCTTTAGGTTTCCATTCCCAAAGTGCTGAGGCCTTCACAGCATTGCCCATGTCCCCCCTTTTCTTGTTTACAACCCTTGTAATGGTAACTTTTGAATGGCAGTGGTAGAACCTGGGGTTTGTTTTGGTACCACTGTTGGTTATAATGAACCTTATTATTCTGAAAAGTTCCTTTCCCTGTTTGTGCAGATTTTGCAAAAGTTGTTTTGGAATTTGCACTTTTAATGTGTGACTTAGGGTGAGCGATGTTACATTTTGCAGTGGCATAAAGTTTTGAGACCACTTCCTAGTTGAACTGCTCTTGGGACCATTTTTCAATGTGAATTAGGGTGTACATTATTTTGAAACATGTTAGAATTCACCCTTTTATTCCCATGGACTTCCCTTCTCCCATTATGATAGTCACAATAAGCATGTAAATGATCAAAACTACCAAAGATATAGCATGCCTTATTGTACATCACAAAATCACTACCTAGTTGTTGAGATTTAACATGATTCCAACTCCTCCGGTTACCCCTAGAGTCAGTAGGCTTGTTCCTATACATCTCAAGATATATACTTACAGTTGGTCTAGGTTTATTAACTGGTTTCCTAGGTTCCTCTCATAAAGATATTAACAACTTTTGGGATAAAAGCCTCTACATTCTTTTTAGCATTCTCATCAACAATAGATGAGTCACTAGCACTCTCAAAAACATCATTATCCTGCTTAATCTCTTCCTCACTTTTCACCATTGTGTCCTTTACAGGACCATATTCACGTTCAAGATCCTGAAACTCTTCTAAGCCTGTTGATGAGTGTGTAAATACTCATCATTTTTGTCAATCACGAGCGCAAAACATTTAAAATCGATCGAATGCATCAAAATCTTGAAAATATCTCAAAATTGCATTTTATATGTTTCGGATGCAAAATGTTTAAAATCAGATGAAAAATGAGCAAAGTTTGCATAATTAGTCCCCGACTTTCAAAATGGAAACTTTAGTCCCCGGAATTTCAAAGATTGACTGAATTTACCCTAGACCTTTAAATTGGAAAATTAACATTTTTTAGTCCTTTGGTAATTGGAACTTGTCAAATTTGGTCCTTATAATAATTTTTGGAAAATTACAGTTTTGGTCCTTTGAGTTTCAAAAATGGCAGTTTTAGTCCCTATAGTCTCAAATGGATTCAAAATAAATCCCTAATCCCAAGCCCAATACACCTTTGACCCGGTCCACTCCAATTCCCCAACCCGTTTACCCAAAACTACCAGCGTTTAATAATAAACCAAACCGCCCCCTTTTTCCCTCCAAAACCACCATCGCCTTCCATCTCCACCACTCACTAAAAACCGGTCCATCCTCACCCCCTTGCCACACACCAACCCACCTTATCACTCCACCAACACCAAACAACAAGAAGCAATTAATGCTTCCTTCTCCCTTGCACTCAATCCACCCCAAGTTGTTAAATTTGTTTTCCCGCCAAAATTCTCATCAACGGCCAATAACAATTCCAAGCATCCAAAGTCAAGTATTTTTGGTGGAAATGATCAGGAGAGAGAGAAAGAGCTTTTGGTGAATAAAAGGAGGAAGAAGAGAAGAAGGAAGAGAGTTAGTTTTTTTAGTTTAGCTTGTTCCTTTCTAAGCGCCACGTTGTAATTTCTCAAGGTTTGAGAGAATTGTTACCAGATCTTACTTTCATTTTTTGTTATTGTTTTAGTTAGTGTTCTTTCATATCAGTTGTAATCTCTCAAGTTTGTATTGTTTAAATTTTAATAAAAGTCAATTTTCTTCTTAAGTATATTATCACTTTTCACTTATTGTTTCGAATTAAGTCTTAAATCGGTGTGAGTATAGTTCATGAGCTTAGATAAGCTCACTCTTAGGTTTCATCGGTTTCTAAGCAATGAAAGTTAATGAAAGTCCAAGCGGTCGGAGTTTGAAAGTCAAAGCGGTTGGGTTGGTTTCTGGTTCAAATTTGTTCACCTTGGTTTGTTCGGTGTTGATTTGAGTAATGCAAGATAGCTTTTGTGAAGTTTCCTTGGTTAAATAATGCATTGGACATGTTTAAAGGATGTTTGGTTTAAACTAGTTTTAAGCTTATTAACAAGCTGTAGACAGCTTGTTCAAGTGGGATAATAGGGGCAAAAGGGAACCAGCTGGGTGGACTTCAAGTGCCCACAAGCTCAAGCTCTCACTCACTTCATAGCTTATTCAAGATAAGCCCAATTGGACCCTCAGTCCCTGTTTGAATAGCAGTCTAACAGGTCACTCAAGTCCTTTTTGTTCTAGCTTATCTAGTGCTTATTAGGACTTCTGCTGGCTGATTAGTATATTTAGAATAGAGTAGATTAGGATTCCTTAGTATTTAGCTTGTTTAGTGCTTATTAATAGCTTGTTATAACTTATTTGCTCCCTTGTAACCCTTGTCCCATTTAGTTTAGCTTATCCCAAAAACTGCTTATTTTCCCTTTAGTATAGCTTTATTCCAGTTAATCTTAGCCTATTTTAGTTATTACATATGCATGCTAGCTTATTTGATTAAACTCTGCTTATTTGTGCTATAGATTAATCTGTCAAGGGTGTTTGTTTGTAACTGTCCATAACTGTAGGTAAAAAGCAGTTCCAACTGCTTATTCCAAGTGTTTGACAAAAAGAGTTTTTACAAAAAAGTCTTATCTTGGTCTTATAAACAAATTGCAAAAAGAAAATTTCCAAAAAAAAAAATAAAAGAGCAAAAAGGGTGGGAGGCAGGCTCGAACCTGAGACCTCCCAGCCTTTGAGAGTGATATTGGTGTATTGTATGCCATCGTATCCTTGGGTCTTTCTTGGTTTTAGTTTGCAAGATTAAATATATAAGGTAGTTTGTTAGGTTATAGCTATTAGATTATTAGGCTTTAGCTTATTTATAGAAGCTTTTACATGTTTTGTATTTTTCCTAGCCTTGTATTGATATAAAGTATTTTATAAAAAGTTTGAAATTTCTGAATAGTTTTAGTATTTTAATCATTTAATTAGTCTAAAATAGTATTTAATTCATAATAAAAAATATAAAAGTCAAAAAATATAAATCTTTTTTCTAAAATTTTCTTTTGTCATATATTAAGTAAGAAAATTGTTTTACACTCGTAGGACTTTTATTTCACAAATTTTACGTTTTTACTTGCACTTGCACGTAATTTTACATATAACATCGTTTTCATTCTAGGTCACGTTTTTAGGTAATTTAGGTTTACGGTTTAATTAAAATAGTTTATTTAAGTTATTTTGTTTTATAAATCAAGAAAAACCTTATTTTAAAAATAGTGATAGCGTTTATTTAATATAATTTATCTTGTTAATTTTCTTTAATTTGCATTTAAGCCCCTGTAATTTATAAACTTTTTCTTTAAGTATAATCAATCACAATCCTTTTCACATTCAAATTCTCTCGATCACTATTCGTTTGATTATTCCATCGCAGCTTCGTTGGGACTTAACACACTGGGAAACACTATACTCTCCTGGACTTCATTGCATTTGGTTCCAGACTGTTTGAAGTTTGTTACGGTTGACCATTCACAAGTGGTCAGCTTGTGTGATTAAACTTGACGGTTCAGGAGCAACCACCTGTATGAGCTAAGTCTATACCTGGAGGTGATGGAACACCTCTTAGTGGTGGAGGCACAGTGTTATAACCCATACCAGACTTAACTTTACTATATATTTGAGCATTCCAAATTTTATCAATTGACTTAGACTGATGATAACATGTGTCTAAAGTTAAATTGCCATTTTCATTTTTCTTTTGAAGTTTTTCAAACTCCTTTTGGTATGCTTTATTCACAGCTGTTGTATGTTCTACCTCTCTTCTAAGAAGAATCATATCATCATTATATTTTGACTCATTTTCCTGATAGTGCTCTATTTGCTTTTCTAATGCTGCTAAGGCTCTCCTAAGATTAGACACAATATAATTAGCAGTATATAACTCTTGTCTTTCATTAGAATATAAATCATTAAGCCTTTCAACTTCTTTAGCAGCCCTACATGTTTTAGAACAACTACCAAAGTTTTGTACCTGAGTCGAGTCGAAAGCCATGAGAGCAAATTCGGTAGCAACAAGGCAGCATCATAATGTTCTCTTCTTGTTCATCAGCCATGAAACTCCAATCATAGCTCACACCATCAATAGCCAACATTGCCTTTGGTTCTTCAACAGTTGGTTCCTTCTTTTGCTTGTACCAAGTTGAACTGTTGTCCTTGGTCTTTGGTCTTCTACATTCTCTAGCAAAATGTCCAAACTTGTGGCGGTTAAAGCACTCCACTTTCTTCTTATCAAAGCCTGCTTGTTTCACTCCCATTGATGTGAATAGGCTTGCCGATCTTCTTGTAGAATTTCCTAGCCCTCATGCTAAGAAGAGCTATCTGCCATTTTATATCCATCTCCTCCAAGTCATCTTCATCAATTTTCTCTATGTCTTCATGAGTTAAGACAGAGCCATCTACTTGAGTAGAGATGAAAGCATAAAAGGTAGGATCTCTAATACTAGCAACCTTTTCTTTGAACTCAAGTTGGTAACATTAACATTACCAATGGAAACTTTAGAACCCAATGGCAACATCATCATCCTTGTCATCTTGAATCATCATGTCACAGAGGTTGACAACAATGCCAAGCTACTAGAGTTTGTACCAAGTTTTCCTGCCTTCTTCAACCTTTCCTCAATAAGTTTGAAGTTGTTGTAAAGGTCATTGAGCTTCATTGTTTCTATGTCTGATTTGTTTTCCCAGACAGTAACATTGGTTTGAAACTCTGAAGGCAAACTTCTTAGAAACTTCAAATTGAGGTCTTCCTTTTCTACCTCAATGCCAAACTGTTAGGATTTGGAAAATCCAGTAGTTAAAGTGTCGGTCACCTCAAATATATGTAATCGTTAGAAAGCTCGTAGTCGTAGTTATTTAATGTTTAGTAGTATTTAGTTAAGTAACACCGTGGAGGATGGACGGGTCTTTACCCACTGTATGCCTGATCCACAGCCCGTCTGGTGGCGTTTTATGTAAGTACTATAAATACTCTCTACCTCCCAAGGTAGAGAGTTGGAGCTCATAATAAGATTTTTCTTTCTCTCACTAAAGTTCCCAAACCTCTAACTTTCTCTCTCTAAAACTCATTGGTACGCCTACTTTGCTTATGGTTTGATGTGTATGAGAAATCCAATATATTACAAATGGTATCAAGAGCCATGGTTAGATCATCTCTTACATATCTTTGGATTTCTAGTGGTTTTTAGGTGGTTTTTGAGTTTGAGAAAGTTTAGTGGTTTTTGCATCATTTGGTTGATTTCTAGTGTTAAAGTTTGGATTTTGATTGTACTTTTGTGTTTAGGATCATCATAAGTGTTTAGGTTTTGTTTTGGTAAGCTTGAATCATTGTGGTTGAGCTTGTTTTGGATTGAAAAGTGTGTTTTGGAAGTTTTTTCATGCTAGCGACTTGAGTCACGGTGTTCTTTTCTTGGTAGCAACTTGCTTTGTAAGTCTGTAGCGAGTTGTAGTGTATTGTGGTAGCGACTTGTCTATTGAGACAAGCCGACAAACAGTACAGTTAGTGGATTCTCCACTACGGGTAGCGACTTGCTTTCAATTTTGATAGCGACTTGCTCTTTAAGTTTCACAGCGACTTGGTGGTAGCGATTTGGTCCTTAGCGAGTTGCTATTTAGCGACTTGACATTTTAGCGACTTGGTGCATAACGACTTGTCTTTATCAAAATTTGTAGCGACTTGGTACTAGCGACTTGCTTTGTTATTACTTAGCAACTTAGTACTTAGCGACTTGGTTCAAGGATTATTAGCGACTTTGTTGACTTTTGTGTGTAATACGGTTTTCTCTTGATTTAGTAAAATCCCGTGAAAGAATCTATTTCCCGGTTTAATCATAGAGTTATAAAATCCCGTGTAATCTGTTAACATGTCTACCAACGGACCTACAATCATCTCCACTGTTGTCGAGGATGTTCAAGCAGCTGGTTCAGATACTCGTCCACCTATGCTTGTGATGACCTACGACTCTTGGGCTTAAAGAATCAGATTGACATCTTGTCTTGGAAAGGAAAATGGGGTCAACATTCTCAAATCGATTGATGAAGGACCTTATCGGGTTGAGACTACAAGAGACATAATTGATACTGCTGCAGATGGAACTATGATTAAAGAATCACAACTCTATGATGAATTTGAGCACTTCAAGATGAAAGCAGATGAGAGTGTCTAAGAGTATTACGTGAGATTCCACAAGCTTGTTAATGACATGAGGAACATCAGAATGACTATGCCAAACATTCAACTGAACTCAAAGTTTGTGAACAACATGAATCCCGAATGGCATAAGTTTGTCACTACTCGTGAAGCTAACCAAAGGACTAAAAATACAAACTATGAGAAATTATATGCCTTCCTTCTTGGAATGAGAGACATGCTATGTTTGAAAAAAGGATTCTAGATCAGTTCAAAACCAACCCCGGGAGAGACAAGCTCATCAAATGATTCAACTGAATTCTACTCAAACATTGGAATTACCACCAAAGCATCTCAAGTTATACCCATGGGTAATGGCAATCACAAACTCATTCCCGATCCAAGATTCAAACAAGCCGATCTTGATGCAGCCGGGGACACTTCATTAATCAACTGGCCTTATGGTTAAACAAAACTTGACTCTCACCACATACCAGATCTTCACACCAACAATGAGATCGAATCGCATCAATCTTCACAATCATGCTCTAGTCGGAGATGGGAAGGTTATGGTGAAACCAGTTCAACAAGGCAGCGATCTGAACAAGGAAGAGGTGGAGTTGGTAGAGGTTATGCTGCAAATCAGAATCGGGGAAGGAATGGAAACCACTGTGGGTCGCAAAGCCAATCAAATGTTACAAGCTGTGGAGGTGAGGGACACATTGCAAGGAACTGCACATGTCGCCAAAAGCGCCCTCGGAATGCAGAGTACTTTAGGGATAAGATGTTGCTTGTTCAAGCTCAGGATAATGGTGCAGCTTTAGATGAAGAAGAGTTGTTGTTTCTTGCTGAGGGAAATGCCAAGATATATGATGCAGATGTGGATGGCGCCAATTCGGGAGATAGGCAACAATCATCGGAATGCCTTTCAAGTCGCTGATTGTGATGCATATGACTCGGCGTTGATGATGAACCTATTGCACACACAATTTTCATGGCTAGCATTTCTCCAATGGTCCCTCCTAAAGTCTCATCATCACCACAAGCTGGTCCATCCAAAGACAAAATCATTTCTGAGGTATTAAAACTATATGATGATGTTGATGTGCAAAAGATGCATGACAAAGTACAATCAACTGAAACTATTGAGTCAAATATTGAAAATATGGGTAATATCAATGTTGTCCCATATGATCAATATGTGAAACAAAGTGAAAGTGAGGTTTTACCAAGTGATGCATCTTAGCGATCAACGATGACTATGTTTTTGATGAATACACTGCATGTGCCTGATGATTACTGTTATCTCGAACTTAATGCCTATAAAGAACGAGTTGCCATTTATGAACAATGTGCTAAGTTTGAGCTAACTACTCGTGAGCAGGAGTTGGATAACCAAATGCGTACAATTATTAGAAAAAGTAATTTTAGAGAAGAAATGTTAAAACAACAGTTAAACTCCTTACAAGAAAAGTTTTCTAAAAGCTAAGCAAAAACAAGAACTTCAAGAAAATGTTAAAGTGCTTAAGCAAGAATTTCATGCTAAGGAATCAAAACTTTTGAATGATTTTTCCAATCTAAAACTTTGAAGAACAAGCTTGAAAATAAGTTGTACGTACAAGGGAATACCATTCATTTGCTCATATGGTCACTAAGCATAGAGTTTTAAGCGATAAGCATAGTGTTCCCATTATTGATAAACCCAACCCTGAGTATGGTAAGATTGCAAAGGCTGCTCAAAAGGTAATCTATGATGGCAATGAGATCCTTAAACCTAGACAGACACGTAGTTGCATTGAGTCAGGAGGAAGATAGAAAATTAGATGATGCTTCTAGGGGAAAATGGATAAGAAGCTAGAAGATCCTGAGTGCAAAAAGCAAAACATAATAGTCAAACCCCATGATTACAAAAAGGAAAATTGGATTTCCTTAAACAAGTTTAAGCCTCAAACTTTGTTAACAACTGAACAAGTGTTCGGAAAAGGAACTTAGATAAGCAAAAAGTGAAAATCTTGTTGAAACACTCCCCTTAGGAAAATGCCTGCTGCAATGTATGTGTAACCTCCAAATACACCAATGCATTTAGTTCCTAGAACTATTGCCACTAAGAGCAAGACCTTAATCAGTCAATATGTTATTTTCAACTATTTGTCGATTTTGAGAAAACTTGTAAGAAAAGGATCACACCCAGCTTGATAACTGAAGGGGAAAGAGGTTTTGAGCAAACAAAAGAATGCTATTTAACCGAGGTCATGCCTTTCTTTAAACAACTAAAAGATCATTTTGAGAGTCTTAAAAAGGGGATAGATTCGGATATTAAAGGAATGGAAAAGGAATTTGATGCAATGATAGTTGAGGTTAGTGACTATGAGCTAGCATTAAAATATAATGAGATTGAGAGGAAAAACTTGCATACCTTAAATGAGAATCGATTTGACGATTGTATTTCTCAAGATGTGTTCTATCTACTAATTGTTCTAATGCTTCTCAATTTCATGAATTATCTTTTGCTTTGAAAGTCTCCCATGATCGTGTCATTGAGCTTGAAATCAAAAACTCCAAATTAAATGAGAAAATTGAGCAGGGATGATCATGATATTTGGTAAACATTTTCTAAACTAGAAGTTGAACATTTTGATTTACAACTAAAATATCAACATCTCAAAGAAAAATGTTAAAACCTCATATCCCGGTTTGATTTGAGTTTTGTAACACTGTCGAGAGAAAAGTTGAAAGCCCAATTTCTCAATTAAAGGGTGAAATGAACAATGTGACTGGCTCCCAAATGCCTCCTCCTTTAGATTCTCTAAATTCTCAAAATTTTCATCTTCAAAACTTGGTTAATGTTTTACCAAAGGAAAATGAGAGTTTTCTAGAAGAAAATGAAAAGGTTAAACGTCATTTCAATGAGTTATTTGATTCAATAAAAGTCACTCGCAACAAAAATAATGAAAAATAACTTCATTGCAAAAAGAAATTGAGAATCACGAAGAGTCGGTAAAGGGAAAATGCCAATGACCAATGGATAGAATGGTGCTTCAAAGGTGCATATCTGTAATAAATATTCTTTTTACGTGAAATATGTTCCTCCTCATCTTAGGAATAACAAACTTGCTATTCAAACATATTTCTCATACCTTAAGGATAGTCTAGAATGTCTTCGTGAGATTGTAGAAGAGGATAAATTAGAGAAACCACATGATAATGCAATTGGCCATGCATGCTTATATGCCAAACGATCTCAAGAACTTCTAGAATGCCTAATTACAATATGCCCTAAAACCTTTAGTGAACAAGTCAATCCTTGTACCTTGTTCTATGCCTAGTGCCAAGTATGCACCTCATTCAATCCCCAATGTTATGAATGTGAACCTTAGTATGCCTTCAAGTAGTTCATATCCATTACTCTAGTGTTAAGAAAGTGAACTTGATGCGGCTTTTAAATAGTTAACATCCAGCACTTCAAAACAGAAAAGCGAAAAGTAGCAAAACCAACTAATGTTCCCATTCCTCTAGGAATGTCGGTGACATTAAAGTGGCGGTCAAAGTCTCAAGACAATACAAGGAATGATAGGACCTCGAAAGCTAAGAATGTGCATTGGAAGAAAGTAGAAGATCCCGTAGGGAGGAATTTGAATAAAGCGAATCGTGTTGATTCTAGTGTTAGCTTTAAAGCGTCTTGTAATTAATTAGAATTCTACTACTTTTGGCAAAACATGTAATGATGATTGTGTGGTTTATTTACTAATATTGAATGTGGTGTGAATGCTTTGTATAATCTTTGTCAAATGCCCATTAAAATTGTTAATGCTAAAAATCATGCTAAGAAGGCTAAAAGGCAAAGCGAAAGAAAGTTAGAAAATAGTGGAAACCCACAGGAAGAACATTTAGAAGGATAGGTTATCAATGGATACCTTTTTGCCAGAAGAATAATCGGTTTGCCCTCAATGCTAAGACTATGCCCACTAGAAAATGGATGCCTATTGGTAGAACTATTCCCTAAGAAGTGAACATACTTTGAATAGGTCAAATCTGAGACACAATACTGCATCCATTCCTAATGATTCCATTGCTTCTACTTACATATGGATGTTTCTATTTACGATGTGGGTGTTCCAATCAACATTACTAACCAAGTGGAACCCATTCTTGCATGGGGATCCCAATTATCGATTATCCATTCTTATGCGTGTTCAATGCGGTCGTTCAAATCGTTACGTGGTGTTACTTGGACTCAGTACATTTCCAAGCATATGGCTGGAGACGATCGTGGCTCATGAACCCGTGAGCAAATTCATCGGGAATGTTAGATTGGGGCGATCATTTGGTGCTATTATGGGTTATGGATTATGTTGTGGTGATAGTGTTATCTCGAGGTATATTATGTAGAAGGTCTTGGTCATAACTTATTCTCTGTTGGTCAATTACGTGATTCGATCTAGAAGTGGCTTTAGAAAACATACTTGTTTCGTTAGAGAACTTGATGGTAAGGAACTTTTAAGAGGAACTCGTGGTTCAAATCTATACACCATTTCTATCGAAGATATGATGAAGTCTTCTCCAATTTGCTTGTTGTCAAAGACTTCAAAAACAAAGTCATGGTTATGGCATCGTCGTCTCAATCACTTGAATTTTGGCACCATCAATATCTCTCCGAAAGGACTTAGTTGTAGGGTTACCTAGACTAAAGTATGAAAAGGATCATCTTTGTTCAGCATGCCGATTGGGAAAAAGCAAAAGTATGCCCAAACTAAACCTACAAACTCATTCTGAAGTTCTTCATACAATTCATATGGACTTATGTGGACCCATGAGAGTCTGAGAATATCTTTGGGAAGAAATATGTGTTAGTTATGGTTGATGATTACTCTCGATTCACCTAGGTTAAGTTCTTAAGGACAAAGGATGAAACTCGGATATCATCATCAAACTTATCAAACAGTTGCGGGTTTGACTTAACAAAACTGTGAATCATCCGAGCAGACAATGGGCGAGTTTGTTAATAAACAACTTAGTGAGTTTTATGAAAGTGTTGGAATCGGTCATCAAAGAAGTGTTCCACGAACTCCTCAACGAGCGGTGTAGTTGAAAGAGCGAAATCAAACTCTTGTGGAAGCCCAAGAACAATCTTGATTTACTCAAAGGTTCCAATGTTTCTATGGGTGAAGCCATTGCCATTGCATGCTACACTCAAAATCGGTCCCTAATTCACACTGCTCATGGAAAAACTCCATATGAACTTGTCCACGATAGAAAACCTAATCTCTCATTCCTTCGTGTGTTTGGTGCATTGTGTTATCCAACTAATGATGGTCAAGACTTAGGTAAACTAAGAGCAAAGGCATATATTGGAGTCTTTGTTGGTTATGCACCAAACAAGAAGATTCGAGATCTACAACAAGAACCGAAATATCATGGAAACAATTCCGTTCGTTCGATGGTGACGGTCAAATGGCTCTGGAAAATCGATTCTAGACCGCACTTCAAAAATCCCATTGGTTCATCCATTGTACCAAACTCATTTCAGCAACTCCATATGTACCTCCATCAGAAGATGATTTAAAGAAATTGTTTGATCTAATGTTTAATGAACACTATGAACGAATCTTTGATGAAATGTCTTCCATCATGAAGGCTGCTCTATCCACTGTGAATGAAGTGAACCCTTAGATCTCAATATCATTAAGTCAAAAGCGCTGTTCTGATCACTCTGTCTCATCAACAAATCATCAATCATCAAATGTACATCATGGAATTGTTTATGGCATCAATGAAGAAGTTAATCCCTCTACTCAGAAGATGCTCCATTTGAAAATATCTTTGCTCTGAATCATCATCAGAACCATCTTCATCGAGAATATCGACTCACGCTACTTGATTCCACAACAACAACCACATGAACACCTTAGAAAATGGACATGATCACCATTGGAAACATCATTGGAAACCCCTCTCGCCAGTATCCACGGAAACAACTTGCAACCGATGCCTTATGGTGCTTCTTCAACTCCGTACTCTCTAAGTCGAACCAAAAGACATTAAAACCGCCATGAATGAAGGCTTGGTTCAATGCCATGCAAGAAGAAATTCATGAGTTTGATCGACTTGATGTATGGGAATTAGTACCGCTCAGTTGTGCTATGATCATTGCTCTAAAATGGATCTTCAAAGTGAAACTTGATGAGCATGGTGATGTTTAAAGAACAAGGCGATTGGTGCTAAAAGGATACGTCAAGAGGAGGGTATTGACTTTGAAGAATCATTTGCTCCGGTTTCTCATTATTAAGCAATGAGAATCTTCTTGGCTAATCTTTAGTAAGAACATGGTTGTGTATCGGATGGATGTTAAAACCGCTTTTTAATGGAGATTTAAAAGGGTGGTTTACGTCGGTCGGCCGGAAGGGTTTTGTGATCTAGAGCATCCTACTCATGTCTATCGCTTGAAAAGGCTCTTACGGTTTAAAGCAAGCTCCTAGAGCATGGTATGATCATCAAAGTTTCTTCTATCCACGGATTGACAAAGGAAGTTGATCCTACATTGTTCACCGGAAGTCGAAAAACATTTAATTCACGTTCAAATTTATGTTGATGATATTATCTTTGCCTCTGACCCCAATGATAATGTGATCGTTTAAATGAAATGGGTTCCAAATTTCAAATGTCAATGATGGGACAAATGTCATTTTCTTGGGATTACAAATTTCACAAAGTCTCGGAGGCATTTTTATAAATCAATCTAAATATGCAAATGAGATTTTAAAGAAATTTGGATTTGTATCATGTGACACCGTTTACACTCCCATGATTGAGCATTACTAAGCTGGATGAGGACATTCAGGGGATCATGGTAGATCAAGCGAAATATCGAGTATGATTGGATCCACGATGTACCTCGCTAGAACGGAACATCTTGTTCATTTGTATGCATTGCTAGATATCGGCTAAGCCTACTAAAAGCACCTTGAAGCGGTTAAGCGGGTCTTCGGTATCTCAAGGAACCATCAATATGGGACTATGGTACCCGAAGGACACCGGTATGTCACTAACGACCTATCACGATCGATCATGCGGGATGTCAATACTACGTCGAAGTACATCGAGAGGTGCTTTCGGTTTTGGGTGTGATAAGCTTGTGAGTTGGTCTTCAAAAAGCAAATGAGTACTTCTATTTCCTCTAAGAGGAATACATAGCCATGTCATCTTGTTGTGCTCAAATCCTTTGGATGAGATCCCAATTATCTATGGCTTTGAATTCAACAAAATCCTCATCTTTGTGATAATAAAAGTGCTATTGCTCTCTGCAACAACTTAACACTCAAGAGCAAAGCACATTGACATCGACATCATTTCATGGGGGAAGTGGAAGCGGTGTGGTGGAACTCTATTTTGTGAAGTCGAATATCGGTTAGAGACATCTTCACCAAAGCTCTTCCTAGAGGGTTTTGAGTTTATTCTTCCTCCGACTTGGCTTGAAAAGCCTTCAACGAAACACTCAAGCGTCTTGGGGGAAGGCGAGGAGTAAAGGTCTTTCTTCATCTATATTTTGTATATATTTATTCAAAAACCAAAATACAAAATTATAAAACCAACTAAAAGAAAATAGAAAAATATAAAACTTTCAAAAATCCATAAAAATCGAAAATCTAAAAAAATCTCAAAAATATTGTCTTTGTCTTTTCTTTCTTGATTGATATATATCACGGTCTTTGTCTTTGTCATTCAAAAAGAGTGACGGGACTTTAGATGTTGTTCGATGTTTTAAAAAATATATATATATAATATATATATATATATATATATATATATATATATATATATATATATATATATATATATTTGGGAGAAAGAAAACAATGAGCCATTTTTATTTCATATTGCTTTTCAAAGAAAGAACGAGCCATGCTTTATCTCATGAAATCAAATGCTTTCGATTCTAAAACAAATGTTTAATTTCAAATATTTTTCCTTCTAATGATTCCTCTGAAAATATTTGCAATCTTATGAAAACTCAATTGTTTTGAAAACACTTCGGACTCTATTTTTGAAAATCAAAGAACTTATCAAGTGTCAAAATCTCAATTCATCAATCAACGACTTTCGTCATTGATTGAGGGGAGAATGATTTTTCAATCAAATCAAAAAGTGTTCTTTTCAAACAATTTGCACTTAAATGAGTAAGGTCTACTCTAAATGTTTTACAAAATGTTTCACAATTGGTTCAGGACCTTGGTTATTATTATGTTTTCAAAAGATAATTATGCATGTTTAATCAATGGAGTTTAAAGTCTCAAAATCCAATCCTTATCAGTTAAAGCGCTTTCATAATCAAGTCACAATTCTCCTTAAAAGCTTTCAAAATCAATTTAAATCTCCAGAGATCACAAATCTCAAATGATTTGATAATTGTGATCGGGGGAAGAATTTGTGATTTAAATGGATTTAAGCGATAATTCGATAAATGGTTTCATAAGTGTTTAACATGTTTTCCTCCCTTAAGTGACAAGCGATTTCAAATTTTCCATGCACATGTTGAGGGGAGCATCTATTTTAAACCTCAAATTATTGAAACGTGATTGAATTGTCTAAGTGGGAGTTTCCTCTAATATGTGCAAAACTCTTTCAAAATTGAGGCACATATTGAGGGGGGCAAACTTTGAAAACCTCATCCTCCCTCAAAATGTTTTATCTACTCAAATTGATTGGGAAGTGATGATGATCATTTTAGAAAATGTTAATCAAAAGAGTGGACCTTTCATTCTTAATCTAACGATTTCAAAGATCTCTTGCCTCCATGTGCTAAACAAATTCTAAATTTTTATGCATGTGTTGAGGGAGCATTTCTAAAATATCAAAACAATTAAGATACAAAATGCTTTGATTCTATATCACAAGTATCTTGATTGATTTTCAAATGGTTTTCAATTGGTTCCAATGGCAGATGAACAATACCAAAAGACCGACCAACTTTACTTTATGTATGGTGATATAAGGATGATAAGGTTAGGTAGTTGTTCCCATGATCCGCCTGAGCAGGAGGGATCTACCGGGGGACAATCCACTAGATAGTGTAGAAGTCCTTAGGTATGATGAAAAAGGAGAAAGGTGAGATATGGGAAGAGTGCGGACTGAGATAGAGCTAGTCTTTGGAATAAACCCAACAAGGTTCTAGTTATGAAGTCTCGGTAAGCACTGAAGGGGTTGAAGAATGAAAAAAAAAATTGAATGTGAAAAAGGGTGAAAAGAAATAGCCCTCCATTAATTCAACCTTAGGGCAGAAATTGGGTTCAATTCATATACTCTTGATTATTACCAAGGTAACATGGTATTGAAGACAAGGCGTCATGGACCCGGTGACACTGCACTTCAACTTTCCAAACCACTCAAGTTCCTCTTAAAAGGGCTTGTTTCATTCTCACGGGAACCGACATTATCTATCGACTTTCTCTTAGAGATTGTTGATATTGAAGAAGGAGACCCTCTCCTAGTCTCGGCGCAAGAACCAAATATGCACAATTGAGTCTAGAGCCACGAGATCATCATATAAATCTCATTAGGACACTTTCAATGAAGACTCTTAGTTTCACACAATGTGGAAAGAGATATTATATCTTATGAGTCCTACATTATCCTTGTGGTATTGCGGAACATCTAGTGATATGCATACATACACGATGAAGATGGAAAGCCAGCCAACATCAAACAAGCTCTGGTGGCATGTGAGATCTATCCATAGATCAACCATGTGACAAGCTGGGCGAAACAATGGAGAGATTCAATCTTTTGAATCAATCATGGTTCAGGTTATGGATTGACGGATACCTTTGAAAAACGGTCGTTGTGCTTAAAAACTCTTTTCTTTAGCACATCGACGTGTACTATTTCTCAAATAAAAGGTGTTTATGATTGATAATTGATTTTCATTAAAACCTTCGTTGTATTGCAAAAACAATTTCTATTGAGCAATACATGATTGTTTTCAAATCTCTTTTCATCAATCAGTGAATCTCATTTCGTTGGTTCGCTCACTCCGTGTTGTCTTCTTTGAGGCGTTCGGTTTGAGAACGGCTAGAAGCAGTGCGAAACCTGTCAAGGAAATTCTTGAATTATACACGATCCGCAGGCGGTACTTATGCGATCAGCGAGGAACCGTGGGCGTGTACCTCAATTCATCGAAAGTGATCAAAGACACTTTCGGTAAACTTTGCTAAGCTTATGCACGTACACCCGACGTTCGGTGATGAGAATGGGCGGTCAATCCATAGCCGCATGCTCACACAACACATTCAATTCCAAAGAAATCATGATTAGTGCATCAATGACTCTGATATTTTCACTCCATGCTTACTGCTACGCTTTGCCAATATCATGAATCAGCGAAAGCTTCGCTACTCACGATAAGAATAAATCATGATCGAAATGTGAGCATGTCGGTCCAAAAATCACAACATCACATTATACCAACACCACAAAGGATGAGTCAGAGATTTTAATGTTGGCGATGATCTCAAAGGCGACTCAAAACTCATTATCCGTGGATCGATTAAAGACCTCCACTCAGATTATCCAAACATGCAAAAATGAAGAATCAAAGACTATGTGCTACTGAGCAAAGAACATGAACAAGAATTCAAGAACAATCTCAATGTAATATTTGTTTGTTTTCTATGTAATTTAATGTGTGTTTGAGGTGACCTCCCTTAGGGGGAGATTGTTAGGATTTGGAAAATCCAGTAGTTAAAGTGTCGGTCACCTCAAATATATGTAATCGTTAGAAAGCTCGTAGTCGTAGTTATTTAATGTTAAGTAGTATTTAGGTAAGTAACACCGTGAGAGGGTGGGTCTTTACCCTGTATGCACGATCCACGGCCGATGCGGTGGCGTTTTATGTAAGTACTATAAATACTCTCTACCTCCCAAGGTAGAGAGTTGGAGCTCATAATAAGATTTTTCTTTCTCTCACTAAAGTTCCCAACTTCTAACTTTCTCTCTCTTTCTCATTGTATACGCCTACTTCTTATGGTTTGATGTGTATGTGAAATCAATATATTACACAAACACGATCGATTGTGTAACAATCTTACGAGTTTGGTAAAAATGCTATCAAGTGAGTATTGCTTGAAGCGAGAAAGTTTTCATAACTTTGCTTCAACAATGTCTGTTGTGTCTTCTTTGTAGCATCATTACCACCAAACAACGACAAATATCTTCAAGAGTTCTTTTTACTTGATCATGTGCTTGCTGAATGCAATGATCGATCTCTAGGAAGAGTCATCGGTAACAAACTCTAGCCTTAAGATCATTCTTCACGCATGCTTTTTCAACACTAGATTAGGGCATAGAAACTTTCACAACATATGTGTCACCAACCTTCACAGTACTAGTCACAGACTTGAAATAATCACCAGTTTGAATGATCTCCTATAGAGCATAGTCTGAATGAAAAGTATTGCTCAATCAGGTATCCTCCATATCTCAAACTCATTTAGTTTGAGCTTAGGTAGCAATTGTAGAAGAGTTTGGATTGTTTTTTTCCATCTCCATTGAATTGAGTGAGTAGGTTAAGCTTATTCCTTGGATCTTCTAAAACAAAATATCATAACCTAGTTCTGATACCACTTGATGGATCTGGACACACACCTTGTATCAATGATATTTTGTATGATATTATTAAGCAAGCGGAATTTACTTAGTAATACTTTAGAAGATGGATTGTATGATGTATTGTATGTAAACACAGGTTAAACACAAAACTTAAGCTCCAATATTATTGATGAATAATACGAGTGATCTTAGCTTATCACTAGGGTTACACCTTGAAGCCTTTGTGATTAATACGTAGGTAATTAGACAAGTACCTAAGACAATGACCTAGGACCTCCTTTTATACAATGTTGAAAACACAAAGACCTTGACAGATCTTAAGCACTCGTAGATCGTTAGTGTTGCCTATGTAATCATAAGCAAACTAATAGAAACTATCTACAACCCGTATTCTTTAGCGGAATGTAAATACAAGCTATAATAACTAAGAACACTTAGATCCTCTATGGATCTTTTATTAACTGAAACTCTATGTTTCTCAGAAAAACCTTATGTCTATTACATACTCTCAAGTTCCTTTTATAGACAAGGAACCCTAAACTATTTCTACCCAAACGACTAAGCATGCAAGCATGCATTTAAACATTTGTTTCAACCCATACATGTTATAAGTAAACATTAAACAATATTGAGCAGTACAATAATACCCATACTAACCTCGGAGTTCAAGAATAATGATGGGTTAGCATGTAATTAATAAGCATGCGAATCCTAGTCGCTTCCACCCTTGGCAGAGAAACCGCGGCACGGCTTTTATACTTGTGAGAATCTCTTCTTGGTGATTTTGCTTACTTAATAAGAATCCTTGGCCGAAGTGTGGTAAAAATCTACTTCGCATAATTCCCAACAATCCTCCTAGCGGAATTTGACTTGGTTAAGTTCAGTTCCTAACTATGATAGATCTTAGAAATTGCGTACTAGAGGATTGTTCTCGAACATGATGGTAAGAACGAGAAACAATTTCATCTCTATGATGACCAAACTTTGAAAGCTTGAGTCTTTGCGGCAACAAAAGACATAGTGTACATCAATACATATCAGTTTCATACTATTCTCATCACATCCAGGTGAGTTAACTCCTGTGAGAGGTGAATCATTGAAAATAATGAATTTGATGTCTCTTTACCAATAGCTATCACTAAAGTAGCAAATGTTTGAGTTAGAAAACTATGGTACATTGATAACCATCTCGATTTATTAGCAAATGGCATAACTATATAAACGGATTTGATGTGTCTTTACTGTAGTCGTTTGCTCAGGGACTAGTCAATTCTTAGAATGGTGAATTGATAACCAAATATGGATACTGATTACCTTTACCACAAGCCATATACTTGTGGGCTAGCCAATTCTTGGATTCCAAAAGGAATATACCATGGTGAATTGATGACCATACAACTCTCTGCAATTAAGCATGGGTGGTTGCGGACCCTATGATTTTGAGCAAATCATTCACAATTTATCAACAATTTGATGTGTCTTTACCAAAGTTGTACCCTTTGGACTAGCCAACTCTTTGATATACACAAGGTATATCTGGTGAGTTAAAACCCATCAACTATATACAACTAACTTGCAAGAGAAAGAGAGTTTTTTTTTAACTAAATAACTATCAAACAAAACAAAGAAAATAAACATCACAAAAGCTGTACATATACTACAAAATCCTCCCAGAATATGCCTCCCCACGAGCCTATGCCTCCCCTTAAACTTTAGATTAAGGGTTAAGCATTCCAATATTGACCACAAGGTGTTGAAACCTTGGTCCATAAAGCTTTAGATTAACAGATCACCACATTGTCATCGTATGAATTTTAGCCACTTTTATCAAATGTTTTTCATATGCATCTCTTATAAAGTGGTGCATGATTTCAATATGTTTGGTTCTGCTATGAAAAACTGGATTTTTGACAATGCATATGGTACTTTGATTATCAATAAAAGCGTTGTGTTCTTGAAGTTATACCCATAATCCAGCAATTGATTTTGAATCAAAGGACCGACCCAGACAATTTCGCGGTAACAACGAGACTCCTTGAGTGGTTAGAGGTAGACAATGGTTTGTTTCTTGCACGGCCTCGGTTGTGGATCTCCTATCGATTTGCACCGCATAATCACTATCCTTGTATGCTTCAATTTAAAAGGAGACTCTTTTGGGTACCATAGGCCTAAATGAGGTTGGCCTTTGAGGTACTTAAAGATCTTCTTATTTGCATTGAGATGGGAAGCAAGTGGAGTAACTTGATGTCGAAACAAACACTTCAGCACAAGCGTAATATCGAGCCTTGAAGCTGTGAGATACATCAATGAACCAATCATAGACCTGTATAAATGAACAGTCACAGGTAAATCTGGTTCATTGTTGGTTTTTGTTTTTGGAGCTTCATAAGGTGCTCTGAAACCACTTGTTGAAAACACAAAGACCTTGACAGATCTTAAGCACTCGTAGATCGTTAGTGTTGCCTATGTAATCATAAGAAAACTAATAGAAACTCTCTACAACTCGTATTCTTTAGCGGAATGTAAATACAAGCTATAATAACTAAGAACACTTAGATCCTCTATGGATCTTTTATTAACTGAAACTCTATGTTTCTCAGAAAAACCTTATGTCTATTACATACTCTCAAGTTCCTTTTATAGACAAGGAACCCTAAACTATTTCTACCCAAACGACTAAGCATGCAAGCATGCATTTAAACATTTGTTTCAACCCATACATGTTATGAGTAAACATTAAACAATATTGAGCAGTACAATAATACCCATGCTAACCTCAGGCAGTTCAAGAATAATGATGGGTTAGCAAGTAATTAATAAAGCGCATGCGAGATCCTAGTCGGCTTCACCCTTACGAGAAACGGCACGGCTTTTATACTTCAAGTGAATCTCTTCTTGGTGATTACGCTTCTACTTCAGCAGAATCCTTCGGCAGAATTGACGGTAGAAATCCTACTTCGCATAATTCCCAACATACAACAAGGAGTCCTTTACAAGATAAGTATAAAGCTAACATTATAGAATATACACAAGATCTATTCTATACTTATCCAAACACGTTTTCCTATAGCATGGTAATAATGTACGGCGGTGGTATCACGTTTCCCTACTAGTGTTATCCAGGCGGTGTAAACCACAACTATCTGTGGTAACGGATTATTCCCAACATAAAGTTTTTGTATTATTAAAGAAATATACATTATAGCATGCACTTGGTTCGAAAATACTTAATATGCAATTTGGCTCGACCCAATTGAGAAGTATTTGGCCCAA
Organism: Chrysanthemum makinoi; assembly: GCA_910596185.1. Taxonomy (NCBI): domain Eukaryota; kingdom Viridiplantae; phylum Streptophyta; class Magnoliopsida; order Asterales; family Asteraceae; genus Chrysanthemum; species Chrysanthemum makinoi. The sequence goes on along the minus strand of OU343217.1, from coordinate 245,035,902 downwards.
AGAGAATTAAATTATCTATGAAATTCTGATATAGTCTCACAATTCTAATACTCATAGAATAACACATTATTATGGCATGTCTAATGTGTTGAAACAAACCTTATTCATATTGTTTGATTCATGATAGCTTTAATTGCTCTGCCTCCAAAATCTATAAAGGTTAGAAAATTGCGTGTGTCGTGAATACACTCAATATAGTTCAAACCAAGAAGGTATTCAAGACAACCCATAACGAAACCCCTAATCCCTTAAACCCTTAGGAATTTTCGGTTTTTCCACTCAAACCAATCGAATCCTAAACCCTTTTGGATTTTGATTTTTCAACACTTCCTAGCTTGAATATTGCAGTTTTGGTGTTCCTCCTAGCTCGACGAAACACAAAAACTGTTGCTAATATTTTTGGTTAAAGAGTGATACAAAAATTAGAGTTTTACTACAAACCCTAATTAGAGTTGTTGGAAGGAATTCCATTATGTCTTGATTTAAGTTCTGAATTTGTTAAAATCTTATGAAGCATTTTATTAACAAATCTAGAGATGAGAACTTAAAATGTATTTTGTAGTTCCCAATAAAGAAAAGTTTATTGTTGCTTAAATACTTAGTATTTAGAAAATTATCTCTACTTACAAAAGTAATTGGGAGCATATACAAATCTCGAAGTTATTTGAGAACAAAATACTTAAGCTTCTAAAATCCACTTATTAATGTCATTCTAAGGTTAAACATGTAAATGTCGATCGAAGTATAATGTTACTCTCATTCATAAATCCGCAAGGATACCTCATCACTTGAGTGATATTTTAATATCAATGTTGAGGGATATAAGGTAGAAGATCATTGAAAATCTGTTAACTACTAAAATACATTATCACATCTTAAATTTGATAATGTCTTAGAACTATGAATGATAAGATTCAGTCCTTAAAAGGCAAATCAATGTTTTGAGCTTGATTGTTATTTCGCCTAACAGTTAACCTATGAGGTTGGAATGAGTTTCTTTTGAAGAAAGTCTCACAAGGACAAAATTGTATACATGTTAATGCATGGCATTTAATAAGAAGTTTTTAATCATACTTAAGCAATTGAGTGTGATTAGATTTTCTTATATATGCACGCATTAATTGAATAAAGATAATTAATTGTCATACATGTTTCCTTTTATGTGGAATATGACAATTAAATTTTATAACTCTTTCTTTATGATTACCTTTTTCGAGGACGGTGTGTAATCAAAAGGGTTATGAATCTATATAATCTTTATGTAGTATACAAATGTAAACAATCCAAGTTTGGATTGGATCATGCATCTAGGAGCTGAGATCTTGAATTTAATTACAATGTGATTTAGATTAAATTAAGATAATGCTTGAGTACATCTGACATTAAGTGTGAGCATTGTGTTTTTCCTTAAAATTTAGATATTGAAGATATCATTCCATTTAAGCTAGATATTAATCTTTAAGCTTGGAATGAAACTTCACTTGGGATTTACGGAATAAAACAAACAACCTTGGAATAAATGTTTATTTGGAATAAACAAATGCGGAAAATTAAGTCCAACACAAATGCAATATATCCTTCAAGCAAGTCTTAAATGGTATATTTCACTTGGAATAATTTATTACATGGATGGAAACTTTATGTTTTTAACTAAGGATTTATCATGTATATATTATATTGTGTATAAGACTGGTTGTTGCTTTTGTACAAGAGCAAGATGAGCTGACAACAACAATATCTAATTGAGAGTATTTATATTATTGTTAATACAAATGTTTACGAATTATAAAGTATAGTGTTGTATAAGTACAATGATGCTAGAGGATAATTAATACTAGTTAAAGTAGGATTTTATCATTTATGATAAATCGCGCTAACTAGATAAGCTCAACGTGAAGTCTTTATTTGCATTACATTAAGGAATAAGAATACTTTACAGTTTAAGAAGCGTAAAAGATGATTGTCATTGTGTCGTTGACTTCTAATACCTCATGCAATGTAGGGCAACATCTCCATACTATGACGATTGCAATAGTATGAGCATATGAGATAAGATACTCATCATATATTTCAAATCCCTCACTATATGTGAAATTTGAAACTAGTATTTGGAAAGTTTACTCAGATGACTATTTAGTTTTTTTTGTAAAGAAAAGTTGAGAATGTTGGAATCATTAGACTTCAACTTGCTAATTAGTCTCATGCATATCTGTTTTTAGTATTTGGATAATTTGGATTGTAAGACAATTTTTACTTTATGATGAATAAAGATACTTGATATTTGTTATTCATTCATATAATAATTGTTATCCTATATTTGCATGTTTAATCCTTGAATATTTTATTGTTCTAAATATGTCCATTGTCAGTTGACAATATGAAAATATTGTTATGTAAAGCAAATGTGAGTGTTGGTTATATTCTATGAGAATGTAGATTATTCCCGCCAAACTCATATGTATTTACAAGGGATGCATATTGGATACCCCAACTTTCGAATATTTACTTTTGGATCCTTGTCATGAGTAAGATGTTGAAAATGGTTTATAAAGTCATCCTTAGACTTGAGATACAAGCAAGTTCTGTTATGTGTGGATATCATTTTTTTAAGTATAAGCCAAACGATATCCTGAATAAGGTAGTTATAAAATCTATATTTCGGAGCAATGTGAAGCAGCATCCACAACATTTGTAGTCAACAAAGGATTTGTTACTTCACTTGATATGTGCAGAAAGATACCCTGGGCCCTCTCCAGAATTAATAAGATAATTGTTCGGCCGAACCCAAAGGGTAATGCAAGATGATTCTTGATTACATTTGGTTAATCTGAATTAAATTCTATAACGAGAATCTAAATGGTTAAACTATATGAAATGAGTTATAGGATCCATATCCATGGTTTAACGGTATCTATAACAAAGGATGATTAAAGCAAGACATAAATGACCATGCTACTGAGAAAGATTTATAAAACAATATCTCATACACTTTTAGTTACATAGCGAGTGAGAGCGTTGCTATACATTTTCGTCGTTTGTTTTTGTGCTATCTGCTACTCCAACTCCCAAATGGGAGCTGTTGGATTATGTGAGTTGGATCCGCATTAAAACGACTAAAAGTGTGTGAGCCTATTGGGGGCACACACGTTAAACACATAGAATACGTTTATATACGTTTAATACTTGGACATTAACCCGACATTGACCCGAGAGAACTAGACCGGATTTAACTTACTCCTAGCCTAATATGGCCGGTCCATTGGAAAGGGTTTGGAGTGGGTTTTTGGCCAAGTAAGAGTTGTGATATGATATGGTATGTGGGTTACTTGGTGACCAAGTTTGGAGCTCAAGGTTACTAGGTTTTGAAGGTTATATATACCCCATACCTAGCACCAATACCTTGCGATATATACATACATTCACAGCAAATAACACACCGATCCTATCACCATCAAATCAGTCGATTAGAACCCTAATTACGCTCTAAGGTTTCTTGTTTCTTTCGATTAGGTTTTGATCCCAACTTGAATCTATTGATCCAAGCTTGTTCAAGGGTATTATATATCAGGTTCTTGGTGTTTTTCCTGGTCGAAATCAGCAGCCAAGAAGTGGTGTGAGATTGCTCAGTTCTCGAGCAAAGAAGGCAGAAGATATCGGGCAGTGTTACCCGATATCGGACAAGTGTAAACAAAAGTTCTCGGGCAGAATTGGTTTTGTTTTTGTTTTCTGATCTCGGACAAGGGCAACAGTCGTTGTGTTTGTTTGGTTCAAGAAGTTCAAGTATTTACAAAGGTTGCTTGGTTAAACGTGTACGACTAGCTTTATCGGGCGTATTCTTGTTAAAGTGTATGTGTGAGCACTCGTAGAGGTGATCGTTTTGATCACTTAGTTTCGTTGTTTTATATAACTTGCGGGTGACTACGAGAGTTAGTTTTTCTTGTTTCATTTTATATTCTAATGTTTATTAATTACGTGTTAACTTGATTACATTAACTAGATCCATATTTCGCTGCGTACTCATAGTGTTAATTGGTTAACATGATTATAAAATCCCAACAATATGTCCTAAAAAAATTTGACTCGCGTGTGCAACATCATATCTATAAGATAAATTAACGATAAATGATATATTCATATTGTTTCCAACGCTTTGCGTTTAAACATACATGAAACCTATGTTACTAACAACGTAACTACTAAAACAAATAGTCCACTCATGTGTTTACAAGAGTAGATTCCATTACAGGATATTAATTATGTTATGCAACGTTTCTTAACCTTCGTCGATCTCCTTCCTAGCATTACATTTTTTAATTAAAAAAACCACGGTCAGATGGTAAGGAGTTCATAATCTAGAAACATTTAAAAATTGTATGCATTTTGAATAAAATGTATACACGTACATTAGAACAAATTTGTTTCAGGTGAAGATATCACACTCCTATTATATATATTCGTGCGGACCGATCAACGTTTCTTTAACCATCTCAATAATAAGATGAAATATACGGAGTTTAACCAGATCCCATGTAGGTGGAAGCCGAAGCCTTCCATCCGTTTTCTTCAAACCCAAGCCAGTCGTCATGTGTTCCTTTTTCCAAAACTAGTAAAAAAGTTTTAATCTTGGATGGAAAAAATACTTTCATATGTGGAAGGTCTTGTGTTTTTCCTTAAAATTTAGATATTGAAGATATCATTCCATTTGAGCTAGATATTAATCTTTAAGCTTGGAATGAAACTTCACTTGGGATTTAGGGAATAAAACAAACAACCTAGGAATAAATGTTTATTTGGAATAAACAAATGCGGAAAATTAAGTCCAACACAAATGCAATATATCCTTCAAGCAAGTCTTAAATGGTATATTTCACTTGGAATAATTTATTACATGGATGGAAACTTTATGTTTTTAACTAAGGATTTATCATGTATATATTATATTGTGTATAAGACTGGTTGTTGCTTTTGTACAAGAGCAAGATGAGCTGACAACAACAATATCTAATTGAGAGTATTTATATTATTGTTAATACAAATGTTTACGAATTATAAAGTATAGTGTTGTATAAGTACAATGATGCTAGAGGATAATTAATACTAGTTAAAGTAGGATTTTATCATTTATGATAAATCTGCTAACTAGATAAGCTCAACGTAGAGTGCTGTTGCATTACACATTAAGGAATAAGAATACTTTACAGTTTAAGAAACTGTAAAGATGATTGTCAGTGTGTCGTTGACTTCTAATACCTCATGCAATGTAGGGCAACATCTCCATACTATGACGATTGCAATAGTATGAGCATATGAGATAAGATACTCATCATATATTTCAAATCCCTCACTATATGTGAAATTTGAAACTAGTATTTGGAAAGTTTACTCAGATGACTATTTAGTTTTTTTTGTAAAGAAAAGTTGAGAATGTTGGAATCATTAGTCTTCAACTTGCTAATTAGTCTCATGCATATCTGTTTTTAGTATTTGGATAATTTGGATTGTAAGACAATTTTTACTTTATGATGAATAAAGATACTTGATATTTGTTATTCATTCATATAATAATTGTTATCCTATATTTGCATGTTTAATCTTTGAATATTTTATTGTTCTAAATATGTCCATTGTCAGTTGACAATATGAAAATATTGTTATGTAAAGCAAATGTGAGTGTTGGTTATATTCTATGAGAATGTAGATTATTCCCGCCAAACTCATATGTATTTACAAGGGATGCATATTGGATACCCCAACTTTCGAATATTTACTTTTGGATCCTTGTCATGAGTAAGATGTTGAAAATGGTTTATAAAGTCATCCTTAGACTTGAGATACAAGCAAGTTCTGTTATGTGTGGATATCATTTTTTTAAGTATAAGCCAAACGATATCCTGAATAAGGTAGTTATAAAATCTATATTTCGGAGCAATGTGAAGCAGCATCCACAACATTTGTAGTCAACAAAGGATTTGTTACTTCACTTGATATGTGCTTGGAAAGATACCACTGGGCCCTCTCGAATTAATAAGATAATTGTTGGCGAAAAGGGTAATGCAAGATGATTCTTGATTACATTTGGTTAATCTGAATTAAATTCTATAACAAGAATCTAAATGGTTAAACTATATGAAATGAGTTATAGGATCCATATCCATGGTTTAACGGTATCTATAACAAAGGATGATTAAAGCAAGACATAAATGACCATGCTACTGAGAAAGATTTATAAAACAATATCTCATACACTTTTAGTTACATAGCGAGTGAGAGCGTTGCTATACATTTTCGTCGTTTGTTTTTGTGCTATCTGCTACTCCAACTCCCAAGTGGGAGCTGTTGGATTATGTGAGTTGGATCCGCATTAAAACGACTAAAAGTGTGTGAGCCTATTGGGGCACACCACGTTAAACACATAGAACGTTTATATCACGTTTAATACTTGGACATTAACCGACATTGACCCGAGAGAACTAGGCCGGATTTAACTTCACTAGCCTAATATGGCGGTCCATTGGAAAGGGTTTGGAGTGGGTTTTGGCCAAGTAAGAGTTAATGATATAATATGGTATGTAGGTTACTTGGTGACCAAGTTTGGAGCCCAAGGTTACTAGGTTTTGAAGGTTATATATACCCCATACCTAGCACCAATACCTTGCGATATATACATACATTCCAGACAAATAACACCCGTCCTATCACCATCAAATCGATCGATTAGAACCCTAATTACGCTCTAAGGTTTCTTGTTTGTTTCGATTAGGTTTTGATCCCAACTTGAATCTATTGATCCAAGCTTGTTCAAGGGTATTATATATCAGGTTCTTGGTGTTTTTCACGAGTGAAATCGGCTGACCAAGTGGTGTGAGATTGCTCAGTTCTCGAGCAAAGAAGCGAAGATATCAGGCGGTGTTACGATATCGGACAAGTGTAAACAAAAGTTCGGGCAGAATTGGTTTTGTTTTTGTTTCGATCTCGGACAAGAACCTTGATCGTTGTGTTTGTTTGGTTCAAGAAGTTCAAGTATTTACAAGGGTTGTTTGGTTAAACGTGACACGACTAGCTTTATCAGTATTCTTTTAAAGTGTATGTGTGAGCACTCGTAGAGGTGATCGTTTGATCCACTTAGTTTCGTTGTTTTATATAACTTTTGGTGACTCACGAGTTAGTTTTTTCTTGTTTCATTTTATATTCTAATGTTTATTAATTACGTGTTAACTTGATTACATTAACTAGATCCATATTTATTTGCGTCTCATAGTGTTAATTGGTTAACATGATTATAAAATCCAACAATATGTCCTAAAAAATTTGACTTCAGCGTGTGCAACATCATATCTATAAGATAAATTAACGATAAATGATATATTCATATTGTTTCCAACGCTTTGCGTTTAAACATACATGAAACCTATGTTACTAACAACGTAACTACTAAAACAAATAGTCCACTCATGTGTTTACAAGAGTAGATTCCATGACAGGATATTAATTATGTTATGCAACGTTTCTTAACCTTCGTCGATCTCCTTCCTAGCATTACATTTTTTAATTAAAAAAACCACGGTCAGATGGTAAGGAGTTCATAATCTAGAAACATTTAAAAATTGTATGCATTTTGAATAAAATGTATACACGTACATTAGAACAAATTTGTTTCAGGTGAAGATATCACACTCCTATTATATATATTCGTGCGGACCGATCAACGTTTCTTTAACCATCTCAATAATAAGATGAAATATACGGAGTTTAACCAGATCCCATGTAGGTGGAAGCCGAAGCCTTCCATCCGTTTTCTTCAAACCCAAGCCAGTCGTCATGTGTTCCTTTTTCCAAAACTAGTAAAAAAGTTTTAATCTTGGATGGAAAAAATACTTTCATATGTGGAAGGTCTTGTGTACTTTCTTGGTAGACGCGAATTGGAGGACACAAAAAAATGAAACGATTGTTGGAATTATATATCATGAAATTCAAATAAATAACCACAAAACATTAAAGTAATCAAGCGGAAGCATATAGAATTTATTAACAAATAATTAATTAATATAAAAAAATATACGTATCTTTTCTTGATTCTTTAAGCGAATCAAATCCACCAATATGATGGAAGAACCTAATTTAATTTAATTAGGATTATATTAATTACCTCTTACCGTTTTGTAATTCAATCCAAGAATAATAACAATATTGTGTTATTACCACTTTCTTGTACACACATACTAAACCGAATTAAAGTAATGCTAGTTTTGATAAAACAAATAACTTGATGTGGAAAAGTTTTGAGGATCGACACCCTAAGGAGGTGGCCGATCGGTTTGGACAAGAAAAACACACAAAATGCTTTTTTAGGGTTTAGCAATAAGCACAAGAGATAATTTACAAACACCCTAGGTTGAGCAAACTTGGTGAACAAGTTTAAGTTGCAATTGGGTTGGGTTTCCTTCCCTTTGGCCGATCGGTTATGGACATCCCAAAGGGATTCCGAACTTCCCAACTTTTGAAATTTAGTCCTTTTCCAAATACATTTAGCGCGGTTAGTCCATTACATTAATTACTTAACGTCCGTTAGTTATTTCGTTTAATCAATAAATAAATATAACGTTTATATTTAATTATTAACTTTTAATTCTCATACGTAAAGTGTGTGCAATCTAGTAGTCCGAGTTGATCCTAACTCGCGTCTACTAATTTATATCCATAAAACTAACAGCTCTCACTTAGATATATCTTAATAGAGTGATCACATCGGTTAGCGTCTTGCAACTGACTTACGCCTCTATTACACAACTCGGTAAGGCTCTGAAAACCTTAATGATTTCTCATTATTATTATCCTTTTGTTTCTAATACCACGTTAAATAAAGATATGGAATTAAGTCATTCTTTATAAAACTATTATATTTCTCGTTGTAAGTGATTGACCAAGATTACCGAATCATCTAAACATATTTAGGGGAGATTTGGGTGCGGCCGTACAAACATCTTGTCAACCCTACGAGGGCAGCAATGATTAAACTCCAAATAAATTTTGAAGGAACAAATTCTATTTTGACTACAAGAATAACCATAAACTTATTAACATTTCTGAAAACAACCCTTATGACTACCGTTACGTTATGGCGTTAAGTTCTTCAGAAATGCACTACATTCATGACACTTATCTGGTATCTCAAGTTTGAGGATAACTATTCACAATTTACTTATAACAATATCCACAAAGTAAATTATGTAGTTGGGATAAGTCCTATATTCAGTTCATTGAATATCATCCGAAATGGTATACACATTCTCATCAATATACTTTCAAGTATATTCTACCACATCACTTGATTTGTCTTGATACTCTATATCATCAATGGACAACGGACATTTAGAATAACTTAGTTATTCACGGATTAAACATGCAAATATAGGACAACAATATTATAAATGAAAATAAACATTATCCAAACTTTATTTCATCAAAATAATAAATGTTTTACAATATCTTTTATCCAAATACTAATCACAGTTATGCATGAAACTATTAGCTAAGCGGTCAATTCCATTGGCAAGTCTAATAAGCTTGTCTTTAGCTAAAGCCTTAGTGAAAGGATCAATAAGTTATCATCATGTGAACTTTCAATAGATTAATTTCACCTTCGGACTTGTTCCGAACATAGTGATACTTAGTAGAAAATGTCCGGGTGCCCTTCATGACTCGGGTTCATTGGCAAATATATGATTGCGGTAGTCACAATACATATCAATAGGTGATTCAATTGAAGGCATAACACCAAGCCATGAAATGAATTTCCTAATCCAGCGACCTCCATTGCGGCTTAGAAGCGGCTATGTATCTGACTTCTGTCGCATCATCCGTCGTACTCTGCTTCTTGCTCTTCGGTCAACTGCTCCTCCATTGATGACAAAGACATAACCCGCTCGACTTGTTATCATCTTTATTACACTGCCAGGGCGCATCCACGGTACAGTAACACAAGCTATGTTAATGCGGATTTACCATACACTAAAACATATCTTTCGTATTCCTAAGATACTTCGGGATATGTTTTAACGACAATCCGATGAAGTTCACCCGGATTGTTGATATCGGCGGTCATGTTTTGAGCGACGACACATCGGCCTTGTGCATCTCACGGAGCATACATAATAGATCCTACGGCCGAAGCATAAGGAACTTTCGGTCTCGTGCCACCTCAGCAGGTGTTGAAGCACACATATCACTACATAAGCCATGCTTTACTTCCATAGGCAAATATCCTTTCTTGGAATTTTGCATATTGAATCTCTTCAATATTTTATCAATGTAAGCGCTTTGACTTAAACCAATTAACCGCTTTGACCTATCTCGGTAGATCTTGATTCCCAGAATGTATGCAACTTCTCCTAAATCCTTCATGGAAAAACACTTCCCAAGATATGCCTTAACACTTTGCAAACTTGGAATGTCTTTTCCCATAATTAATATGTCATCGACATAAATAATTAGGAAAATTACATCACTCCCACTAACTTTGTGATATACACATGGCTCATCAAGATTTTGAATAAATCCATACCTTTTGATTTCTTCATCAAATCTTTTATTCCATTGCCTTGATGCTTGCTTTAATCCATAAATGGACCTTTGAAGTTTACATACACGGTTTGGAAATTGTGGATTCACGAACCCCTCGGGTTGCTTCATATAGATGTCTTCATCTAGCGACCATTTAAAGCGGTTTTCACATCCATTTGCCATATCTCATAGTCATAGTATCTGCTATAGCTATGAGGAATTCTAATAACTCTAATGTCAGCTACGGGGAAAAAGGTCTCCTCGTAATCTATGCCATAAGTTTGAGTAAAACCTTGCACAACTAGATGAGCTTTATAGGAGGTATATATTGCCATCATGTCAGTCTTAATTTTATAGAGCCACTTACTTCCAACCACCGTAGCGTTTGGAGGTAAATCGACCTCTACCCAGACTTCATTTTCTCTCATGGATTGTATTTCCCCATTCATTGCAACCTGCCATTTTTCCTTATCAGGACTTGCCATGGCAGCTTTATAACTATTAGGCTCTCCAAGATCTCCTAACATAGTTTCCTCAACCTCTACGTTAAGACATAGGCGTGGGTGACGTGTCGTCCTTAGGATCTATGAACGGGAATCACTTCAACTTCTGGTGGAGGACCCAGACTATCAGGTTCTACCGGAAGTACGTTAGTGTTTTCAGAAGGTAATGCATCTTCATGATCATCTTCCAGATCAAAATTCTCCCCACTGAATTCTGAGATACGAGATATTTTTCAAGAAAATCTCCATTACCTTAGCAACAATTACTTTATTTTCAGTTAGATAGTAAAAGTAGTAACCCATAGTTACCTTAGGGTATCCTACGAAGATACACTTTACAGATCTTTGTTGGAGTTTATCTGCTTATCACGTCTAACATACGCCTCGCAAACCACCCAGACCTTTTAAATAAGACAGTTTAGAGCTTACAATGCTATTTCATATGTGTCTTATCAACTTTTTTGTGGGAACCATACACTACAAGAAAAGTGGCTTTTTAGGACCCCATAAGCGTCATAAAATGGTACTTTTTAGGACCTTTCATTTAATAGGACCAAGGATGGAAGCGTTTCATGTAAGCGTTGTAATAGGTCCAAAGCGTCCTAACCCTTATGAAACCAATTTTATGCGTATTGATATGTCTATAAACAACACAAATAGCGTCCTAATAAAACCATATTAGGACATTTTTACAATGTTTTAACATGTGATTACCTACTTTTAATCTTTTGAGACACATAAAAACGTCCTTAAAAGTATTGTTAGAACGCTTATGATGTAACATCATAGCTATTTTAGCAACCAAGAAAGGGGTACTAATAACTCAAATAAGATTATGATACCAATTTTATGGTCGCATTTTAGGTCTATAAACAACACAAATAACGTCCTAATAAAAACATATAAGGACACTTTTCCAATTTCTAACATGTGGTAACCTACTTTTAATCTTTTGATACACATACAAGCGTCCTTTAATGGTAATTCTTAGGACGGTTATCATATACCATTATAGTTACTTTAACACCAAGAAAAGGGTCCTAATATCCCAAATACAATTATGAAACCAAATTTATGGTCGCATAATATGTCTATGAACAACCAAATAACGTCCTAATAACAACATATTAGGACACTTTTACAATGTTGTAAAACGTTGTTACCTAATTTTAATCTTTTGATACACATACAAGCGTACTTAAAAGATAATTGTTAGGACGCTTATCATATAAATTGGTAGGTTGTTTGGGATAGCTTATCAAAACCGCTTATATTATATTTGGGTCATTTGGTATTGCTTATTCAGACTGCTTATAAACAACTCCTATAAATAGCTTTAAGCAATCACAAACAGTTGTTTATATGTAGTCTCAATAACAATCACAAACAACCCGAATATAACAAAATCAATTTCGATTAGAAACCCCAAACAACCCCCATAAGCAGTTAATTTGAAAAGCAATCCCAAAAAGCCATATAAACAGTTACTTCATTAAGCAATCCTAAACGGCCCTTGTAATCAGTAATCAAGAGCAATCCCAACACCCCTATAAACAATTAAGTCAATAAGCAATTGTAGACGTCCGTGAATCATGTAATGATGTAACCCAAGCATAATATATCATTGATAAGTATCCATTTCAAATTTGTAATCTCTTTGAAAAGTTGGTTCTGTACAGCAATCACAGATAGCCACTAACACTGAAGGGAAATCAAGAGTGGACTTGCACACGCTATAGGAGCATAAAAGGTAGATCACGTCAGAAGATTGAGAGCTGAAGGTGGCACCACACGCTCGATCTCCCTTCCTCTTAATATATCAGTTGCAACCGAATTGAACCGCTATGAAAATATTTCCAAAGCACCTGATCATCCAAGTAACAGTTGTTAAAACAATTGTTATAACAGATTATTAAAACAAGCACAAGTATTAACATGTACACATAAGCTTGTTATCATTCAACAACTTTGAGTCATTACAACATTCTGAAGGTTGTTTGAGTCATTACAACATATCATTGAACATGTTTCAATCATGTAGACATAATCAATATACTTCTCTAGAAGATAAATGCACCATACCTCTCTATTTGTAACTTTCATAGTGGATTTGCGGCTGGTCTTTTCTTCGACATGACGACATTCATATTAGTTACTTACTCCTTGTGCTGATCTTGAGTTCATCCATTAGACCTAGGAAGTTGCAGATGTTACTATAATTTATTAAACATTGTTAAGCTACATTACATCGACACCAACACAAATTAAATTTGAGAGAGCCAATAATTTGGAATTATATTATATATATACAACAACCGATTGCATCAAATTCATGACACAATAAATATATTCATCTTTACCATTGACAATATTGGTGCTAAAAACGGCCTACCGTTATTTCAGATTCGAGAAACCAACTATATTATAAATATGATGATTAGCTGCAGTTGTAATAAACAAAATTGGTGAACAAACGAATGCATAGATTCTATGAGGATTAGATGTGTCGTTAATACATACCACTAATTTAACATGATGAGGTTCAAGTAAAAGATACGTAGAATGAAACGAACTAGTACTCAAGGCCTCGGAAGCCAAGGAACCTTTATAGTAGACCCGAAACCAAGAAAGATGTACACCAATGACCTTTTCAACAAGAAACATAACCATACAACATTGATTTATCTGAAGGATTTCGTTTCAACTTCCAACTGAACATCATCTCAATTCTCAACTGAAATCATGATACTAAAAGTATTATTTCAATAACATTTAATAAGTAGTAAGATTTCAATAACTAAAAGTAGTAACAATAACAGCTTTTAATAAGTAGTAACATTTCAATAACTAAAAGTACACAATAACAGCGATCCAGTTTCTTATAAAACCCTCGGGACATTTTTATGGTTTCGATATATCAAAAAGCAAAATACAAAAATCATTTACATAACAACTTTTATAGGTAGATTGAAGGAAGAAGATCCATATATTTACAGATAAAATCGAATTAAAATCTTAAAAATAGCTAGAAATATGCATATGTATAATTGCTGGTGTTAAAAAAACATTTTCAGTACCTCTCTCTTGCGTGAGGATTAGTAATTTATAACACGCCTCGATCTTATACTGCATCTCCCGAAGCCTCCTGACCAATAAAACGATCTTATAGGCACCACATATTTTTATGTGTCCGCCCATCTTCAAACGCAGACTAATGCAACCTACAGCCATGACCGAACATTCAAACCGATGACATATATTGCAATTTTTAATCACAAAATAAAGTAACTGTTATATATTGAAAGCAGGCAGGTTACTTATTTTATATTGCAAAATCTAGATGACATATATTAATCATGGCCATATAGATTCTGGCAATGAAGATGATCAACAGCAATCAACTACTACACCAATGTTTATGTCCAATAGATATAAATATGAGTTCAATAGTCCAAGTCAATGTATAATCTGTATTCAAAGTTATAATCTCAAAAGTAATTTGATAATTATTCGACATAATACATATAATTTACAAGATGTAAACACATTCTTATTATTATTATTCTTATTGGGTTTTGGCCCGGGTAATTTCCAAACCAACGTATCTAATAGTTTACCTTATATGACTAGAAAGAACTAAAACCAAACACCCTAAGTGGGTTGTGTTGGTGAACCAGATAAGCAAACCCAAGCGCACTTAAGTGCAGAAATAAGCAACGAATCGCACCCTTTTGGGGCCGAAATCAGCAGCTCCTAATGTAGCTTTTGTGCAGAAAAACCAGCAACAAAACGTACCATTTCAAGGCTGAAATCAGCAGCTGCAATGCATTTTTTTTGTGAGAAAAATCGCAACAAAACGCACTCTTTCAGCTGAAAATCTACACTGCAAATGCAGTTTTTGTGCAGAAAAATCAGCAACAAAACGCACCATTTCAAGGCTGAAATAATCATATATAAACGCCCCTGTTGGGCTGAAAATATGCAGTGTCAACACCCCATGTTGGGGCTGCATTACACAACAAATGCCCATTGTTGGTGTTGTGAAAGCAAAATAAACACCCTTTTGGGTGGGCTGTGACAGCAGGTAACAAACACTTCAAGTGCACCCTAGTTAGGCCATGGTGTGGGTCAAAATCCGAATTCAAAACAAACAAGTACACCCTCCGGGGTAACTGTGAACCGAGAGCAACAAACCGAACACACCCTTTTTGGTGTGGATTGTAGCATGCAACAAACACCCTCTTGGGGCTGTGACCAACAGAAGCAAAACAAACGACCCTAGCTTTATATCTTACAACTAATAATAAGTGATCTTACTACTGGAAGGGATTTGGAAATAAGCTTAAGCAATGCACCTAGTATGCAGGAAACAAGCAACAAAACGCACCCTGGTGACTCCAAAAAATCTAGGACAAGTTACTGCATGATTTAATATCACTAAATAAGCTTATTAAATAAGTCGGGAGATAAGCTGGAACAAAGCACCCCTTTGGGTGTTGTTTTAATCCGAGACACCAAACCCCCTATTGGTCGTCTTTGCTGACCGAAACAAAACCAAACACAGCCACTTGGCTTGTTTTATCGAGTACAAAAGCAACCTCAAACAATCCTGTTGGCTTGATCGAACCGAAACAACATACCCTCATGGGTAGTTTTCTAGTCGAGGTCAACCCACTTCCAAAACCAAATCAACCTAAAGTCCAAATTAAGCTCGAAGAGACAAAACCACATAAGCTAACAGTTTATTAAATAATCAAAAACGAATGGAAAATAAGATGAATCCCAACACCCCTTTTAATGATTTGTTTTACCACACGAATCAATGATTAAAAAGTTTTTAGACCTGAGTTTTAAATCCACGAAACATAATAATTCTTTTTATAAACGGATTTATAAGCAAAGAATTAATAAGATGGGTTGGTTTTAGATATACCACAGGGATCGAGAAAGATGAGGTACAAGATGATGGAGCGGGTTGTTGATGAACACACAAATCAATCACAAACCCAAGAATCCTAGCGTGACTCAACAGCCACCAACCAAACCCGATTCGAACCCACAACCTTCAAACCTTGTGGTGTTGATGGTGATGATGTTGTTGATGGCGTGGCTGCGATAGTGTGGCCGAGTGGTGGTGAGGTGATGGTGAAGTCAGGGTGGTGGTGTTACTGGTGATATAGGAGAGGGAAGAGTGAAGATTTATTCTTCTCTTTATCTTTTTGTTTTCATTTGATAGATACGAAACAGATATATAAATGTTGGAGTCGGTTTAGACTATGTTGGAGTCGGTTTAGACTTATAGAAGAAAATATCAAATTGTCTTTGAGAGTATAGATATTTTAGTTAGCTTAGGTAGGAAGACTTGATGTGTATCGGTATAATTTGATCTCGATAATTACTAATGTTAAGCCTTTAAGTTTATAAACTTATAAGAAACAAATTTAGAATTTACATATCAAGGTCTTTGTAAGGTGAGCCTTAAAGATGTAATTAGACTTGTAATATATCATAGAGTTTAAGTTTTTTGTGTTTAGAGACTTGTACTTTGGCGTTTACAATTTAAATAAGTAATAAATGCAAACGTTATCTGTACGTTAAGTACTCGTAGCTAACGAATAACGTACCGTAATAAAATTTGAAAACTCTTCGCTTGACCTATAAGATGTTTTATAAACATAAGTCATGTTGATGCGGTGAGCACGTTTATTGGGAATGTGAGTTACGTCACTTAGTTAGTTTGTTGAGATCAGTTAAACTAATAACGTTTCATTTTATTTAAAAAAAAATAGACGTAGAAAATGGATAAATATTCTTTTAGTAGAATATTATATTAATCTAATATAATGTGAAATTTTACGGGGGTTACACTTCGAAAAAAATCAAACTCTTAACCATAAACTTAAGAGCTCTAATCGGTAAATTTCTTTAAAATTAAAGAAAGGGTCGAAAACACAGAAAAAATTGTGGAAATCGTACTGAATAGGGAGAAGGTAGAAACTTATAATATTAGACCAGAACAAAAAGAAAAAATCTATGGTCATATCATACATATACACCACAATAACATGTTTAGGCAACATTTATACAACCATGATTTTCCTTGACACAAACATATGACACCACAATAACATGTTTAGGCAACATCTAGCATGCGCTTTTACTTAATTTGAATCAGAATCACTATTTCTAATTAGAGTTAATTACATAAATGGTCACAGTGGTTTGGTCATTCTTTCACTTTCAGTCACTAAAGTTTTTTTTGACTGGTTCAGTTACTGTGGTTTGCATATGTTACGGATCCAGTCCATATCCGAATGAAATGACCAAAATGTCCTTGTCATCTTCTTTTTCAAATCTTTTCACAACTAAGTAACGACCTTAGTCCTTTATAACGTTTTCATTCGTATTTACACGTTTTCGTCCGATTTACACGTTTTTCGTCCGTTTTACACGTTTTCCGTCCGTATTTACACATTTTCATCCGTATTACACGTTTTCGTCCGTATTTACACTTTTAGGAGGTCGGTTTTTTACACTTTTTGTCCGTTTTTACCCCGTTTTCAACCGTATTTACACGTTTTTTCGTTCGTTTTTAAACGTTTTCGTCCGTTTTCACACGTTTACATCCGTTTTCACAACACGTTTCATCCGTTTCACACGTTTTTTATCCGTTTTACACGTTTTCGTCCGTTTTTACATGTTTTCATCCGCATTTACACGTTTTCGTCTGTTTTCACACGTTTTCATCTGTATTTACACGTATTCTTCCGTTTGTACACGTTTTCGTCTATTTTTACATGTTTTCATCCGTATTTACACGTTTTCGTCTGTTTTTACACATTTTCATCTGTTTTACTCGTTTTCGTCCGTTTTTACACGGTTTCATCCGTTTTTACACGTTTTCGTCCGTTTTTACACGTTTTCGTCCGTTTTTACAGGTTTTCATCTGTATTTTCCACGTTTTCGTCCGTATTTACACGTTTTCGTCCATTTTACACGTTTTCATCCGTATTTACACTTTTCGTCTTTTTAACATGTTTTATTCCGTTTTACACGTTGTGTCCGTTTTTTACACGTTTTCATCCGTATTTAACAACGTTTTCGTCCGATTTTACATGCTTTCATTCCTTTTACACATTTTCGTCCGTATTTACACATTTTCGTCCGTTTTACATGTTTTCATATGTTTTTACACGTTTTCATCCGTATTTACATCTTTTCATCTGTTTTACACATTTCATCCGATTTTTATACGTTTTCATCCATTTTTACACGTTTTCATCTGTATTTGCACGTGTATAAACGGATGAAAATATAAAAACGACAAAACATTTGAAAATGACCGAAAACGTGTAAAAACAGACGAAATTATGTATGAATGGACGAAAACATGTAAATACGGATGAAAACGTGTAAAACGGACAAAAACGTGTAAACATAGAAGAAAACCTGTAAAAACTGACGGAAACGTGTAAAACGGACAAAAACGTGTAAAATTGGAGGAAAACATGTAAATACGGATGAAAACGTGTAAAAAGAGATGAAAACGTGTAAATACGGATGAAAACATGTATAAATGGACGAAAACGTGTAAATACGGATGAAAACATGTATAAATGGCGAAAACGTAAATATGGATGAAAACGTGTAAATACGGATGAAAACATGTACAAATGGATGAAAACGTGTAATACGACGAAACGTGTAAAACCAACAAAACGTGTAAAGCGGACGAAAATGTGTAAATACGAACGAAAACGTGTAGATACAGAAGAAAATGTGTAAATACGGATGAAAACGTGTAAAAAGGATGAAACGTATAAAACGGACGAAAACGTTAAAAACGGACGAAGACGTGTAAAGGATGAAAACGTGTAAAAACGACGAAATGTGTAAATACGGATGAAAACGTGTAAAATGGACGAAAACGTAAATACGAACGAAATGTGTAATACGGATGAAAACGTGTAAATACGGATGAAACGTGTAAAAACGGATGCAAACGTGTAAATACGGACGAAAACGTGTAAAAACCGCAAAACGTGTAAAAACTACAGAAACGTGTAATACGGACGAAAACGTGTAAAAGATAAGACAACAAAGACAGATAACCCATACATAACTTCCAAAAGATTGAGACATATAACAATACAAAGACAGATAACAAGTGTCCTATTATGGTGTATCAAGTTTTGATACCCAAGTATCAAGTGTCATACTAACTAATGTTTAAATAAAACTTTTGTAAATAAGCGTTCTAAAAACTGATGTTTTATGACTCAAATAAAGGAGTGTTCTATTATGGCGTAGGATAATAAAACCACAACAAATAAGCGTACTATAAAGGTTAATGTTAAAAGACACAGTTGTCACGGGTCCTGTTAATTTTTTTTCAAATAAAACTTTGCAATAAGCGTTCTATAAACTGAATAAGCGTTATAAAAATCGGATGTTTTACGACTCTAAAAAGATGTGCCATATTGTGGTGTATCATAAACCAACCATTATGAATAAGCGTTCTATAAAGGTTAACGTTATAAGACGCTATTGTCAAGGGTCCTATTCACTTTTCTTATAAAAAAAACGTTTGCGAATAAGTGTTCCATAAAACCGATGTTTTATGACTCAAATATCAAGTGTCTTATGATGGTGTATCAATCTATGAGACCCAAGTGTCAACTGTCATATTAAGTTATGTTTTAATAATACGTTTGCGAATAAGCGTTTTAAATAATTAATGTTTTATGACTTATATATCAAGTGTCCTATTATGGTGTATTGTAATAAAACCATAATTAATATGCATCCTTTAAGGGTCCTATTAAGTTTTGTTATAATAAACTTTTGCAAATAATCGTTTTAAAAAATGATGTTATAAAACCATTGTACATAAGCGTCCTATAAAGGTTAACGTTATAATACTCACGTGTCAAAGGTCCTATTAAATTTTGCTATAATAAAACTTTTTGTGAATAAGCGTTTTAACTAACTGATGTCTTATGACTCAAAACTCAAGTGTCCTATTATGGTTTATTATAATACAACCATAATGAATAAACGTCTTATAAAGGTAATTTATTAGGATCCATATTTTAAGTGTCATATTAAGTTATATGATAATAGGACCCCAAATCATCGACCATCATATTATATACCTTTTTAGGACATCACCTAAGTAGCAAATATTTAAAAAGGACCCTAAACGCTCATATGTCCTATTAAACAGTTTTTTAGGACTCCATTATCATACCGTCCCACACAAAGGGTCCTAAAAAGCCACTTTTGTTGTAGTGATATTTAGAATGCGAACAGTTGATTCCAAAGCATAACCCCAAAAGGATAAAGGTAGAGTGGTAAGATTAAACATAGATCGTATCATGTCTAAAAATGTACGATTTCTTCTCTCGGATACACCATTTTGTTGTGGAGTATAGGAAAGTGAGATTCTGGTCAATTCCCATTCTCAGCTAATAATCTTTAAACTCTTGGCTTAGATACTCGCCTCCTCTATCGGATCGAAGAGCTTTAATCTTCTTTCCCAATTGCAGTTCTACTTTAGCTTTGAAAACCTTAAATGTTTCAAACACCTCATGTTTATGCTTAAGTAAATAAACATAACTATAACGCGAAATCATCAGTAAAGGTTAAGAAGCAGCTAGCACCTCTCTTTGACACATGTCTAAGTGGTCCACACACATCAGTATGAATAAGACCAAGTAGATCAGAAGCCCTCTCCATATTGCTATGAAAAGGTTTCTTCGTCATCTTCCTAGATATGCATGACTTCGTCATCTTCCTAGATATGCATGACTCACATTTATCAAATGATTTATCATTGATATTTTGCAAAAGCCTTTCTTGTTGCAGCTTATGCATGCGAGCCTTGCCTATATGAGCAACTCTACAATGCCAAAGATAAGAAGAATTCAAGTCTAACTTTATTCTCTTGTTAATGCTTAACATCGAATTATTATTATTGTCAGATTCATTTCCAATCACATCAATTTCAAACACACCATTCACAGTAATTGCTTTAAAATAAAATACACCATTTAAAGAAACAGAAATTCCATTACGTGAAATAGTATGAGTAAAACCATCATCCAACAAAACTGAAAAGGAAACAACACCTCTAATTATAGAAGGTGCGTAATGACAATTGTTCAATAATAGTACTAAGCCCAAAGTCAATACTAAACTAAACATTCCTATGGCTTCAACAGTTCTGGCCCATTTCCCCCGTGCAGATATTGCTCCCCAAGGCCGACTTCCTTTCCACTCTAAATCCCTGCAGTGTATTACAAATGTGAATACCACATCCAGTATCATATACTCAGGAATTTTTATGATTTAGAGTAAATAATTCAATGACAAATAAATTACCAGAAGAACCGCGCCCAGGACCCTTCGTACTTCATCTTATTTGCCCGAAATTCATCAAGATAGAGAGCACAGTTTCTCTTCCAATGCCCAACGCTCTTACAGTGGTGACATGCTTGATCCTTTTTAGGATTTTCCTTCCTAGGAGTAGGGTTCTTCTTGGGTTGTGGTTGATTGGCCATAACCTGTTTGCCTTTGTCAACCTTTCCCTTACCCTTCCCTTTCTTGTTGTTCGCACGCTGTGGTTTTGGCTTATTAATCCTTCCACCCTGAATAGCAAGTACCTGGGAGGTAGGAACCTTTTGAGGTAACCCTTTTTCATAATCAATGAGCAATGCGTGTAGGTCGTGCTGTCTTCCCCACGCAGTGCATATTGAAGTTTCGAACAAAACCATTATAATCCTTGTTAAGGGATCTATTAATCGATTAACACCATGTCATCATCATAAGTTTTGCCAAGTGCCTTTAGCTGTCCATGTAACCTTTATTTCCATACATGAGCACTTACAGGTTTACCCTCTCCCTGCCTACAGCGTGTAACGCGTCGCCGTCAAGTCATAAATCTCGACGGCAGTTGGTTTCTCAAACATAGTTCGAAGTTCATTGAGCATATTATATGGGAAATAATGTTCGAACTGCTTTTGAAGAGCATATTCCATCGTTCCCAACATAAGACAAGCCACATCATTATGACGCTTATACTCCAGTTTCCACTCGTCCTTATCAGCTTGAGTAGCTTAGGACCAGGTTGGTTCGCAGGGCAAGGTTCATAAAGATATTTCAACCGGTCAGCAACTCTACAGACAATTCTCAAAGAGCGTTGCCAATCATTGAAATTCTTAGAGCCAGTCAACTTTTCTCGATCAAAAAACTTTTGAACGCATAGAATTTAGTGCAGTGTTAGTGTTATCGTTATTTTGAGCCATTTCTACAGAAAAAAGTTCAAGTATTAGTATTTTCGATAATACAACTATTCAAGAAAGTAAAATATACCCAACGGTAATATAAACATATAACCATATAATTTTCTCGAAAAACTAGGATCCAAATTATCATAGGTTCATTACATCAGTTGATCTGCTAGTAACGAAAGCATATAATAAGGTAACTTTTCGAACAATAATTGGCAAACAATTTCCAACTCCTAGATCATTATGGGATTATATTTTCCAACGCTATTGCAAATATAAACATGTTTCATCCCATATTATGCCATTGAGTCCAGTTCCCACTTCCTACTCAACTTAAGTGTCTAACTTAAAGAACTGCAAATATGTCTATGTAAGGTCTCACTTTACATAGAGATTTCCTCTCTCCAATCTAGCCAGTACTGTCATGGACGTAATTGCAACTTCAAGTGTTCCTTTTAATTAGATGGCATATAACTTAATTTAAAAGGGTAATAGTTTTGATTTTATGTGGTCAAATCAAATATGTACAAAGATGTCATGCATTCATCTTGTAGCATAATTTTAATAAAAAACTTTTATTACCAATTCATAAAGATCAAATTATCAAAGTTTTGATTGAGGTATTGGGTTCACCCATCAAGGAATTTAGTGTTAATTATCATCCATTATACCGTACTTTTGCATAAGTGTAAACACTTAGTATTTCGGGTAATTACCACCGAAGTGGGGCATGGAATTAAAACTAATTCGCCCTTAAGATGAGTTTGTACATTATATGGCTTACAAAGTAGCTCCATTGAACTTACCGGGGCAGAGACCGGTAAGCGCAAAAGCATAACCTTAACATCCTTTCAAGTGTGATTGTACGCACTTCTTTATTAACCCCTTTATAGTTCATTCTAGTGGGTGAGCCGTTCAACCATTTGTACCAAAGTCACCAATCAATTAAACTATTGAAAACTTAACTCTTCAAACAAATCAATTTTCACCATTGTTTATCGATTATTTTTCTATTCAAAATTACCCTTTGCTTAAAACTGTCTAACATAATAAACAAACAAGTAACAAATAAAAATAAACTACTAAAAAACAATGCGCACATAATAAACAATTTATACGTGTAAACAAGTAGCCACATGCAACTTATTCGATTAAAACCCTATTAATAATCAATATCTAGGTTAAATTAATGTATATATTAATTTAGGGTTTTCACTCCAACAATAGAAAGTTAGCCACATACATCGACAATCGATTGCGTAACCCATAATTAATAATATACCAAATTGCACATAATTGATTCATTAATATATGTAATTAGTCTTCCCCATTCAAGATTTATCGTAAATAAATATATCTTAACAATTAAACAATATCAAAGCAACTTATCCATGACTAACATGCATGTATAATCATGGATATATCATAACAATTATACAAATAGTTACAAGATCGCATATTAAAAATTCCATGACACATACAAATTATTCATGAATTAATCACGTAACTAATATATTAATTCTAGGTTTTAATAAGGTTAGCAAACAATTTTTAAAAACCCTAAAAATTTTATATGTGTCGACTTAAAAAAAATTAGGGGTACGCCCCAATTAAAAAAAATTCGACCAAAAAAAAATAAACATAAACCCTATATTAACATATCAAACAACATACAATTATATGTTTTATTACGCGTTTACGTAATTAATTACTCATTAAAACCAATGACTCGTGATGCCACTGTTGGAATTATATATCATGACATTCAAATAAATAACCACAAAACATCAAAGTAATCAAGCGGAAGCATATAGGATTTATTAACAAATAATTAATTAACATAAAAGAATATGCGTACCTTTTCTTGATTCTAGCCGAACAAGAATCAAATCCACAAACTAGCAATGGAAGAACCCTAATTTAATTTAATTAGGATTATATGAATTATCCCTTACCGTTTTGTAATTCAATCCAAGAATAATAACAATATTGTGTTATTACCACTTTCTTGTACACACGTACTAAAACGAATTAAAGTAATGCTAGTTTTGATAAAACAAATAACTTGATGTGGAAAAGTTTTGAGGATCGACACCCTAAGGAGGTGGCCTATCGGTTTGGACAAGAAAAACACACAAAACACTTTTTAGGGTTTAGCAATGAGCACAAGAGATAATTTACAAACACCCTAGGTTTTGTATATATACTCAAGCAAACTTGGTGAACAAGTTTAAGTTGCAATTTGGTTGGGTTTCCTTCCCTTTGGCCGATCGGTTATAGACATCCCAAAGGGATTCCGGAACCTTCCCAACTTTTGAAATTTAGTCCTTTTCCAAATACATTTAACGCCCGGTAGTCAATTAGATTAATTACTTAACGTCCGTTAGTTATTTCGTTTAATCAATAAATAAATATAACGTTTATATTTAATTATTAACTTTTAATTCCCATACGTAAAGTGTGCAATCCCGTGATATCGAGTTCGATCCTAACTCACGTCTACTAATTTATATTTATAAAACTAACAGCGATAACAATGTCTATGTATCTAACCACACGTACATGATCGATAATTGTCACATGAACAGAACAAACAAAACCAAAGTCAAGTCATGTGAAATTGTCTAGTTGCAAAAAGGGATTGTAGAATAGTCACATGTCATAAAAATAGTACTTCATATCATCTAAATGGAGTCTCAAATCCGAATGGTTCAAAAGAAAAGTTAGAAAATATTCCTAGATGTCCCCTTTAAAGGGGCTTATAAAGGTCTACCACCCAAAATGTTCCTTGTAGAAATTATTTGCAACTTTTCTACTTGGGACCGCCCGACAAACAAAAATTGCTATTTTTTCGGAAGAATAGCAGGTACATAAGCAATGAAGAAAACTTCAAAACATTTTGTACAGTAGTCGGGTGCAAATTCAATGTACAAGAAGACTTTACTAGCTACTATAGGTCTGATACTGCATTATTGACTAAACCAAAAACTTGTAGAACAGGCATTCCGCAGTGAGTTACTGAATCCAGTTAATATGTAGTATAAAAGTCAAACAAGTTGCCTTGACTTGAGAAATGAACATATATATTTTTCTTAGGCTAGCCCCAATGAGGCGAATCCCCATCGATCGAGTGACATAGACGATCGATTGCAAGTCGATCTTGTTGCTGTGCATCCAGTCGATCGCCCAAAGAATTTGTCAAGATGGTCGAGATCACGATCGACTTTTAAAGCTTTATATGGAGACCAACTAGCAACCCATATCCAAATGGTAAATCATCATGCAGTACGTAGCTATCTGTTTATCATCTTTGTTTTGAAAAGATCAAACAAGTGAAACTGAATGTTACATTTACCTATCAAAATCGGATTGAATTAAATCCACATTCAACAAACTTGGAAAAACTGAATCAAATGTACTGTGAGACCCAACACATCTGTTACTCTTTGAATGTACGAAGAAGCAGAAGTATCAGCCATATTATATCCAAAATAAATCACTTTTGTTTCTCTTTGAAGTATATAGATATGCAAAAATGATCACCACAACTGGAAACCATGCATGTATGCAACGTGTTATACAAATGACTCATGCATGGTAATTGATTTTTTTAGATTATGTTAAAAGTATTTAAAAAAAAAAAAAAAAAAAAAAATGAACTTGGTCGCCCTTACTGGGGCACCTAATCGCCTGAAGGTCGCTGGAGAGAGAAAGCTGACGTGGCAGGGAAAATGAGGGGGATTGGGGTTCCTTACTGGGGCTAGCCTTACGTGTCGAGGTTTGACAGGCCTTGTTCTGGTCTGATTTGAACATATCTATTGGAAACGTGACATTAACCTGAATGTGACATTAACTTTTTTCTTAACAAGTGCAAATCATTGTGCATGAGGGCATCTCAACATTACATGAATGTGGCATTAACTTTTTTTTGTGTAATCATGCATATATGTCTTGTGTCGTCTAAAGTGGGTACTTTTCTAAGTGTGTCCTCAAGACTTGTCATAATCTAATTAACTTTTAAATGTGTATCATATGTTATTTAAATCAATAATATGTCTACTTCATAGGGTTTTTATGACATTAGTAGTAATGACATAGAACGTAAGGAATGCTTTCCAATCAAATCGAGGAGATTCAGTTGCGCAAAAAGTAGTTCTTAGTGCAAAAACTACTTATAAAATAAAAAAGATAACTCGTTTGATTCCGTACAAAGTTCAAAATCCCACCAATGTCCAAGACCAGGGTCGATCTCATAACCATGTGGCTAGCAAGCGGTTTGCCTGATGCATGCATTGCATGCTTTGTTATAACGTAAGATTACTATCATATCATATTCTACATTCAGATTGATTAAGTGCTTAACATTAAAGCGAAATTTAAACAACATGGAAGATACAACTACTGAAACAAAAAAAAACAAAAAAAAAAATCATGAATCAGAGATTGTAGACTGAGTGAAGTGTTAGCCCTTTGTAATGTCGTTAGATCAAATGTTTGTCTATTTAATATTTAAAGACTTTAGTTAATTTGTAATTATGTAATTAGAATGTTATAATTAGTGTTTGGGTCGAATATTAAGTCTGCTTATGGGTCAAGAACTTGTTAACCCAAACAGGCCCATAAGGTTGACGGTTATTAGGAAAACGGTTCCATCACAAACCATCACAACGTTTGGATGAACCAGCGTGTCGATTAGGTTTGTATATATTGTGAGTTTTCAATCTGTGAAAATCACAACAACCTTTTATATCTATAAAGTCAAGTTTAGTATTACTCATATTTACCCGTTACAGTTCCATTGCCAAACACACAATCACACAACCATTCCAAAAACATGAAACATATTTTGAAGCAAAGAATTGTTGGCAAATCTCCTGTGAACAATTGGTATCAGAGCTCCGGCTCTAATCCGTGGGAAACGCCAACATTCAAACAAACAACAGGATTTCAAAGTGGTCGTTATTTGTTGAGAGAAACCCCGAAGAGAATGTACCAGTGGAATATAAAAAGGAAGAAGAGCATATCACCCAAGGGAAAACAATTGCTGGTACAAACTGTATTGGAGAACGAGTCATTTAATGCCACAAATAAGACAGAAGGTTTGAAAGAACAAAAGAAGAAATCCGTTGCAACAAAGAAAGAAAAGAAGTCGAAGTGCTACATATGCAAGGAGAAAGGACACCCCTTTTGGGCGTGTGAAAGAAGGAAGAAACTAGTAGGGATCGAATTACAACAAGAAGTGGACATCACAAATCAAATTATTGATCAAGAAAGAACGTACCCAGAAAAAGTGCACATCTTTGGTGACTATACGGTGCAAGGTACAGATAAAGGAGGTTGGAACGGTGTCTGGTATGTAAGTAAGAACTACAAATTCCATATGTGCCCTAGGAGAATCTTGTTTAATGATGTTAACTATAAGTTCAAGTTGATTGGCAAAGAGGAGTATGAATGTAAGTTTATATTCTCGTATGGAATTGGTAGTACAACTATTAAGACAGAACATGGTGATTTAGTTGTGAGACATGTGCAGTATACCCCCGAGGTTTCCCTCAATATACTTAGTCTAGAATTGCTTGAAAAACAAGGTTTATCTGCGAAAATTAAGGATACTAGATGTAGCATTTATCACATGTATTATGATGAAGAAACAAGTATGCAGTTGCCACTTGAAGATGAGACAGAAAGAGTTGGGCCAAGAGAGGATGTAAATGAACATAATCAGTACTTGCAGAAGTACTTTGAATCAATCGACCCAGGAGATGAATGTTCATTAGTTAAAGGATTGGAGGACTTGGATTGGAACAAAGATGTGACTCAGGATTACATGGATGATGAGTACCTTAGCTTCAATGGAACCTTATATGCCTTGAAGGTTAATTCCTTTTCCAGGTTCCTCTCATTCATGAATTTGTTGAAGAAGGATAATTTGTTATATAAAAATTGGGAAGTGTTCAACAAAAGATTTGTACATATGTTAAGATGGTTTTACCTGGTGCATTTAAACTATGATGCACTTGAATCTATACCACCTGTTGTCAAAGATGTAGAAGTGAATCTGTTGTGCTTATTGAAAGTTGTTGAAAATTTGGGAGGCTATTTCTCAGTCACCATGGGTGACAAATGGGGAACAATAGCGCAGTTACAAGGCATGGATATCAAAGATGGTGAGGCAGTTAGAAACTGCTATAAGAAGTTTGTTGATCTAGTTGTAGTCTACCATGAAATTGCTTATGTGCCTTGGGGTGAAAAGTCGTTAGAAGTAGGAGAAGCAAGCAAAGATGGCTTGGCCATGGACCTGCAAGACCAGAAGGACATGAGGGTGAAGGACGGAGCAATAGAGACAAGTAAAGACCATTTTGGTGTCAGGCTGGAAGATAAAGATGAAAAACAAGATGATAGCAGCCAAGGAAGTAATGACTTTGAAGTCATCACTTGAAGATTACAGCAAACAGGATTCAAGAAGGATTTGATGCTAAAACATTAGGGGGAAATTGTTAGCCCCTTGTAATGTTTTTAGATCAAATGTTTATCTATTTAATGTTTAAAGACTTTAGTTAATATGTAATTATGTAATTAGTATGTTATAATTAGTGTTTGGGTCGAATATTAAGTCTGCTTATGGGTCAAGAACTTGTAAACCCAAACAGGCCCATAAGGTTGACGGTTATTAGGAAAACGGTTCCATCACAAACCATCACAACGTTTGGATGAACCAGTGTGTCGATTAGGTTTGTATATATTGTGAGTTTTCAATCTGTGAAAATCACAACAACCTTTTATATCTATAAAGTCAAGTTTAGTATTACTCATATTTACCCGTTACTGTTCCATTGCCAAACACACAATCACACAACCATTCCAAAAACATGAAACATATTTTGAAGCAAAGAATGGTTGGCAAATCTCCTGTGAACATGAAGAATGTTAAGAATTATCTACAGACTACGGAACACTTAAAATACAAAGTACATTCTAACATTCGTCACCTTAACATATTAGAAAAATGCATACATTTTCAAGAAAATGTATCACCTCTATGACAAAATTGAATATTGTTTCGTTTGGATTTCCTTAGATACCAGATGTCTATTATCTTCGGGCTGTCAATTCACCATATCCTTAACAATCTCAATGATAAGATGCAGTATGCGTAATTTCACTTGACCACGTTTAGGTGTACGTGGAAGCCTTCCATACGGTTTCTTTGATCCCAAGACTTTCGACATGTGTGTTTTTTTTTTTTTTTTTTTTTTTTTTTTTTTTTTTTTTTTTTTAAAGTAAAAGATATCCAATCTATCTTGTAGGCCCACTACAAGAAAAAGTGGCTTTAGTGACCAGAATTTAGTGTCGAAAACTTTTTTTGGTCACTATCTAGAAGAAAATAGTGACGACACAATTTATGGTCAATAATTTGGGTCATCGGTAAAAGATCAGTGACGAAACTTATAAGAGGTCACTATGTAGTCATTAAATTTCATGCTCATATTTTGATCTAAAGTAGTGACGAAAAATTTGGTCATTGATATGATAACCATTAGTGACGAAATTTTGGTCACTATTTCACTAATAATCTGTAAAATGATTAAAATTAAGAACACTTACATCTATAATTACTAAAACTTGTATATTCGTATTTTTATCCCAGCTCCACTTTGCTCACCTATCACCTATGTGTCTTTTGCAGCTCGCTTATGATGAAGCTCAGGACATTATGTCTTTGGACGATGTTAATCTAGAGGTATTGGGCTGGTCCACTTTCTTTTCTCCAATTTTACTTTTGAACGCCTTGAATCTCCGAATTTGTCTCTAGTTCTAATGTCCTATCTTTATTGATTTGGCTCTCTACTTCTGATTTCGCTTGTATCTAAATTTGTTGACTTGTTGGACCAAATTTCTCTGATTTTTAATAGGGTCATGTCCATGTTATAACGTAATATCTAAACCATCTTTTCTGATTGTGGTTTCCATTTAGGAAGTTCCAGGCTCTTCTATAATAAAGAGATTGCAACTTATCTACGGAAACCAAATTATCTCTCTTACACAAGTATATTGGAAGGTTGGCTCTACACTACTGGTAAATATCTCTTCATTATGCTGCTTTTATTCAGTTTTCATATTGTTTTAAATTTTTTAAGGTAATAAGGTATACATTTTTATGCTTAATTGCAGAATATTATTCAAGGTAGACCTCCCATGCTGTCAGTTTCCTCCAAAAAATTATTCAGTGTTCTTGATGATGCTAGCGAGAGAACATTCCTATGCGCTGGAACAGCTGAATCATTGCAAAAAATTTTCTTTAATGGGGAAGCTGCGAAAATTGCCTTCGAGCTTAGAAATTTATTTGCTTGCGCCAGTTTTCTTGTCGAACAAAAATTGGTATATTCCGTTGCTTGATAGATATGTTGAATCATCTTATTTTATTAGTCTTGTGAAAAATTATGTTGTTCTTTTTTTGTGTCTAACTATCAAATTAGGCTGCAGCGGATCAGGATGATGACAGTGATGCGGATCTCTTTGGTGAGGTGACTGAGGAGGAAAAGAAAGTTGTTGAAGAACGTGCAGCTGCGATGAAGGCATCTGGAAAGAAAAAAGTATGTAAGCTCGTTTTCATCTTATCTCTGCAATGCTATATAAGTGATTTTTCCATACAATAATCAGATTATCATTAGCAGAAACAGGTAAGCAAAACACTAGAAACTGATTTTGGCAATTCAAAATCGTGATTGTCGAATAATTAAGTTTCGAATGCAAGTTGAAACACCTCCTAAATAAAAAAAATTACATGAACTCACACTTATGGTGCTTAACTTTTATATTATATCACCTGGCAAGTCTTCAATCCTGTTAGATGTGAAGCCTTGGGATGATGAGACTGATATGCAAAAGCTTGAGTAAGTTTTCAGAAGTGTTCAAATGGAGGGCTTGACGTAGGGTTCATGTAAGTTGTTCTTAAGTTCCTTTCTTCTGATAAAATAGACTTTCTGTTGGCAAACCACAACTTAATTAGATTTTTGGCTTGTGCAGCCCGAGATAGATGGCGGCAAAAAAGACTAAGTTGAATCTGTTATAACTCAAGTGGTAGATCAGAACTTTGGCAGGTATTAGATTTGGTACCAAAATGCGCTTTCTTCTAACCCTCATTAACGTTCGGAAAACATCTATTTGTAATTTTCAAGATCTTTAATTTATGAAATTATCTTTTGAGGGTTATCTTTTTTGTGCATTTTTCGTACAGTGAGTATGAATGGTAGTTGTTAAGACATTAAACATTGCATGGAATTTTGTTAAAACTGAACATATTGTCAAATTTTGTTACTTGTGATGGCTGATTAACCACAAGAAAAATTGAAAATAAGTGATTTTACACTTATTACAGCTTCTAGCTTCACCAGTACCTACTAAAAGGTGTTTTTTTTACTTTAGGTGATAGCAACGACAAACCAAGCCGATATTTGGATCTTGCCCTCATGCATTCTGGAAGGTTGGGTCGTAAGATTGAATTTCATCATCCTACTAAGGAAACAATGGCCCGGATCTTGCAGGTCTTCCTTTTCAGAAGTTATCTATGGTTTTATATGCATTGATCTTTTATTATATGTTTGTCGAGTTTGATTTTGTCAAAACCAAACTAATCAGCTTGTTTGGATTTTTGTAACAGATATGTGGAATTCCTTTACGAAATTAATTATCTTGCGAGGCAACAAAGTGGAATCATGGTTGTTGGTTCAAGTATAAGCAACATCTCATAAATCCACTAGGTAGTTTCCCTCTAATATGCAGTTTGAACTTCATGGTCCTATGTAGAAATCTTTTTCTTGAAACTGTTTCTTATAAGTTCAACAACCTAGATATTCATGGTAGATTATTTGTGGTTTGCTCATAATGCTTTAACAATCCAATTAAGTAAAAATATTTGTGTCTAACTTAAGATACGTGTCCGTTGCAGGATGGGACTAATGGCTACATGAACATAACATCGGATGAATATATTTGATAGGTGAATGAAGCTAATATGTATATTTGTGTTACTACAGGTTTTTAGATTTTAATTTGTAAAAACAATTGAGCAGTAAATTGGATACATTTTTTTTGTTATATGATCATAATTGGTGACCATTATCTCGTCACTGATAGTAAATATCAGTGACCAATTTTTTGTCACTAATGGTCATTAGATGCTTATACATAAACCCATTAAGTGACGATTTTTTCGTCATTAACTGATACTCACTAGTGACCACTTTCTCGTCATTAAAAATGAAAAATAGTGACCAGATAGTTATAAAGCAGTTGTCACTCTGATCCATAAGTGACGACATTTTGGTCACTAATCTGTGACGATTTCCATTTTGTCACTAACTGAATTTGTGACGGAGCTTTAGTGACGACTGGTGACGACTTTGGTTTTGGTCACGGACAGATTTTGTGACGACTTTTTATACTGTTAGTGACGAAAGTCGTTTTGTCACTAAAGGTGTTTTTTCTTGTAGTGAGGAGATAGCTAGTTTGATGTTGCGAATGAAAACGTAAGTGGGATCACATATATATACTCGAAGCCATGTACGTGCTCTTCACTCTTTGAGTACTTTTCTTGGAAGACATGAAATGAGTGACGTTAACACATACACGTGATAATTGTAACATCAAGAGAACAAACTAAAAAAACCGAAGTCAAGTCACTTGAAATTGTCTACAAAAAGTGAAAGAATAGTCACTTGATATCAAATAGGATCTCATAGAATCCAGATGGCATTTGTGTATCTCCATAGTATTTGAAGATGGCCCAAAGATGTTTCGTGAGATAAGGACTTTGAATAATGGTCTACCACCCAATTAGTTGTTCCCTGAAAATGACTTTGAAAGCTCCTTAAGTTGGGACCGCCCGACAAACAAATTGTTGTTTTCCTTGAAACATGGTACAAGAAAGAAATGAGGACATCAATAGTTTGAAGATAATATTTTGGAGACACGAGGTTTCGAGCCCGTGCGTTGCCATGGGTGTTCTCGCTAGTTTAGAGCTTAAATATCATTGCAAACCTTCATCATTGCAAACCTTCGTATCTACTAACAATGCGATCACATCATTCAAGAGTTCAACTTAAAAGCTTTAATTCGATTCTGGTATCTTTTTCCGGTGGATTAGATAGAACTTGGGAGAGTATTTGGTAGAGGATGTGGTGATAAAAGTATTCGTGTTAATGGATTATTATGTAGAGAAAATAAGATAGTACTGAGACCGGGTCGGTTGTAAAAGGCTTGGTAAAAATAGCAAAAAAAAAGGTCCTCTATTCATCCCTACTTCCTCTCTTTCTGATTACCACACATCAAACACGTCTTATCTTAAAAAAAACATACACACTATTTTCAGTATCTGTTTAACTTAAACCTATGATTATTTACTTTTGATTTGCGTAGTGATTCCAAGCTTCTTCTTCTTTCTTTTGTTTCGATTGTGAGAGATTTAATTTAACGTAGGCCTTTGTCCATGATAAAAAGTCGGGACGAAGGCGCGCCATGATGGGAATTAATAGGACCTAGAACATGAAAGATATCAGATTAAAGGTATTTATAGATTTTGGGCTGATTTGTAAATTAGGGTTTATGCAAGCGATAGCAATAAATGTAAAATAGTCATTTCAAACCTTTATTTATTTTTTTTCACGCCATCATTATTAGCTTTGAACATTCCACTTATTTAGTTACTTCAACAATGGAAGATACCATAATGGAAGAAAGATCAGAGCTCATAATATTAAATAAAGGCTCATCTTTTTATAAAAAGATTCAAACTTTAAGATCATATAGATAAACCCGAAATTAAATCAATGCCTTTTTATGTTACCGATTTGTAGAAAACACTGCGATCGATATGTTTGTTGGATATTTCTGGTTAACCGGATATATGATGTATTCTCTAGTTTGATGGGAAAAAGAATGTGGAAGGGAG
Organism: Chrysanthemum makinoi; assembly: GCA_910596185.1. Lineage (NCBI taxonomy): Eukaryota > Viridiplantae > Streptophyta > Magnoliopsida > Asterales > Asteraceae > Chrysanthemum > Chrysanthemum makinoi. The sequence continues at coordinate 245,001,598 of OU343217.1, read as the reverse complement.
AAAAAAAATAATTGCTACGTTTAATTGCTCGTTGACATTAATGGGCCTACACCCAGATCTAAGATGAAAAGGAGACCATTAAAAAAGCCACGTATTCTTTTTTTCCAATTGTCAGTTGTAGCCGTTCATATGACCCCAAAACATGTTCTTTAAAAGTGTCTTTTAATGGGTTTAGAACTTGGAAAGATTGGGTGAATACTATGTCTTTACTTCACAAATTCACGTGGCAAAACCCGGGAATATATAATGTTGTTTTAAACTCATCTTATGAAATCATTAAATATGTATAACTTGCGCAGCACAGAATAAGAGTATCTTCATATGCAAACACGGGATAATTTTTGTTTCATCTTGACACAAAAAAACACAATGGTTTCGTGCAACTTCCTGCACCTAGAAAGGCATAAACAGGCTAGCTAATTATTGCACCAAACACATGTTCAGCTGCAACTTTGAAGTCCACCAAACAGAACAACATTTGCATAAAACACATCCGGAATGATATGCAAAACAACACTTGCAGATTACAGTGGCAATACGATATGCAGCTTATTGTTACAGTTTTATTTAAAGGCATCTAAGCCATTGAGAAAGAGCCAAGACAAATCAGATTTGAGCGACAGTAAATTTGCTGTCCGTTTTTCCTTTTGAGCCATTATGGTTTGCAGTTTTGGGCATGGCATCGTCATTTCGTTGAGCAACTTTTTTTGGAGCCTTAATCTTCCTAATGTCTTCTTTTTTAGATCCTGAACCATAATAACCAGGCGAAAAGTAGCTGCTCCATTCTATCGAAAGGTCCGCGGCTGGTGAGCTTGATTCAGTGCTTGAAATGTCCATGGTAGCTGCACAATTAAAAAATGAAAAAGTTAGTACATCTGGTAATGGTGTCCTTGGCTAATATCAGTATTCGGATGAAAAATGAAAACTTTTTTTGCTGCCAAAATTCATGCTGTGGTTTGTTTAAATTATCGTTTGGTAAATCAATGGCTTTGGGAGCTGCTTTTATAGGTGGAATATGAATATGCGCATCCAATGTGCATGTTTAAAAAAGTGACCACATGCATAAAGTAGTCACTGCATACACATGCATATAGTATTGATGTCATTAAAGCAGAGGCTATGCATGTTCCATTTTATTTTTCTGTATCAGCAGTCATTAGTACAGGAATACGCACAACTGTGCAGCCTATGTTTGAAGGAAAAACAGTGAACCAAAGCTCCGTATTTCATATAAAAAAAGTCACCACACACGAATGATGGTCGCAACATTACGGTAGGTCAGCTTTTGGTAAATGGGTATGACAATAATACGTAGTCAATAGAATAACATGCAGCCGTTACAATGATTTAATTTTTGAACAGATAACTGCACAGTGGATTGCAAACAATGGTGTTGAATGTTTTTTCTACCTGGAATTTTAAATGAAAATGTGGTTTATGAGTGGGATATGTGCAGTCAATCTGTAAGTTTCAAAAGCTACATGGTTCATTAAAGTAGTCAATATATAGCCTGTTCATGTCACTAAAGGGTAGAACATAGGTTTTATATCTCAGTTTTTTTGCGTCAGCATACTCTGACACTGGGATATGCACAGATGTGCAGTCTATGCCTAAAGAAAAAAATAGTGAACTATAGGTTTTTATTTGACTAAAAAAAAGATGCCACATGTGGATGGTGATAGTGATTACCTGAACTGCAATGCCAGCAATGCTGGCTTTTTCTAGATGATCCCCAGCTGGTGTATAAAGGTGTGATCAAAAGAAACCAAAACCTGTTGGCAAATTTAGAATTTTTAATCAGAATTTACAACCATAATGGTTTTAGTTAGAGGCCACAAATATAAGTGCAAGAGCAATATTAAGATGGCTATATAAACTTGTAAGTACCATGCGTATTTATTAGTGTTGCAAACTTCAACAATGGCTACTTTAACATATCTCTGGCCCCCCTGCTTTTTTTCATTTTAACTTTTAAATTGATGCCACTTAGTTGCCAAACGATGGCGAGAAGCTGTGATAGAGTCATTGTTGTGCCGCCACATAAACACCACTATATTTAGAAACTGATTTGATCTAACTGGCGTATAAAAATGAAGCATCAAGTAGTATGCAACAAAGAGCAAACCTTATTGTTGATGTAGCAGAACATACGCAGCTCGTCATGACATGCAAAAGATTATAAGTGTAATTAACACAACATGTATTGAAATCCATAAGTAAGTATTACAAAATTTCATGGATTCTTAGCCATATAGCAAAAGGAAGTATAAAAATGCATCTACTTTACTTTACCATAAGTTATGTAGTGGGTTGTTTAGTAATATTTCATTGGATTGATAAGTAATGGTATACTGTACCAGTTTGGTTACACTAAATTATTGCCACAGTTTTTTTCTTTGTCTATATAAGGTGCTTTCTTTGTGGCTTCACATAGCTACCTTTGCACCTTGTGGTTTTTTTTCTTTTTTAAATATGTCAAAAAAATGGCTCAGACCCCAAAGTTGAATCAACTGAAAGAAGCATGCGGCTCCAATGAAGTCCACAATGCTTTTAAGTTCCTGTTTTTACAAGAGCAAGGTGAAAATGAGGGGTTCATCATGCTGCTTGGAGAGAAATGCGATGATGTTAGCCGTCGACTTAGAAGCAGGACTGAATTGTTGCAGGAGGGACGCTGGTTGAGTGGTGATGATGATGTTGCGAGTGACGCTGTTGAATGCTTGGAGGAGGCGCAGGACAGGGACCATCAGATTCTCGCTGCACTGATTCAGGTCCTTGATCTGGCTAGGGAATCGCTTATCGAGAAAAGGCGTCATGTGTTTACAATGGAATTGTATGATTAGGGTAGCATCCCCTGTGTGTCTGTGATGGCTTGTTTCATGGTCTTTATGTTTGATGGTATGGTGTTATGTCTTAGATTAACAGGGTGTTGTTAATCTTTGGTGGTATGTATGTAACTTATGTCGAATATGAATAAAAGTTACGTTCGTTTGTGCTCCAGCAATTTTGTAGATGTGTCTTTTCTTATGTGGTGTAGAAAAGCAACGACATGACTGACTCAGTTGTGTTTTAGTTGGAAAAGCTATGTCAGTTTGTGGTTTAATAATTTTGTTGATACATATGTAATGGAGAAAAGCAATGATATGGTTGGGTCACATGTCTTTTACGTGGACAATGTGTGGAGGGTTTACTCATTGGAGTTAACATGAACATGTATTATCAATTAACAAAATAATTCTTAAGCTGTGCATGTGTATCATATTTTACTACTAAAAGTATCAAACATTATTTAAAATTCAGAAAATGGTTAATCCTTTAAATAAAGGTCTAGCGGAAAAACAAATCATGGCAAAATTTGATGTGTGCTGGTCATAAATAGACACTGAAAAGGAGCATTATAACGCACTCATTGATCATGATCATTGGTATAAACACATTTTCAAAACAGATTACTCACCTCAGCAGCGAAAGACCTTGCTATGTGATAAGGCAGAGCATGTGCAAGAAGCATCCCTATGTGAGCATGTTCAGTCAGCTGAAAAAATCTTAGTACCCTCAGGTTCAGAACCAATGTCAGCCGCCTTGATCGATGAGCACTTATTGCCATTCATGCCACGATAGATAGTGCCTTCCTGAATTTAAAAAAAACAAACAGCACAATCAGGAAAAAAATCATGCAACAAACTTAACATGGTCTGATAAGACAATTACGATGATTAACACCTAACAATTGTCAGTCTTGCCAATGATAGGATAATGCCATACATGAGAATCAACTTACTATGTTAAACAAGTGATCTGATACATATTTTTAAGAACGACATTATTCTTTCTGTTTTCACCGCCTTCCTGCAACAAAAAAGGGAGCATAAACTGTTATTCCTAGCACGCATTATATATTCATATGCGAAAGGTGTGACATAACATCACATATCAACCGACCAAGTATAGACTGTTTGGCCACCTGCAATGTAGGTTTGTTGATTGAATGGCATGCCAGATCTAGGATGATTTATAAATTTGACAAACGATCCTATGTTGACATGCTTCAATAAACAAAATTGGATTGCAAGCGAACAAATTATCTTAACTTGTTTAAGCGTCATGCATTTAAGCTATATCAGTTTGTATTCCCTGTGTACAATGGTTTAATTTTGTAACGTATATGTTTTTAGTTTTCACCATTTTGTCTCCTTTTTTTTCTTCTGTTTTTTTTCCGGCTCGCTATTTTATATCTAGAAATATATTTTTTTGCTAATCTGTTTTTTTGCTACCTTTATTTTTTTATTTTTATTTTTCAAAAGACGAAATTTATTTGTTTTGGCAGTCCATATGTGAAAAGATGGTAACCATGGCAAAAGATGCCAAATTGATTGCTGTTTAAAAGGAATCAAAAGTCATGATTACTTCATGCTGCATTTGCAGGTTATATATTGGCAGTCAAATCAAAAGTCTAATAAGCATGTGCTATTACATCATAGCAATAATAACCAACCCATAATTTGCTCTTTAAAAGACACACACACCATCCCAAAAACACACACAAAAGAAAATCTGGCACAAATCTTAAATAAAAAAACACGTGAAGGAAAAAATAAATATGAACACACCTATGCCTTTTTGCGAAGACCTTGCTGCTGCGGCTGGATCTAGGTTTGTGAGGGATATGATGATTGTTCAATTTGGAAGAGAGGTGAGGACAACCATGGCGGATGAGGCAGAACTGCTGAAAAAGGTTCAGGAGATTAGGGCTCGTGTAGCAGAGCGGGAATATGTGATCGGAGAGTTGGAACTCTTGTATCCGTTTGATTCTTCTGTGCAAAGCATCTCAGAGCTCAAAAAGTTGCAGACGGAAGATTTAAACGAAGCTGCAGATTTCCTGGACAATGCGACAAAAAAGCAAAAGCGAACACAGGAGCTTTCATCATTTATCGAGAAGTTGAAGGGAATGGTGTATTGAAATCCTTAGTTGTGCTGCTCCATAAGTGGTTAGGCATGGTCGTAGTGCAATCCGCACCTTTTTAATAACTTTATTGTTAGTGTATGAGCAACAAATTTAATATTAAAAGTTAAAATTATGTCATCTGAACTTGCAGCTTAAATGTAAAGGGTGGATGAATGCAAAGAAAAATACCAAACATAATGTATAGTATACTCATACTTTACCTGTGTCACGTCACTGGGATAAAGTGACCAGCTAGCTATACGGGTGTGCCTTCACCTTGCGTCTTATACGTAACACCTAACATGGTGTTTTGCATTCGCCTTATCATGTTCATAAGCAAGGTTGGCTGCATTGAAGTTAAAAAAAAATGAAAAAAATGAGAAAAACATGTAAAAAAACACAGCTGTTTTAAAAACCATTGGAAATTCAGCCAGAAAGAATTACCCATCGCCGCACAGAACCCACTGATATGATCACCTTTGCCTGAATCTACGTTAGTCCTTGTAACCTGCACGCGCAGGTTTGCCAAGAGGACCTAGGAAAAAACGGCCGATATCAGCATTTACATGTTCGCACGACAAACATGACATTGAGTATAACCATATCTAGAATGAGGAAAAAAAACAACAAAAAGAGAGCCAACCTTTGCGAATAACCAGATATGCAGCGTTGGGTAACTGAGTTTGCTGCCATCTGTTTGCGGACCATCTTTTTTTCCAGGATGCGATGAAGCCATGGCATTATATGTAAGGTCTCCTGTCCCAGGAAAATAAAAAAAAAATTATAAAAAAGGAAATATAACAGGATGAATCTGTACTTTGGTAATCGGAAAATTTTATGTAAATAACAAACAGGCCAGTCAAATTTTACAAACTAAATTTGAAAAGAGAAGAGCAAAAGTAACTTTCCATTGTTGCATCACTTATCAGTCGTCCAATTATGCCTTTTCTACCAGACCTATGCGGCAGAGGTTGGAAAACCTGCAACAATACACGTATGGGCGCTTGAGGAAGTGTGACAGTAATGAGAAACCCAAAAATTAGCATGCACAATGATACATTAAAAATACTGTGATGGTTATAGTGAAGTGCAAGGACATACCTCAATTGTGAATCAATGAATTTTCAATTTTGAAAGAGCAAGGACTTTTATTATGCCCTTTAATATCTATGCAGCCTCAGACCTGCGAATCTGGCGGCAGTATCAGAGACTCAGTATGGCTGCACCCGCAATTTGGATTAGGGTGCCTTGCCAAAGCATAGGAGTCTATGAAGCACGCTCACCAAACACATAAATGCAGGAAATTATCATCATCGGCGTGCTAACTTTAGAATACACGCATAAGCGTCACAACATGAAGGACATCCAACTGCATCTGGCTTTAACACCAAACCAGAAATCAAAGTACTGCTTTGTTTTTTTTGCACCAACATGTAACCATAAGTAACATTCCAGCAAGCATAAGCAACACGCAATTATTCGAACTTTCCTCT
>OU343217.1:244782874-244995063 GCA_910596185.1 Chrysanthemum makinoi | reverse complement strand
AATATTAAAAGGTTTGTTGTAAACAACTTTTTCTAATTTTGATCGACTCTCGCCTTCAGATCTAATTCTCTCGGACGATGATATTCAAACAACATTCATAACGTAATTATCAACTTTATATTCTCTCGTGACCGAAACTTCAGGATTTGGTTTGAATGCTTTTGTTGGATGTACTAGGTTTGTAATCAGAAGATTCGGTCCATATCCATTTGGATTTGGGTTTAAAGTAAACTTTTCAATGGTTGTGACCGACTCGCCATGTTTGTAAACAACAGTTTTAAACTCTTTAAGTTTGTTTTGCAAGCCGATGATTTCTTCAAGATGATTATCTATTCGTTTCGTTGAATGCTTTTTGTATGCAGAGAACTGTTTTTGACAAGTTAACAACTCAGCCTTAGCTTTTTGATTTTCCAAGGTGAGAGCGTTAATTTGCTTTTATGTTCATTCGGTGTTCTATTTCGACAACAAAGCATTCTTGAAGCGGTAGATCACGATCTGTCTTTCTAAATATTTTTCGTTTTGATAAGATTTGGCAAGGTCGCTTCAAAACCGTTTTCACGCTTTTTTCTTGAGTTTTGAAAAAGTTGAGTTGCTTTTGTAAATATTCAAAACTTCCTATGTTGTGCATTTTTGCATTTCAAGTCCTGATTAATGGCATGACATTTATCCACTATGGTATGTTGGTCTTGTATTAAACGAGCAAAATCTGATGAAAAGTTCGTGTTCAACGCGGGTCTCAACATGTTCATTACCGAGATCCTCAGTATAACCACGTCCGTCAATTGGATTATCAAGGAAACCGTGGTCATCTTGATCGTCAAATATAACCACGTCTAGATGAAAATCGTCTGAATATGTGGACTACCTCATTTGAACACTGTTCGCCGGATGCGTATGTTGGAGAGATATGAGATCGAGATAAATATGGTTTAGGGCATTCGAGACAAGCCATCGTGTCATACATCTGCTGTGGTCACTATGTGTAATTCCGCATATTAGCCATCAACATAACACCGCATTGGCCTGCAAGTCCTCCATCATCATCCGATCTGATTTGCCATAAAACTCTGTTCATCGTGAGATCCACCAGCTTCATCCTTAAGAGCCAAAAGAAGAGCCTCTTTGAAATAAGCACTCCGTCCTTAGTCTTTGGGCATGCATTAGCCGTGTCCTTCATTGCGCTTGTAGCATCGAAGACCATTCAACCATTTCGAGCATTTCCCTGCTCCACCACTGGAGCTCGATTGTTATTCCTACCCACAGATTAAACCTTGACACACCCCATCGGACTGACCATAACCACGATTCTGAACTTCAACTCGTCCATTGTTCACAACAGCTTGATTCTTGTATTAGATGAGGAACGAATACGGTTGTTAGATTTGTTGGTATAACGGCTAAAGGCATTAGCAATCATATCAAATCCTTGTTGCAGTGCCGAACGGATCGATTCCTCATTAGCTTGAACTTGAGTGTTGTTGTTGTTGTATGGAACCGTTGAGTTTGTTGAGATGGAGGTTGTGAAGGATCATGGTGTGATTTAGATTGTGGTTGAGTGCTTTGGTTGAGGAGAATAACTGTTTTGAGCATATAAGGCAAGTTGTTGATTTTCCGGAGCAATTTGAGCACGGAGAATCCTTTCCTATCAACTTCCTTTTCATGAGGCTTCAAGTAATCGTACAACAATCCGTAGGTAGATCTGATGCATGTTTTCGCTGACGGAGAAAAATGACATACTCTCCCATTCGGACCAAGACTACTTAGGAACTTAGTATTCACTGCAATTCTTGGCATGTGGATGTTGTGTTTATCCAAATCATTGATGATGTCCGAAAATCGGTGATGATAGGACTCGAGTGTTTCTCCGTGTTCAATCATGAAGTGTTCATAAGCCAAGTAAATTTTGGATTTCAAATCTTCCTGATTGAGTACAGATCCTTCCATAAGAAGACGAATATGATCCCACATTTTCTTTGCAGTTTTTGAGCATCAACACTACGAAGAATTAGGTTTGGTAATCCTAGGAGGATATATTCCATTGCAAGTTCATTTGCTTCATAGTGTAGAAGTTCTTGAGGATTCAAGTCTGCAACAAGAGCAATGTTCGTTTGTTCATCTCTTGGTGGAATGGCATTTGGATCTCCTGGTACAATGACAGTAGGCATCTCAAATGGACCTTTCAAGATAACCTTCTTTAAGAACTTTCCATGTGGCTTCTTTAGATCACAAAATCTAAAGAACCTTATCACCCATTGATTGTAGTTTCCTGGAGTGAGCATTGGAGGTCTATCAAGTGATCCTGCCTCATGAATTGATTGTTACGCTAAAGTTTCAAACATCTTTGCAAACCAAGTGGGTTCCCCATAGTGATCCTTGATGGATGTTGATTAAAGTCATTTGTGTAATGGGTTGAGCTTGAAGACTTTGTTGTGGTTGAACCATTTGAGGTTGTGGATTCGGCAAGTTGTGGAGTATGTAGTTGGTTAAATTGTTGTTGATAAATTGCTTGTTGTTGATTCCATTGTTGATGTTGTGGAGTTAGTTGTTGTTGACGTTGAGGATGAGGATAAGTGTAAGGGAAATAGTTAGAGTATGGTGGTTGTGACATGTTGAAAAACTTATGTTGGTAAAAATGGATCTTTGTAGTCGAATGAACCTTTGTTGATGAAGTATCCTTAGGCGTAGAAAAACAAGAACCAAGTAGCACTTATGCGTAAAACACCAAAGTTACGCAGCAATGAGGAGTTAGCAGAGGATTTAGCTTACGCCAAGTAGGAAAAACACCAAAGTTAGACAAAAGTTATGCGTGAAAGTTATGCGAGGGATTTTCTTATGCGAAGACTAGGCTTAGGGCGAGGAAAATCTTAGGCGTGGATTTCACGCGTAGTTTATGCTTAGGCGTAATTTTAGGTTTTTGCCCAATGATCATTTACACTATCACAAGGTAAGAGATATCCAAAGTCGACGTATTTTCGGACTTATCCAAGTAAGAAAACACGGAATAAACCACGAAAATGAAGATCAAACCCAGGAGGCACTTACGCAGTAGTTTTAGGGTTTTACCAGTAGGTTTACTCTGTAACTTTGATTTTGCCCAAATATGTTTCTAAACCAGATTTTTGTTATGGAATAGCGTTAATAGTACCAAAATAACACAAAAATGTTAATCTTGATGAACTAAGGCTAAACAGTTTCACGAGTAGAACTTCACCCTACGAACAAAATCAAGTTCAAAAACGTTTATCCTAAAGTTTGAAACTTTTGTCAAAACAAGTATTTTAACACCTTAAAACGTTGAAAGTACAAGAATCTTGGATTTAAAAAGTGTAAAACAAGTTTTAATAACCAAAGAACACGTTATCTTTACGCGTAAGACCAAAACCAAGAAAATTTCAAAAAAAACAAAAGTGTACACCCAACTATTTGGCGATTGATACCACTGATAGGTCACTAGTTTTACAACACAAGCTTACAAGAAAGAGATAAAGGCGATTGAACAAGAAACCAAACACACACACACACGATGAGTAATACGGCACGCGTAGGAGTATGTGAAAGGAGATAACTTGAACAACCAACCTTCAAATGAAGGTTTACATAAGGTATTTATAGGCAGAGGGGCAACAAACCTACTCCTTCCCTTTCTCCTATGGGCTTGGGCCTAAGCTCATGGGCCTTCTACATAAGCTTAAGGCTAATAACAAACATAAAGGCCATACTAAGCTAACTATTACATATGAGTAACTAACACTTGAATAAGGTTTAGGAGTGATTCCAACAATGTGTATCATATTTTACTACTAAAAGTATCAAACATTATTTAAAATTCAGAAAATGGTTAATCCTTTAAATAAAGGTCTAGCGGAAAAACAAATCATGGTAAAATTTGATGTGTGCTGGTCATAAATAGACACTGAAAAGGAGCATTATAACGCACTCATTGATCATGATCATTGGTATAAACACATTTTCAAAACAGATTACTCACCTCAGCAGCGAAAGACCTTGCTATGTGATAAGGCAGAGCATGTGCAAGAAGCATCCCTATGTGAGCATGTTCAGTACCGAAAAAATCTTAGTACCCTCGGTTCAGAACCAATGTCACCGCCCTTGATCGATGAGTACTTATTGCCATTCATGGTACGACGGATAGTGCCTTCCTGAATTTTAAAAAATAAACAAAGACAATCAGGCAAAAAATCATGCAACAAACTTAACATGGTCTAATAAGACAATTACACAGTGATTAACACCTAACGATTGTCAGTCTTGCCAGTTATAGGATAATGCTATACATGAGAATCAACTTACTATGTTAAACAGGTGATCTGATACATATTTTTAAGAATGACATTATTCTTTCTGTTTTCACCTTCCCCGCAACAAAAAAAGGGAGCATAAACTGTTATTCCTAGCACGCATTATATATTCATATGCGAAAGGTGTGACATAACAACACATATCAACCGACCAAGTATAGACTGTTTGGCCACCTGCAATGTAGGTTTGTTGATTGAATGGCATGCCAGATCTAGGATGATTTATAAATTTGACAAACGATCCTATGTTTGACATGCCATTCAATAAACAAAGGTGGATTGCAAGCGAACAAATTATCTTAACTTGTTTAAGCGTCATGCATTTAAGCTATATCAGTTTGTATTCCCTGTGTACAATGGTTTAATTTTGTAACGTATATGTATTTAGTTTTCACCATTTTGTCTCCTATTTTTTTCTTCTGTTTTTTTCCGGCTCGCTATTTTATATCTAGAAATATTTTTTTTTGCTAATCTGTTTTTTTGCTACCTTTATTATTTTTTTCAAAAGACGAAATTTATTTGTTTTGCAATATGTGAAAAGATGGTAACCATGGCAAAAGATGCCTAATTGATTGCTGTTTAAAAGGAATCAAAAGTCATGATTACTTCATGCTGCATTTGCAGGTTATATATTGGCAGTCAAATCAAAAGTCTAATAAGCATGTGCTATTACATCATAGCAATAATAACCAACCCATAATTTGCTCTTTAAAAGACACACACACCATCCCAAAAACACACACAAAAGAAAATCTGGCACAAATCTTAAATAAAAAAACACGTGAAGGAAAAAATAAATATGAACACACCTATGCCTTTTTGCGAAGACCTTGCTGCTGCGGCTGGATCTAGGTTTGCGAGGGATATGATGATTGTTCAATTTGGAAGAGAGGTGAGGACAACCATGGCGGATGAAGCAGAACTGCTGAAAAAGGTTCAGGAGATTAGGGCTCGTGTAGCAGAGCGGGAATATGTGATCGGAGAGTTGGAACTCTTGTATCCGTTTGATTCTTCTGTGCAAAGCATCTCAGAGCTCAAAAAGTTGCAGACGGAAGATTTAAACGAAGCTGCAGATTTTCTGGACAATGCGACAAAAAAGCAAAAGCGAACACAGGAGCTTTCGTCATTTATCGAGAAGTTGAAGGGAATGGTGTATTGACATCCTTAGTTATGCTGCTCCATAAGTGGTTAGGCATGGTCGCAGTGCAATCCACAACCTGTTATAATAAATTTATTGTTAGTGTATGAGCAACAAAGTTAAATATTAAAAGCTTCAAAATTATGTAACCTCAACTTGCAGCTTAAATGTAAAGGGTGGATGAATGCAAAGAAAAATACCAAACATAATGTATAGTATACTCATACTTTACCTGTGTCACGTCACTGGGATAAAGTGACCAGCTAGCTATACGGGTGTGCCTTCACCTTGCGTCTTATACGTAACACCTAACATGGTGTTTTGCATTCGCCTTATCATGTTCATAAGCAAGGTTGGCTGCATTGAAGTTAAAACAAAAAAAAACATGAGAAAAACATGTAAAAAAACACAGTTGTTTTAAAAACCAATGGAAATTCAGCCAGAAAGAATTACCCATAGCCGCACTGGACCCACTGATATGATCACCTTTGCCTGAATCTACGTTATCCCTTGTAACCTGCACGCGCCGGTTTGCCAAGAGGACCTAGGAAAAAATGGCCGATATCAGCATTTACATGTTCGCACGGCAAACATGACATTGAGTATAACCATATCTAGAATGAGGAAAAAAACCAACAAAAAGAGAGACAACCTTTGCGAATAACCAGATATGCAGCGTTGGGTAACTGAGTTTGCTGCCATCTGTTTGCGGACCATCTTTTTTTCCAGGATGCGATGAAGCCGTGGCATTATATGTAAGGTCTCCTGTCCCAGGAAAATAAAAAAAAAATTATAAAAAAAGTAAATAATAACAGCATGAATCTGTGCTTTGGTAATCGGGAAATTTTATGTAAAAAACAAACAGGCCAGTCAAATTTTACAAACTAAATTTGAAAAGAGAAGAGGAAAAGTAACTTTCCATTGTTGCATCACCTATCAGTCGTCCAATTATGCCTTTTCTACCAGACCTATGCGGCAGAGGTTGGAAAACCTGCAACAATACACGTATGGGCGCTTGAGGAAGTGTGACAGTAATGAGAAACCCAAAAATTAGCATGCACAATGATACATTAAAAATACTGTGATGGTTATAGTGAAGTGCAAGGACATACCTCAATTGTGAAACAATGAATGTTCAATTTTGAAAGAGCAAGGACGTTTATTATTCCCTTTAATATCTATACAGCCTCAGACCTGCGAATCTGGTGGCAGTATTAGAGACTCAGTATGGCTGCACCCGCAATTTGGATTAGGGTGCCTTTCCAAAGCATAGGAGTCTATGAAGCACGCTCACCAAACACATAAATGCAGGAAATTATCATCATCGGCGTGCTAACTTTAGAATACACGCATAAGCGTCACAACATGAAGGACATCCAACTGCATCTGGCTTTAACACCAAACCAGAAATCAAAGTACTGCTTTGTTTTTTTTGCACCAACATGTAACCATAAGTAACATTCCAGCAAGCATAAGCAACACGCAATTATTCGAATACGTGGCCTCTTTTAGCCGTCCTTTTGAGTGGAGGGCCATCTTGTTAACCCACCCGTTCCATTCATCCGTACTCACATTCCTCCTTTTCAACTTAGAAAGTATCATTATCAGCGTCATTGGCTTATAATACATTCATAAATGTCACAACATGAAGGACATACTCAGAAATGGGAACCTTGCATCGGCATCAGCAGCCTGTCATGGCTGCAACCGCATAGTGGATGCGGGTGCCATGCCAACACACAAGCGGTGCTGAAGCATGCTAACGAACCAGATCAACGTAAAGATCCATCATCATTGCGTCATCAATTTCATGACACACCACTTGTTACCTGTATATTATATAATTTTACATTTATTGGGTTCACTTATTCAGCCAGGTGCAGAAATTTTGCGGGGCACGCGGCTCAGATGGGCGAATATTCAAGCAAAAAGGATACACCCGCCATGGCTGCAACAGTTTCCTGTCACCCTGCCAAGATACGGGCTGTCTCACATTTACCGAATAAAGCCCAATTCATCACAGCCTAAAAAAGAAATGCAACCGTCAACCATTCAGCATTGCACGAAAAACACTCGGAAATGGGAACATCGCATCGGCATCAGCAACCTGCCATGGCTGCAACCGCACCGTGGATGCGGGTGCCATGCCAATACACAGGGGGTGCTCAAACATGCTAACGAACCAGATCAACGTAGAGATCCATCATTATCGCGCCATCAATTTTGGACTTGTATATTATATACTTTTACATTTATTGGTTTCACTTATTCAGCCACGCGTGAAAATTTTGCTGGGCACACGGCTCAGATGGGTGAATATTCAAACAAAAAGGATACACCCGCCATGGCTGCAACAGCTGCCTGTCACCCTGCCAAGATACGGGGCATCTCACATTTACCGAATAAAGCCCAATTCATCACAGCCTAAAAAAAGGAATGCAACCGTCCACCATTCAGCATTGCATGAATAACAAAAACTGAAACCCTAGGAATCAACATTCATGGGAGCGCTCTTTGCATCTGTAATCTGCAAGAATGAAACGAAAGTTTTAGAAAATCATATTTAACCAACCCCATTGCAAAAGGGCCACTGACAAAAACAAAAGCGCGGAACATAATTTCTATTATGCTTATACCTTTTAGATCCAGCCAGGCATATTTCCAGAAAATTAGTTGACAATATAACGATCGAAACATAAGTGGAGCCACGTATTGAAAACATTGGCCATAGTTATGCTAGCTGCATGTTCAAACAGGCGCAAAAGCAACATCGGTATACTGCAACCATCTGGTTACCCTGCCAAGACATGTTTTGAGGCTCAAATTTTATTGGCACCCAAACAACACCATGACCGCAACCATCTGGCTACCTTGCCAAGACATGTTTCCAGGCCCGCTTAAATTATCAATACAAAGAAAAAGTATTAAACAAACGATACTATAACTACCATAAAGATAAAGCAAAATAAGCCCTAAACAAAGGGAAAAAAACCAAGACCTTTAATTGCTTGTCCAAAGTTAGCAAATATGCAGCTAGGGTTTTTGACAATCAATACTTGTAGAAAAAAACATGTGTAGCGCAAGCTTGTGACATAAGGGTAGTGGTTTTGCATGACATTGTACACCACAAACCATTATCATTCTGGCATGCAAACATGGCCTACGTCTTCTCTAAGTTTCACAAAAAAAAAAAAAAAAAAAAAAGTTTGAGCACATTTTTATGTCGCTAGAAAACCATATGTTAATACAAATAAGCCGTAAAAACGTTTATTTATATTTTACGATCTTCTAATGTTTTGTCGATAACAAACGTAAAATCATATTAACGAAACAAATAAAATACGTAAATGGTTTGAACTAATAGTTTCTAACATATTCACATTTTCACATAAAACACTAAAACAAGTATAAGTGTTTTTATGATTTAGATACATATGTACAACAACTAGTGTTTACATATTGGGTTAAACATGTACTTAAACTAAGTATACTAAAATGGGTAAAAACTAAGTGTATGCTAAAATGGGTAAATACAAGTATATACTAAATGGGTAAATACTAGCAAATGGTTTTGACCCATAACTCATGGTTTTATATATACCACTTAACCAAGTTCATTGTATCCTTAAGATACATTGTATCTAGAAAGAAAACCATGGATCAACCCATAACCCATGACCCATAACCCATAACCAAAAATACCCATGGGCAAAGAGGAGCGGACCACGGATCCCTAGCTTTGTGCTAGCGGATCCCTTGTGGTAGGGATCCGTGGGATCCGGGAACAGTAGAGGTTTTTCCTCTATAAATAGTGAGCCATTTCTTCATTGTTTCTCACCCCCTTCAATATACTTTCTCCTTGAGTTAAATTCACTAACCTTAGATCCAAGAGATCTATGTTTGTAGTTTTGTTTTTGTGTGATCTTTTAGGTTCCTCTTAAAGGCAAGATCACCACCTTTGAAGTCGAGCAAGCTCAAGTCCATGAGTTGCCATGCTTCCTCATCATCAAGGCCACTGAAGTCTTCTTGTTGATGATTCCTTTCTTTCTTCAAAGAAGTGTAGTGTTGAAGACATTAGTGAAAGATGTCTTAAGAGTCAAGACGAAGATATTAGCGAAGGGTATCTATCGTCTATAGGATAAAGCACTTGTGGTAGGTGCTTGGAAGTCAAGACAAAAAAGCATTAGTGAAAGGTGCTTAGAAGTCAAGACAAAGAAGCATTAGTGAAAGGTGCTTAGAAGTGAAGACACAAGACATTAGTGAAAGGTGTCTTGTAGATCTAGTCAAAGGCATTAGTGAAAGATGCCTTAGATGTACATTCGATATGGTGTTTCGATGTACAAGATAGACTAGTATTAGATCCAAGGATATTGATATCCTTGATGATGTTGTAAAGGAGTAGATCTCCTTTGGGATTAGTCGTTGGTGTAGTGTGGTAGTAGTTCCTCCATTGCAATGGAACTAGATGCTTAGCCTAGTACCTAATAAAGGGTAGGCGACGTTGTGAAGGTGTAGTTCACCTAAGGTGTGAAAGAACTAGGTACTTAGCCTAGTACCTTATAAAGGGTAGGCGACGTTGTGTAGGTGTGGTTCACCTTAGAGTGAAAGAACCCTGGTTAGCCTAGTACCGGAAAAAGAGTAGACGCTTGAAGGCTTCTCCGCCATAAGGAGATTGGTGTAGTGATTACGAACTCTCGAGTAGGTGACTCGGGGAGTGGAGTAGGGCAAGGAAGGTGACCTTGTAGCCGAACCACTATAAATACTTGCGTTGTGGTTTTGTGCTTCTTACTCTTATCTTTTCATTACTTACCTCTACATGCTTGTTTATCAACATCCAACACACACATCCAAATAGATTGACATAAGTCTATCTAAATAGATTAAAAGGAAGTTTTAATTGGTAAAACTATTCAACCCCCCCTTCTAGTTTTCCACACCATACACAAAAGCTGGCAAATCTTTTGAAACACACATCAGTTTCATATGTACCAAGTGCTGGAAACGATGCGCAAAATCTGTTGCATCCAGCGTTAGCATAAAGGACGGGTAAAGAGGGGGCAAAAAAAACTACGTATTTTTTTTGGCAAAGGCAACTGTAGAAGCAAATCCCAATAAATGTAAAATAGTATAATAATAATTTAGCCACCCCAACACCTAACCATGAGTCACATTTCAACAGCCATAAGCAACATCTAACCATTGTAATTGCATTTGAGTGTAACAGCATACCCCAAAGCAAAGCACGAAACTCGTTTACTGATCCCAAAATGTAACCATAAACAGCATTCCAGCCAGCGTAAGCAACGCACAACTACTTTAAGTCCTAAATATAAGAAAGGCACAATAAATAAACCTAAAATAACGCACAAACCAAGGCAAATACAACATAGCATAACCACCATAAAGACCAACGAAAATAAGCCCTAAAAACATCAAACCTTCAATCGTTTTCTCCCAGATCAAGAAATATGCAATTAGGTTTTATGATAATCAAGAATTGAAATTGGTAACCTTACCTTTAGATTTACCAAACACAAGAAATATATGGACCAAAAGGAAGTTACCACTGTAGGCAAAACCATGTGGGCAACTGAGATCCACAAAACGCATAAAAATATTGTTTCCATCGTACGAATCACTGTACCCCCCTCACCTACCAGCATACGAACATGCAAAGATGTTTAGTTGAATGAAGGCACCGGAGTTTTTTTCCCCGGAAATATACCCAGACGGATCTAAGATGAAAAGGAGGTATGTGAGTAGAGATGAATAACACGGGTAGGTATAGCAAATGGAGCTCCAACAAAAAACCCGGAAATAAGTGCCACGTATTTTTTTTTGCCTAAGGCAACTGTAGAAGCAAATCCCAATAAATGTAAAATAGTATAATTTCCAATCTTTTAAAACTCGAGTTTTTTATCTACCTTCTTAGTCGCGAGTTCACCAGGTGATACGACTTGACTCGTACCAACGTAGTACCACTATAGCATGTGCGAGGTCCGAAAGAAAAAGAAGATAAGACTTAGAGAATCTATTTGTTGTAAACGTAATGATATCATTAATAATGATAGAGTTTAAATACTCATTGAAAGACAATCCTAAACAAAGACGTATAACCAAGAATACTTATCCTAACACGACACCAACACATATCCTAAACAAATGATAAACATGATGGATAATTCCTAACCCATAATGAACTTCTTGCGCCAACCAGGCGCAACCTTGGTTCTTTTCCCCCGACCCAATTGATCAGCGTCGGGTGTGAATTTGGGAATCTCAATGAAAGCACCAATTGATACGACTTGACTCGTACCAACGTAGCACCGCTGTAGCGTGTGCGAGCTCAGAAAGAAAGATAAGATAAGACGTAGAGGATTTATTTGCTGTAAACGTAATGATATCATTAATAATGGATGAGTTTAAATACTCATTGAAAGACAATCCTAAACAAAGACGTATAACCAAAAATACTTATCCTAACACGACACCAACACATATCCTAAACAAATATCCTAAACAAATGATAAGCATGATGGAAAACTCATAACCCATCACGAACTCCTTGTGCCAACCAGGCGCAACCTTGGTTCTTTTCCCCCGACCTAATTGATCGGCTGGGAATCTCAATGGAAGCACCAATTGATACGACTTAACTTGTACCAACGTAGCACCACTATAGCATGTGCGAGCTCTGAAAGAAAGAGAAGATAAGACTTAGAGAACTTATTTGTTGTAAACGCAATGATATCATTAATAATGATGAGTTTAAATACTCATTGAATGATAATCCTAAACAAAGACGTATAACCACAAATACTTATCCACGACACCAACATTACCTTTTTTTATCCTTTTTTACCAAAAAAACACACGACACCAACACATTTCCTAAACAAATGGTAAGCATGATGGACAACTCCTAACCCATCACGAACTCTTTGTGCCAACCATGGTTCTTTTCCCCCCGGCCCAATTGATCAGCCTCGGGTGTAACACCAGGTCACCGCTTCAACCAGTTGAATCGTCGGGTCGAACCGGTTCAATACATATGTATATTTTTATTCTATATTTAATATGTAGTATTGCGTGATCTTATGATTTATCCTACTTTGTTTCTACATTCGATTGAACCGACGAAAAAGATTGAGACTCTACCAATAAGCTTTGCTTTTAAGTTAGGGGGGTGGCAATGGTTTTAGACCATACCTCACCATACCTCACAACCCACCAATAATTTTATCCCACCTAATCTCATACCTCATCATACCTCACCATAGTTTTTTAGTGGCAACACCATGACTCACCATACCTCACTTAATTTATATTCACTTTGAAACAAAAACACATGCTCCTCTTCATACCGTTCGGCAAAGATTGCCGCTCCTCATGCTCAACATTGCCGAATGGGTGGCAATGGCATGCCTCATCATACCGAATGATACCTCATCCATACCGAAGGTGTTGCCACCCCCCTTATACATCTATAATAATATAGCAAAAAAATTTGCAACAACAATCAATTTATGATTATAAGTTATAACAGTTTATATTAAAACTATATTAGTTGGTATTTCTAAAATGGTTTATAACTTTGACTTATTGTTCTACAAAATTTTAACCAACATTACTATTCACCACTTCAACTTGTCAATTAAATATAGAAAGGTTGATGAGAAAAGAGTTTTTAAGAATTTTTAATAAAAAATCATGATCGGGCTGGGTTTATTAAACCGGGTCAACCCGGGTTAACGAAAAATCAACGGTTCAATCCGGTTTTTTTTTAAAAAACCCCGGTCACATCTGACTTGATTTTTGAGCCAGTTTTCGATCCAACTGATTGAACCTGCCAGGTCAATTCGAGTTTTAAAACATTAAACAATACTGCTCTAGTGCTATATATAACAAGCAATATACGATTGTTTACATGTATTAAATATCAACTCAATTTTTAATTTAAGTCCATGTCATCTCCCACTCATCTATTTTAACTAATAAAGCAGAGTTTTTCAAAAGCTCTATTTAATTTTTTCCTAAAATATCATGCATCCTGGTGTAGCCACGTGGACTCATTCACAAGGCACGGTATGTTATTGGTTTCCTTTTCAAGAATTCAATTTAAATAGTTTGAGAGTTTTGAAAAAGGAGTGATGTTTCACTTTTAGTATATTTAAATAGCCAAACAAAATATATGTGTATTTATTAGCAATTGTGAAAAAAAGTGTGTGCATTCAAAACTCCTCCTTAACTTTGGAAAGAAACAACACTGCCTTTTTTAAAACGTTTACCCATAGTCATATTTCTTCAGACCAATTTTGGTCAGCCTATTTAAGATAGCCACATGATACTTTTTTAATAAATTCCAAGTGCCATTCATCTCATGTTATAAGTTTGGAAAGGACTTAACTCTAGCCGCGTCTTATGTAAGTAACTAGCTAAATGACCCGTTAAATTGACGGGTATTTTAAAGAGAGGAAAAAAATTGATAATACCTTGTATATTATGCAGTAAGGCCGCTTAGGTATACACAGTTAAAAAGAGAAACTTCATACTAATGAAACATGTATATAATCAAACACAGTCAAATAAAAATATACGGTTAAGTAATGTTTGATAATGACTTAAAGAGTCTTAATTCATAAATTGGTAAATTTATTAAGTTGTTAATTGAGTGTTTGTTTGTTGCTTAATTTAAATGAATGACCTCCTAGAAAAAGCCATGGAAATGAAGGTCTCTATATTAAGTCATCACTTTTATCCTACTTTTACATATTTACCTCTCACTTTTTAACCTCTAATTCAACACTTGTTTCAAATAAAAGGGTAGAACAATAATTTTTCTAATCCAGACACTTTATTCAGCACACAAAACAAACAACCATTTATTCATCTACAAACAGACACCATATATCCGGACAGACACTTTAATTTAACAGAACTTAATAAAAAAACTAAACAAACAGGCCCTTAGTGTTTGGTGTTGTTGAACTTGTATCTTAGTGACAATATGTTAAACGAACAAAGGTTAGAAATATCTTAATCGCATCCTCAAATTTCAACCTTAAAAAGCAAACAAAGATCATAAATATAGCACATTAATTTAGAAATACCTAATTGCATCTTCAAATTGCAACATCAAGTTCCGGATCTATCAACTACTGATCTCTAAAGAAATCAATATTTTCAAGTTATTACCGAGTATCAACCACCAAAAGGAAAGTAAGAATAAAAAAATATTAGTTAGATAATACAGTATCGCATAACAAGTTATAATCATCCATAAAATTCTGGAAAACGTGTTTGTAAAAAGGTACTCATGATAGATTGTAATAATGGAACATCTATTTTTTTTTTGTTGCAAATCACGACCGGTTAATAATTTTTTTGGTGGTTATATTTATGCATTTCGACTTCAACATGTTGCAACGAATGTGACATAGGTAAATATAATTTGATTAATCATATATTAAAATTAGACTAATCAAATGAAAAATAAATGATAAATTCTAAAAAAAAAAAAAAAAACATGTTTACCTTTGATAACATTTTGTGAGACTTCTTTACAGAAAACATTTTTTGTACGATTAGTGATATGACCATGTTCGTCGCAATTCGGAAATGACCATCTCTAAGCCTCTTTCGTTCTTAACACGTGACACGAAAACCTATACTTGGCCATGTGTAAAAATATGATGTGACAAATACAAACTTACTTCCAAAGAAAATTGGTCGAGTAGATGGCGCATCTAGAATTGCATAAATAGTTTTGTTAAGAATGGGTAACAGAAAGAAACTATATAAACATTGGATTTGTAGACTTATAATTTACTTGAGTTTAATGACTTGGAGGTTTCTTATTCATGAAATTCATGAATATATGCGTCAAATGCAAAGCTTTAGAAAAAGCGCCCTTTATCACGTCTAAAAATAAATAAACAAAATTCTACCCATGTTTAGAGTATTGGCAATGCAAAATTTACTATTAATGATTTTTTTTTTCATCCCAAATCACCATTTCACTACCATCTACCTTAATGACTAATTCTACTTCAATGTTAAAAAGTCTTTGCAAATCTTTTGTGTGAGAGAGAAAGTTTTGTTCAAGTCACTCCTCAAATGACCTGAAGATTCTCAAGTCTGAGGGAAAAAAAAAACGATTCCTGCAATGAGAAAAAGCTTTTCAACAATTTTTTATGCAAAAAAGGTCAATCGTTCTACCTCCCATTGAAGATGTCCTTATAAACGCCTGAAATCCTCATGAAGTCCAAGGTTTTTCATGTACATGATTCCGTATTCAAGAGACCAATTGATATCGATATTTTGTACTATACTATAGTTATATGTATTGGACCTTTTTTGGTTCGGATTAGGTTTTGTATATATTTATTTCAGTTTTTGTCGGTTTCGGTTCAGTTTGGTTTTTTCGGTTCGAAACCCAAAAACCGACCCGAACCGAATTATTCGGTTCGGTTTCGATTTTGATATCTATTTCTCGGTTTGAGTTTTTCCTTTTTTTGGTTTTCGGGTTGGATCGGTTTTTGTCGGTTCAGGTCGGGTTTAACCCGATGCTCACCCCTACGTGAATCTCTATATATCACTTATTATTTCAGCTCCTTTAAACAAATATCAAGTCACATATACCAAAAAGATTTAAAAAAACAGACTTTTTTAACAAAGAACTCAATACAATACATCCGAACAAACATTGAAAATGAGCCTCTTTCAATTCACTTAAAACAACATAATAACTAACAACAATGATTAATGATGGCTAAAATACAGCTAATAAACGATTTTGAGTGAGTGTAATATAGATAACAACCTGTCTACATTCGAGACATACATTACTTCAAAAGGAAAATACTATTTAAGAGGAATATCATTATGGAACTAAAAATTGATTGCATAGATGATATGAAAATCATTAATAAAGGAACTATACATTTCTTGTTTGATTCCTAAAATTTTGTTTAATCTTTATATCAGTCATTTCCAGTGATTTGTTCAACGGCCTTTTACAGAAACGTGTAAATAGTTAAATACAATGCTATCATGAGCACTTTAAACCCACTAAGCAACTTCAATGTGAAGTTCTTATTAGAGAGCTTGAGATTTAATCTAAGGTTGTTAACAATTAACAGAAGAAAACAATAAAAATTAGGAATGAATGATTATACCAATAAAAATTAAAGAAAAATAAATTTTGCTAATTTAATCAAATCAATAAAAGGTTAGGGGTGTTTGTTTAAGCTTATATAACATAAACCGGCTTATGTAACATAAGCCACAGATTTTTATGACTTATTTTGACATTTATGAGTTTATATAACATTGTCATTGTTATATAACATTGTCAATGTTATATAACATTGTCAATATTATATAAGCCCATAACTCTCAATATAAGCCACAAAATTATGGCTTATGTTATATAAGCCGAACTCTTATAAGTTAATAATCCCATATATAAACCGAAACAAACACTCCCTTAATAGAATTACCTGATGATCTACCATTGGAGCTTTAGTCCAATGGGTAGAGCTCTCGTGCACAAGTCAATAGACCTGGGTTCGAGTTCCATCTTTGTCTTTAAGTTCTCAAGGGTACCATCCTCCCACCGCAAATGCTCAGATTGACTTGTCAACGATGGGCCTATTGGAGAAAATGGCCAGGGGTTCAGTCACTGAGACAAGTGTTTTATTTCCTGGGGTCGGGTTCTTGGGGGAGGGTTCGGTTGGCATCTTTAGAATGCATAAGACCAAGGTGATCTCATCGTTCTCACCTTTTGGAGTATTACCTGATGGTCTTGCTATGCACCTAAGCAGGATATATAAGAAAATCTAAGCCATGGTACATGTTAACCAACTATATGGCATACCTTAAAAATCAAATTCAATGATGGGATATTTTCCGACTCTTGAAATGCTATACTCATCTGTAAAGAAACAAACAAAATGAAAAAATAATATTAGTTACATGAAGAGAATAGCCACATTAAAAACTAAATATAAATTGATTTTTCCATACATGGTGAAAGAACCAATGAGAACCTGATACGATATATATGCGTTAATCTCCATTTAAAAAAGCCAGTATATACACAAAGTTTTGAGCCAGATGATAAAGATGAAGGAAACAAAATAACATATTAGCAAGTGAATAAAATGTGAACTGATTAGCAAGTGAATAAAGTGTGTCGTGATATTTTGTGATCAATTTGATATCCGTCTCTCTGGTCATGTTAGGAAGTAATTTTCTTTTTTTGTGTTAAGTTCATAAAATTAGTTTGTCTCTCTTATGATTGTTTACGTTTGAAGCATAATTAGTGCGTTTTGTTTTGCTCTTTTTTAGGCTGAGATGAGGGATTTCACCCTTATCTTATGTACTTAAACGTTTTTTTGGAGTAATATATTTTACCAGAGACACAGTTACCCCTTTACCTAAAAAAAAGATGGTTTAATAATAGGAATTGACTAACTAAGGAACAAATTATGAAACAACTAAATGATTTCTATATTTTTTGGGTGGACTTTTTTTTGTTTTGAATATTTGTGTAGTTTTTTGGGAGACCATAGTATCTCTAATAAGTATTTAAGAAAGTATGTACTTTCAAAAGTATTTAAATTAATATTTACTTTTCTTCTTTTTTATACAAAATCAGAAATCTCATGAAAGAGAGTTTATTAGCAGCAAACAACTCATCATCTCCATGATCTTTGATTGTTATCAAATCAAAAAACAGAAAAGAATTACAAATATAACAACCATCATCTTTATCTTGATGTCCTCGTCTCTTACATCTGCTCATCGCCGACGACTCCGGTGGTGGCGGTGATGAAGCGTCGGAAATCAGAATCAATGTCAAGCATCATTACCATCGGCAATGAAAAAGTCCGCAGTAACGATGATGATCGAAATAAGGATGCCTATTCAAATGAGGATTGTCTGTTAGAAAAACCAACTTCCATTGGTTTTAATGATTTTTAGAAAATATAAAAATTAGTAATTAAGTATTATGTTAATAAATTTTGTAGGTACATACTTTGTTAATTACTTTTTTAAACTACTATAGTCACCTAAAAAACTCAATATTTGTATAATTAGTTGACTAAATGAGCAGTGTTTGCTTAAATGCTCTTTAACTCTTTTTGAATTATATTAAAAAAATCATAAAGTTGAACCATTAACTCACAAAAGTTATAAACATAACTATAGTCGATTGGAGGCATATTAAAAGGTGTAGAAAGTATTAAGAAACTTTGCATACATATTGAAAAGAGCATGATTAGACAGACAAACAAAAAAAAAGAATTCTAACCGAAACCACAAAGTAACATACCAATAATATATGACGAATAGATCGATTATGTCAAAATACTTCTTGTGCAAGATTTGGAATGAATTTAAATTTTGATTATTAGAATATAGCAAAAACTTCTTTCAATTTGGATGTTACCACACTCCAAAAACATTACTAAAGTATTATAAAGTGATTCCAGAAGGTTAATCAAGGGTATAGAGTTGAAGAAACCTGACTTTGAATTGCATCTCCTACTTTCCCAATTCCATCCAATATATTCTTGGTTCAGGAAACTTTGATTAAAAAAAACCCTTAATAAATGAGTATGGCGATGAAAAGCACATGAAGAAAAAAGATTATAATCGATAATGCAAATTGAAATATAAAACATTCATGCTAAGGAGCGAACAATCTAATATTCAGAACCAATGCTTACTCTTCGAAAACTATGAATTAAACATGATAATTTGTTCATATGAGGAGTCACAAAAATGGAAGAAAATATTGTCTCAGATCTACTATAACATGTTTGTACTATACATGTACCCTCTATGCAATATTTATAATGGTTACGTAATACACGTGAAAGTGTCAAACGTATGTCAAATATTAGCATGCATGAACAAACGTATGTAAAAAATTAGAATGAAAGAGTACGTAAAAGAAATGGTTGACCATAAAATATTGAGTTGCCATAAAAGAGTTTGACTTCATATTAATTAATGTGGACGTAGCACTACAATTTACTACCTTAAATGCTTTAGAAGTTATTTGTCAAATGGTTGACCATAATATTTTTATCATATGTGCAGCTAATACTACCGAATTTCAAAAATGGGAATTCAAAAGTTTAGTGAAGACACGTGTCAGCATGAGATGCTTAGTTATTTTAAGAAAAAGTTAATTAGATGGCTCACTAAAAAGTGTGTTTTATTAGTATAGATAGATGAATGGGTATCTATTTTAACTAATAAAGCAGAGTTTTTCAAAAGCTCTATTTAATTTTTTCTAAAATATCAGGCATCCTGGTGTAGCCACGTGGACTCATTCACAAGGCACGGTATGTTATCGGTTTCCTTTTCAAGAATTCAATTTAAATAGTTTGAGAAGTTTTGAAAAGGAGTGATGTTTCACTTTTAGGGGCGTTTGGTTGGGGATTTTGAAATTCCGGATTTTTAAATTCTAGAAATTTAAATTCTTGAGAATTTAAAATTCTGGAATTTAAAATACCTTCAAGACGCTTGTTCATGTGAATTATAAATATTTTTTATTTTTTTAATGTAAATTTCATAAATATTCTATTTAAAAGTTTATAAAAAAAAATTTTAAAAGTTTAGAAAAAATTTATAAAAATTTTTATAAAAAATTTATAAAAAAATTATAAAATATTTCTAAAAAATTTATAAAAAAAGAGTTTATAAAAAAAATTATAAAAAATTTATAAAAAATTATAAATAAAATTTATATTTATAAAAAGTTTATAAAAAAAAATTTATAAAAATTTATAAAAAAGTTTATAAAAAATTATAAAAAAGTTTATTAAAAATTTATAAAAAAATATAAAAAATTAATAAAAAAGTTTATAAAAAAAATTCATAAATATTCTATTTAAAAGTTTATAAAAAAACAATAAGAAAAAAAAAGTTTATAAAAAACTTCAAAGAAATTAAAATCTTCTTCACTTTATGAATTTTAATTCTCTCCATTTCGACAATTCATTTAAATCAGAATTACTTCATTTGAGTTACCAAACAGGATATTTGAAGGCAATTAAAATGCAAATGCCCCCAGTATACCCCAATATACTCCAAGCAAACGGCCCTATATTTAAATAGCCAAACAAAATATATGTGTATTTATTAGGAATTGTGAAAAAAAGAGTGTGCATTCAAAACTCCTCCTTAACTTTGGAAAGAAACAACACTGCCTTTTTTAAAACGTTTACCCATAGTCATGTTTCTTCAGACCAATTTTGGTCAGCCTATTTATGATAGCCACATGATACTTTTTTAATAAATTCCAAGTGCCATTCATCTCATGTTACAAGTTTGGAAAGGACTTAACTCTAGCCGCGTAAGTAATGAATGGGTATCATAACATAAAACACTATTTGATTTCTTTTTCAAGCCAAATCATTTCTATATCTGCCCCAATCCTTTGCTTGATTGATAATTTACTAATCAATTCTGTGATACATATGTTGACTATGTCCTCTCACTCGGGCTTATATAAAGCTCTATACATGTAGGCCGGTAAGTTGGATGATTTACAGTTAAGTTCAATCGCATACTAGCTAACAAGTATGCTTTCAAAGTTTCAATTGCAGAATTCCAGTCAAAGAAACTCTAACCAAGTTTTACTATCATGATACTATCCAATGATCCTGAGGTTATCAAACCACTCATTCAAATGGCAACACCTCCAAAGGTACATCCATTTGGCCATTGCATGCACACGGTATTATATGTTGTGATGTGTTCTAATGCATTTGCTAATTGCCAAGGGGGAACCAAGTGAGGCCACTTCGAAGGATACAAATGTGTCGACTCAGGTAGTTATTTGTCTACATATATATGCAGTTCTAACATATTTTGACTCTCTTATAGTTACACCTAATTATCTTTTGTTAGGATGCGTCATTTGTGTTACTGTTGATAATGTGACTCTCTGGGAACTTTTAAAAGATATTGCAAGTAGTCCTCGATATAGAAGTTCAACGATGAAGCGGACCTTGCATCATCCAAAGGTCGACAAGGATTAATTGAGTTAATGTTTGTACTTTTGTTTGATAATTTTCATTGTTTTTATCCCATTTGGACACTCTGACTTCCGTTTCGTAGAATGTTTTGTTGAATAATTTAGCGTGGTTACCCCATGACAACATCAATTTATTATTTTTATTTTTTAAATATTGCTTAGAGAGTTTGGTATGATGCATTTGCATCATAAGTACGTATTAATGAACCCACACATTTTCTTATTCTTGGTTTACAACATCAATTTTTTTTATGTTACATATTACATATTCATATATTATTACCGAAAACCTTTGCATCTTTGCAATAAAATTAGAAGGGGATACATAGCACTCTCATTTATCTTGAATATACATCGTTTGCTTCAGAAGATGAAAACGTTTAGTTAGCTGGCTGTTGGATTAATCGTTTATGTCAAGGTTCATGTATGCATGCATGGTTGCACTTGCATGAATACATTATGGTTTTATATATTAAACTAGTATATGTTTTAGTTAATAGGTTGAACTGGTATACGTTTGACCGAGTTTTTTGTAACTGTATTTTATGTTGAGTAGAATAGGTTTCATGTTACCTAGTTTTTAGGTAGGACTAGTAGTACACGTTTTCTTTGTAAGGCTATAAATATAGTCATGTTATCTATGAATGAAAGTAACCCTTTCACATTTCCTTTAGCCTCTGTATAGTCTCATAACCTACACCAAGTTCTGAGCCTTTAAATCCTACATTTGGTATCAAGAGCTTCGTTCGATAAAGGGCGGGTTTGAGAGTCGACATTCGAAGGGGAGGAGCCTTCGGGTGCGGGGCTGCCATCGCAGCAGAAACGGGGACAGCAGGGGCTGTTTCGAGATGTGATTTAAAAAGACGGACGTGATAAGGTGTTTCGGGACTACGCTGTCGTGGGGAGACGGGAGTACCGTTCAAGACGACGGGGTTGACCGGTGATGAACATAGGTGGTTCGTAGCTGTTAGTTGTGATCAAAAGGTTGTGATGTTATTATCACAGGTTCGTGGAAGGGGTGTAAGCTACCTTTGATCAATTGTTCCATGTTGAAGAGACTAACCGGGCGTGCGTGAAAAGCGAACGGAAAGGGTCCGTCAAAGCGTGGCTTTGATTTGGTTCGCTTTAGGTTCAAGAAGACGGAAAGCTTGAAGCTTGTTATTCTTGGTCGGTGAATAGGGCTCTGGAACTTGAAAAAAGGTTGAAGCTGGCCAAAGCAAAAGACATAGAAGGCTAGGTTGTAGGTCACCGGAAAATGGAGAGATTAACCAGTTCGCGGATAAACGGACTGGAGGAGTCGAAAAGGGTTGCTTTGATTCAGTTCGTTTGGCGAGTGAAAGAAAACGGTAGAAGCGGTGGCCTTGTTTTCTTGATTGGTGGAATAATGCTCTCGTGTCACGGAAGTGTTATGAGCGAACGGGTTATGTGTGGTGACAACAACAGTCAGGTGGTAGAGGACTTTGGACGTGACCAAGGTGGAGGTCGTGAGTCCGGGAAAAGTCGGGAACAATGGAGATTCAACACGGCGTGAACATTATGGCGTTAGAAGTTCAAACCGAGATGACTTTGGACGTGGCGGGAAGAGGTCGGGTCCGTGAAGGGTCGAGATTGAAATGAACGTGTCTAACGGGATGCCATGACATGATTCATGGTGTGAAGAATTAAAAGCTGTTGAGCTAGAGAAGACTTTGGATGTGACCAAGTGAAAGTCGGCAATCCGAAAGGTCTTAAACGTTGATGTGAATGAGGAAATAAACGATTAAGGGGGTGAATGTTGGATTAATCGTTTATGTCAAGGTTCATGTATGCATGCATGGTTGCACTTGCATGAATACATTATGGTTTTATATATTAAACTAGTATATGTTTTAGTTAATAGGTTGAACTGGTATACGTTTGACCGAGTTTTTTGTAACTGTATTTCATGTTGAGTAGAATAGGTTTCATGTTACCTAGTTTTTAGGTAGGACTAGTAGTACACGTTTTCTTTGTAAGGCTATAAATATAGTCATGTTATCTATGAATGAAAGTAACCCTTTCACATTTCCTTTAGCCTCTGTATAGTCTCATAACCTACACCAAGTTCTGAGCCTTTAAATCCTACACTGGCTACCTAAGCATTTGCTTCACTGATCAAGTACAAATTTATTTTGGTATTTTGATGGATTTTTATCCACACTTGGTTCACAAAATTTCTGACTAAAGTCAATATATGTTTCATTTACCAGCCCCAGGAGGTTAACAGAGATGAAATGTTTTCATCTTTATAACAAATGAACAACTTGGGAGGTTAATAAGACGCTCTCTGGGTTCTTTGTTAGTGTTTCTTTTCTGAAATGAATCGAATTGCAAATGTACATATCGACAAAAAAAAATCGTGAAATCACACCTTGATCGCCGATATACTTTAGTAGAAAAGTGGGAAACTGTTTTGCGTCTTACTGCTAATTAATAGAATACATTTCCTACTTTGTTCACAAACGCAAGTTATGATACTTTGTTCACAAGGTTTAATTGTAGGCTCTATGTCAATTTATAAGTGTATACCAATTCTACCCTTGCTTTTGAAACATGATACTTACGCCATACGGCCATACCAATACATACACCCATTAAAAGTAGTAGACTACATTAACTGTCATTAGAATAGAATGTGTCCCGGCCATTTATAGTATCCGGCCGTTCGAGTTATTCATCATTCTCAACATAACAAATATCTATTTTCCAATTCTCACTAACTCATAACCACAAAATATTTTCCATGTTAACAAACTTTTGAATCAGTCATATCCTAAATAGGAATTTTCTACTATATGTCATACTGGCATGGGTTAAGAATGAAACGTGAAGATGGTGAAATTTTTAACAAAGTTGGGTATAAAATTTGATAATATTTTGTGAAGCATTATATACATTTTTCACATACATTAGATATAACGTATATCTATATGTAAGTTAATACAACCGGTCTGTTTGTTAATTCTTCACCCATGTCTCCTATCAATATGTTCTCGAAGACTGGCGGAAGAGGACGTCAAAGTTAGCAATTAAGGTTGACGCAAACAACTCCGTGATCTTTGACACGACATAGATGACCGATCACTTTTTCGATCAAGTACCCATTGCATTCTATGCGAAGAAGTGACGTGACTTAAGTTGTGACAATGTTTGCATGTAGGAAAATGGTACAAGTATAAACGAATATTGGCTACATCACGCCGATACTAACCCTAAGATATATACACACGCAGGTTATCTCTAACCCTAAGATATATTGGCTACATCACTTTTATACTAATCTTGACTGTCGAGGGACCTCGGCTACGGGTTCGTCCACTAACGTGCTTCTTTGTTTACAGTCTACTAGGCTCGAGAAGACTAATTAACGCCCAAGGAGTATCGTCAATCTAACGCTGCATTATGCATCAACAGTTTGCATGTAGGAAAATGGTACAAGTATAAACGAATATGTATTATCTACAAACTTAAGTTGAAATTGGGTTTTCTGGTAATGCTTTTACGGAACATTGCTTAAGAAGTGACTTAAGAAGTGACATGACTTAAGGACGAAAATCTCTACATTTGATAAACGGTTGCCCTTAAAGATAATAAAGAAGTAGTTCTCTCTCCCCGTAGATGATCAACAAAATTCAGGGACAATCAAGTGGGTTTGCATTTTCCACGACCTGTATTCACACGTGTCCAACTATATGTCGTTGTATCTCTTGTTAGGAGTAAAAAAGGGATTGAAGATATTGTTGTCTGTGATGAAGACACCAACCTCACGAATAACATAACCAACGTGATCTACAGAGAAATGCTAAACAATTTATGATCACAGGTAACCAAACTTACCCTACTATATGTATACATTATGTTGTTTTTAAAACAAACGTGTTTAATGATCGACTTTCTAAATCCAATAGACACATGTTGAATGGTTTGGATGTACTTGATTTATCTAACTGTTTATTAAAGAACAGCAAAATAGACCTACACAAATAAATGAACAAGCACTATAATGGCCGGAACAAAAATGACATCAAAAACAAAATTAGCATATGTCCTTATGTAACTTAATTTATGTTCTTTTCCGTGTATTGACTATTGTGTTTGATATAATGTATGGTTTTATTAGTATCAACTTTATATTTTGACATATACTTCTACTAATTTGGGTCTTTCTAACTTCTAATTTCATAATGAACAAGTCATTAACTAACTTTTGCGACTCTTTTTTAAAATACCCATAAATTTTACGGGTCTTTTAGCTAGTAAAAAATAAAGCCAACTATATATAATTAATTCCACGTCACTGATTTTAACGATTTTAACCTTGTTGTTTGTACTATCCAAGTATATAATGTCGTTCTTTCCTTTTGAATTAGTCCGGTACTTATTGTAATGATATCATAAAATAGCTCAAATAATTTGCATACAATTTTGAAGTTTTGAGTTATTTAAGTGTTAATCATTTTACTTTTAAAGTTTTAAAAACCATCCACTTTTCACAATAACATGTGCTAAGAGTAAGAGGTATCACAACGAATTTTGTTCGCCAGTCCTAGGTGGAGGGCTCGCCACCCCTAGCCACGACACCACACACCCTCGCCACTTTAACCCTCGGCACCCCCATGAAATGAATACGAAAAAAACTTTTTAGAATTCTATCCGTTGTAAAACAACGGTTAAGTTTTAAAATTCTTTTTTTTTTTTTTTTTTTTTTTTTTTCAAATTTAAATATTTACCCCACCCACTCTATAAATAATACCCATATTTACATAAAAATTCACACTTCTCTTTCAAACACAATTCAACTTCAAACACAAAAATTCACACTTCTCTTTACACAAGATTATTATGGCTTGCCGTCTCCCGCATTCCGTTGAAGATATGCAAATGTACGTTAAAAATTAATCCGATAACGACGATGAGGCACGAAAAAACGCTATTATAAGCATCATCAACTGTTTGAAAAGGGCAAGGGCGTAGAAGCAACATATGAGAGAAAACTACTTAGAGTGCAACGACATTACCAATGCAAAGCCGGATCGACAAACTTTTTATGGATGAAGCCCACAAAGACGACGAGATCGCTGACAAGTTGTGACGGTGTGTTCAACAGATAACGAACAACATCAACACCAAAATCAATTGGAGCTATCGGGAGAACAAAAACGATGATGCAGGTGCATCAACTTCGTCTGCTAGATTTGTTGGGCAATCTTCGCTAGACGAGGAACGTTTGGCTCACATCGAAGAATTTGCCGGTTATATGTCTCCCTCGTATGATTCCACGGGGATATCGATTAAGATTTATTTATGTATTTGACGTTTAATTTTAATATATTGTAATGTTTTTGTTTTAATGAATTTTAAATTTGTTGTTTAAAATGTTTGAATTTTTGTTTGAAAAATATGAAAAAGAAATAAAATGAGGATGGGTGGGCCCCAAGTGAAAAAGTTTGGGTTATTTGTGAATGGGTGTTATTTTTAAGAGCATGGGGTGTGGTAACCGAATAACCTCGCCACTCCAACGTGGCATGCTCGCCAGTCCATTTCGCTCCTCGCCACCACACCACGCTTGTTCGTCGTTGGTGTTTTCGCCATTGGAACGACGAGGAAGAAGAAAAAGAGAAAAAGAATATAACCGTTGTTTTAAACGGTTCGTTTAAAAAAATAACATTTTTATTTTTAAAATTAAAACTTTACCCACCCTCTTATAAATAATACCCCATTTTTATAAAATCATTCACACTCTTTTTTATCAAATCATTCACACACTACATTTCATATCTTTACATCTTAAGCCAAAAACACATGAGTGGTTCAAATTCGGATTCCGATATTGATGATTTACAAGATATCGAGATGATTCTGAAAGTTGCAGGTTATGGGCAATTTGCCGTAACAGAGTTTAAAAGTTCACACCGTAATTACATCTACCGTACCTGAAGTTGCTTGAAGAACGTCGATATCCGACTATTTTTCTGATTGTCCAAAATATCCGGACTATTATTTTTACGATTTATGAGCCAGAACTTGATCCTCTTCCACCGCATTTTTATTTCTTTAGAGTCCCAAATCTCGGGGTGTATAAGTATGAGTGTTATTATGAAATGCACATCCGCTTATACCAATTGACCTACGACCGACCTAATGCATTTGATGAATATTTGCAAATGGGGTCACACACGGTATGATTGTCTAGATTTTTTTACAATGTGTGTAATTGAATTGTTTATGCCCGAGTTTTTAAGAAAGCCTAATTTGAATGACATTCAAAATTTATATAATGCACACAACACGTCCATGGTTTCCGGAATGTAGCATTGATTGTATGTACTGAATGGAAAATCATCCTGCTTGAGGCAATTCAATAGTGATAAAAAAATATCCAACTATTATGCCAGCTTCAAGCAGATCATAACGATTATGGATTTGACATGCATTTTTGGGTAGGTGCGACAATGATTTAACTGTTTTGAATAATTCACCGTTATTCGACGAACTTCTTGATGACATCATCCCCTGGTTCCGTTTCAAGTAAATCTGCAACATTTGAACACGGTATTACCTAGCCGACGGATTTACCGCCAATCATCTTTGTCAAATCATTCTCGACTGCATATTCGGAGAAAAAATGCCTTGTTTAAACGATATTTATGTTTGTCCGCGAGCAAATATACAACGGACATGGGTTGAGCGATGTGATATACAACGGAAGAATGCCAAAGAATCTCGTGATAAAGCAACGCACGCAAGACTTCAACGAAATATCATTGGGCATGTTTGGCAACTACATCAAGAACAACAAGATTAGTTTAAATTTGATGTTTTTATTTCAGATTGTATTTTAAATTTCGTGATGTTTTTTTATTTTCGGCAGGTATTTAAATTTCAGATGTTTTTTTTACTATTGTATGTTGTATTTTTATTTTAAATGAATGAAATGAATTTAATTGGTTTGGAAAAATACTAAAAGAAATAAAATGATGGTATGGGGCCCAATGAAGAGGTTTGAAGTTAATGTATCGTGGGGTATTTTTAAGTGAAGGCTGAGTGATGCTGTTGACATGCCTGTGCCCAAATGAAGTGAGAAAACTTCATACGCTTCAAGAAAGACGGGTATCACATGCCAAAACCCATTTTTCATGTCAACTCGGCCACCTCAACAATACTCACTTTTAACACTCAAACACTAAAAATACCCCTTCACTCATAACATGTCATTTGGTCCCACCCACACCATTTTTATTTTTTCAAACAAACTAAATTAGTAACTCAATTACAATAACAAATTTTCTAGATACTAAATCAAGTTTATATAATTGAAGTAAAAATATCGGGTAGTAAAATAGCAAATAACTTCACATTTGAAAAGTATTAAATAAGAACAACTTTATCAATAAATGATCACTTTTTTAGTTATTGAACAAAAAAAACTAAAGCACCAATACAAATAAGTGGGCCCTTCTTATTAAAATATAAGAGAGATGATAAAAGATCTCATAATAAAAACTCTTACAAGTCTCACCTACTCCTTCTTCAAGATAAGAAAACACGTAACCTTATTCCACACAACAACTAACACATTTTTCTATTTTTAATTTATTTGCTTCATATTCTATCGAATCTGGGTATGCAACTAGAAGTTTTTGTCCTTTTCCTGAGTCACACACGCCACTTAATGCGGGAAGTACGGTGGTATGGGTGTATTGGCAAGACTGGTGGCAAATGCGCCATTTTGGCAAAACACGCTTGATTTGGCGGGTGGATGGATGATACCCCATGGTCTAAAGTGTGTGTTGCTGACAGCACATGTCGCTCGGAGAAGAGCGCTTAACCCATGATTTCTTGCTCTAAACACTTGGTAATATGTATTTTTTACATGCAAAATTATATTTATTGTGTTCGTGTTGTCGCAACAATTAGTGCGAATTAATGTATATGGGGGCCACTTAAGTTTTTAACTTTTAACATATTGGCAACCCATATATTGAAATAAACTTATAGGTCGCCTAACTATGTGTTTGTTTTCGTTTACACCAATTCCGGCAAAATTTATGCCCGAAAACTAAAAAATATAAATAAGAAACCAACCTTTAACTTATCCAAGCAAGACGAATGAAAAGTTTGATGTGAAATACCGATTATACTTTTATTTTAAGTATAAAATTATATTGTTAAAAGTACTTTAGAAGGATATGTTAGTATTAATTTAATATGTTAGTGTTAGTTTCATTCTTGCCATTTGATAATTATCCGAATTAAATTTCACCGAAATTGGTGCAAACGAGCATAATTACCTAATATGGTGGCCTAAAAGTTATTTTCAAAAAATAGGTGGCTTATATGAGAAAATTTTTAAAGTTGAGTGGCCTCTCGATATATTGACAAGTGAAAAGTGAAAAACTTAAAATAATCAACTAAGTGAAAACTTAAAAATTAAAAATTAAAACATACAATTTGAATCTCATATTAACACACAATTTGAATCTCTTAATTTGAAAGCAAAATTGACTAACACAT
The DNA here is from genome assembly GCA_910596185.1 of Chrysanthemum makinoi. NCBI lineage: Eukaryota > Viridiplantae > Streptophyta > Magnoliopsida > Asterales > Asteraceae > Chrysanthemum > Chrysanthemum makinoi. Next base: position 244,965,017 of record OU343217.1, on the reverse strand, counting down.
GGTAATAGTTACTAAGTTAACAAGTGATTGACTTTTAAGACCACTTATTAAAAAAATGAGATCATAACATATCTTTATTTTGTGTTGTAACACATAACACACTTTTAAAAAAAACACACAAAGCATTAAGAGATTTTTAAAATTAAGTTTAAAAAACACACAACAAAAGAGTGGAAATTTTTTTACGTATTTAACTAGACGAAAACTTGTGCATAGCATTATAAATATATGCCGCTAAAAAATCTCATTGTTGTGCACGAGTTCTCGTCTAATATTTAAATAAAATAGTAACAGTAATATGATTTTTAAATATTCAACATTTAATTTGTAGTCTAACCAATATATTAGGGACATTTGAAATTTTAGTTAAATAGTTTCTGTTGTTCCCCGTTCACTATCGTTTAAAACAGTTTAACAAGTTAAAAGTGAACTATGACTGAAATTAACATAAAGAAAACACACTTAGTAATTTTCAACGTCATATTCTTATTAAAAATAATTCAACAAAGACGCTACCCAAGTACTTATGAATAGTACTTGGGATTGAAATGACAAAGTTGGGTGATTCCTCTCTAAGCTCAGGCTAAGTCCGAGCACAACTCTTAGAGCTCATGAGTTATCTCAGAACTAAGTTAGATTTGGAGGAGTGAAAAGATGGCTTGCGTGTATGTGTGTTTTACAATTCACAAGCTTAATCTTTTCACTCCATCTCTTATGCTATTTATACATGTATGATATTTGAATCTTTCCTAAGTGACAAATCGACATCATATGAAGACAAAATACTGATGTATTTTGTCTCGCTACAAAGACTATTCTAGGTAAGAGACAAGACTATTTTCCTAAACCTGATGACCAGCCCATCTGCCATTCAGGGAAAGTTTTGGTTGATAAGGACTTCGCCTTATCCGATTCAAACTTTCCCTCGCTTCGTCTCTTCCGCCTTTACATCCTTCGCCTTCTACGTTTGTCTTCGTGTAAGAAGTTGAGAGGAATCTTAGGGATTCAGTGAGTTATTGTCATCACTCACCTAATCCATCATCTTCTTCTTGACTCAGTCCACCCATTAAGTTCCAGTGGAGAGACTCCTTCACTGCATCGGGTATCCCGAAGATGACTCACCGAGGCTATGCACTCGCTGACCTGATTAGTGTTAACGGATTAAATACTTGGGCTATTTTCTATTCAAATCCTAGATTAATGGGTTTGGGTATTTATCAACCCAACAGTTTCCCCTATTTGGATATACAAATAGCCAGTGGTTGATCGCTGTAAGTGAGCAAGAGGCTTCTTCTTACACCTAATGTACTAATGAATACAATAAAGAACACTGAGTAAATGAATAAAACATACATCGTTTATTGATCGATTACATAGTTCCTATCACTAGTACAAAAGATAAAACAAAATGATGTCAATCTAGATGGATACCCAGTGCTTCAAGCTTCACTTTCTTGGTGATGAGTGTTTCCGTCGATGGTCTCTCGATCTTGGCATTCAGTCTTGACAGAACCTCGACGCTTTGGGGATTGGATCCGAGAGGCCACAGAATATAGTTGATCATTGCAGCCACTCCACTGATCAATGTCACTCCATCTTTGAAATGCGTGGTTCCGTAGACATCAATGTGGAATAGCCCTCTTCGTGCTCTTCAATCACTAGACAGTTTACAAACTTTACTCCCTCGTGCGCCTCGTTGCATTCAAGGCCGTACTTTGATCTCAGTTGGAAATCAACTCTTTTCCTTTTGCCGTGGAAGCTTGTGGTTGAGATCCTTGAGGTGCGATCAAGGCTGAATTCTCGCTGGGTTGGTGCTTCCTTAGCCTTTCATATCTTTTGCTAAGCATCTTCATCGCCTCCTTGACCACCTTGTTTTGCTTCTTTCCAATGATCGGACCAAGTTCATCAAGTTCAGTGATCCCAAAGTCACCGAATTTTAATGGATCATGAACTTCAAAGTGTCTTTTGTCATCCCTCTCGAGACATTCATAGCCAACGGTTTGGTGTTGGGAATGATTTTGACATCGCTGATTTTTCAGGAAGCCTCTGTGGTCATTGTCCAATTATATTCTTTAATTTGCTTTTGCCCGAGCTTCATTTTCTTTCTCTTTCTTCATAATGAGCTCTCATTGCACCATTTGAGCGACCGAGCTTCCATGAACTTCGTCCTGCCTGACCCTTTTGAGCTTGCTTGCATCTATTCCCACATTTTCAGCTTCTTCGGCAATCACTTTGGTCAATGCCTCCTTTGTCTTTTCATCCTCAGCTTGTTTCAATTTCTTCTCTTCTTTAGCAAGGTGTTTCTAGTTGCGTTGAGGAGTGAAGAGATATTCGTTGTCACCGATTTTGTAGGGAATCCTCTCTCGTGTTCAAGAGTTGTCGGATGCTTTTGCCCTTGCTTTGTCCTGAGGAAGATGATGCAATGATGGGAGGTGGTGTTGTCAAGATTGGTGCTAAGACTGCCGCTGTTGTTGTTGCCGGAGGTGGTAGTGATGAGATTGGTACCGCAGACCGGATGGCCGATGATGATGATGTTTGAGCCGCCGAGATCGGTGGTCTTCGCCCCTCGTGAAGAGGAGTTTCTTCAAGAATATTCTAAGGCCGTGGCATAGGTGCCGAGCAAGGGGATCACCGTTTGACCTTTGAAGGCCTGATAGATTTCAGCCATCATGGCCTTTATGTCGGCATGCTGGAAGACCGTGACCTTTGCATCCAAGTTCGCATGAGATAATTCCAAGGCCGTCATTCGTGGACCAAGATTCCAAGCCATAGAAGACGAGGCCCGAGTTAAAGTAGTCACTGCAGATTATAGAGTCCAATGTAGCTTGAAGAGACGGATCGAGGATGGAAGACCCAACATTTGCGACTTGAGCATGTTGAGGCAGTTCGTTGAGGTTTGAGGATTGTTCGCGCGCCAGAGCCTCCAAAGACTTTAGAGTTGAGTCTTGGGTCTTTGACAAACTCCCGGATTTCATCTATCGTGGTTCCTACACCTTGAAGATGTTTGAGGAATTTAGCCATGTTTTCATCCATCCGGTGAATGTTGTCATACATCAGATCCCTATGCTCATGAACATTTTCATCAAAACCATGTAATTCAGCCTTTAGATCAAGATAACCTCGCAGCAGCCTCAGTGTGTTGCTCCCATAATGTGTCGCGACCCCGAATATAATCTTCTTGATGCTTTGGTGATCCATCAACGAGCCGCTCTTCGGGAGTGGGAGAACATTATCAACGGCAAATTCATCGCTGGATGAAGAGGAGTCATCATTGGCAGCTAGCATCGGTGATTTAGTATGCTCGTGGATCAGCCGAGGTTCTTGTTCGCCTTGAACCTCGGCCCATTTCTTCTCCAACCGATAAGATTTCATCATCACTTTCGCCGAAGGTCATCATCGATTGTAGCAATTCAAGAACCTCAAAGAACCGTAACAAGGGAGTGGGAATGGGTTCCATATCAGTGGTATTGATCCCTCCGAGTCTTTGTCCTCGTGGACCCCTCGGACACCGTGGAGTTTCCTGTCTTCTCGAGTCGATTGGTTGTGGGTTCCGTGATCGGTGGTTGTTTCTTTCCTCCGAGTCTTTGTCCCCGGACCCTTGAGACACCGGTGCGCTTGTGCCTTTAGCGAGTCGCTGAATGTTGTATCCCTATCGGGTTGTTTGATTCCCTCTGAGTCTTTGGGATCGATCGCTGTGCCCTCGGACAAAGGCTTTGATTTGCTAATGTCATCACCGGGCGTTGTGGAAGGTGCTCCCCTACCGGGTTGTTTGTTTCCTCTCGGATCTGGGAGTAGTAGGTGTGACAAGGGCAACCGGACCGTGATGTATCGCTGTCCTTCGCTGTCACGGGGTGGTTGTTGCCCGGTCAAGGTGTCTTTTGGTCTCGTGCCTTTTGTGCCTCTTAGGCGGTGCTCCCGAAGCCTCGTGGCCCCGGGACTTTGGTTTAGTCTTAGTCCCACCGAGACTTCCCTTTTCTTTTAAGAGCAGTGGTTTGAGACACCGATCCCTCCCAGTTGTTTACGGAAACCATATGGGCCACAATTCTATAGGTGTGACAAGGGATGGGTCCTTTTGAAAGTTTGAAGGACTCGTGATGCCGTAAATTTCCAAATTTTTATCCCGAGTATAATTGGCACCCAAGAACGATTGTAAAGCACAAGAGACAAACCTAGGATACTAAATATACTTCGCCCTAGTTTTGCTCAGAGCTTCGTTACAAGATCATCAGAAATGATCTCCCTATGTCGACAAGATGACCCCATTCATCGTAAGATGCCATCATCAATCAATGGAGTTAACCTTCGGGATGAGTGGTTCCCGCCGAGGACCAATCACAAAAGTGAAAAAGATCCTCCAAGCCACGGGAATGAACTTTTAGTGATCGGGTCCTGCCCAAAATGTGGGATCCAAAACGATTTGTTTTAACCCATCCTTCATCGTGGAAGGTTCAAGATGGGCGACATAAACACCTTTGTTGTAATCTAACCCTGTTGAAGTGCAAAAGGTTTTGAAATCCAGGTATATTGTTGCCCCCATTAAGACCGAACCTCGATGAGATACTCCCGAGTGGTCTAAGGTTATTCTCATCGTTGAAGGTGTCGTCAAAGGCTTTAGCAAGAGCCCAAAACTCCCTAAGGTATTTTGGGTACACTACTAAGGGACATTTTACAAAGGCCGCTTTGAGTGGGCAGCTTGAACAAAAATTTTACAATGTCTTTATAGGTTGGGACATTTTCGTGGTATTCAAAATTACCTATGACATTGTTTGTTTTGAATTCAACGTTTGTGAGATCCCTACCCAATGGAAGCAAACCGGAGAGATTGTGTTCTAGCCATATCTATTAAAGAAGTTTTTAGGGTTTAAAAAATGTTTGGCAAGAACAATCGAAATGTTTAGATCTCTCTAGTTTGTGAGAAAAACTTTTGTGAATGTTTACAAGGTTTTCCAAAAGAGATTTTGAGCACACACAAATGTTTTGAAATTTTTTGAAATGATTTTGACAGAGTTTAATTGCAGAAAAGATTTGTGTGTGTTGATTGTGTTTGAGAAGAGGGTATTTATAGAGTGATAAGAGGGGTGTTTTGTGCACAAATGGGAAAACTAAGAGAAGGTTTTTGAAAGACTTTTGAATTTCCCATTTAATGCTACCAGTCCATTACCCGCAGTAAAAATCCCGATTTTCAAGGGGAATGATTGCGTAAGCAAGAAAAGTGCACTTTTGCAATGATTAAAATATCAATTTGATATTTTTGTGAGAGGCATTAAATGCCAAGTGGGATGACAGGAAGACAAAGAGACATATATTCCTTTATTAAATTGGCATAGTTACCAACCTAGGACATTAAAGTAACTGATACTTGGACCATTAGTTACTCATTCAATGCTCTTTGTCAAGTAAGTCAGGACCTCAATGAGTCTTACTCATTCAAAGTGAGAGGTTTATTTTGATTTTCAGTGGAGGATGAGCCATTTTAGAGACCCACTTGAGATTGGTTTTTCTCGATACTTGACTTTCAATGTCAAGCATTCCCAATTCTTTGTTCACCGAAGGTAGGTTCATCCATTTGGTGAAGATATCGCCAGTTGATATTCAAGAGGGATGAAATGAAGTTCTATGTCTCCTTTCATTATGTGATCCCTGATGAAGTGATATCCGATATCAATGTGTTTGGTTCTTTGGTGGAGAAACGGGGGTTGTTGGAGATTGCAATTGCACTAGTGTTATCACGTAAGATGGGTACCATTTTATAATGGATGTCATAGTCACTGAGTTGACTTTTCATCCATAATACATTGGCACAAAGATCCCGCCGCAGCTACATATTCGCCTCACCGAGACATAGCCACCGATTGTTGCTTCTTTGCACTCCAACACACTAGTTTTCCTCCAAGAAATTGACAGGACCCTTAGGTACTTTTTACGTCCATGTTGCAACCAAGATAATCGAATCGAGTAACCTTGAGATCAAACCCAGCATATTGGATAATATAGTCCAGGTTTGGGGTCCTTTCAGTACCTGAGTATTCTTTTGGTCAGCTGAGGGTGGGATTCTTTGGGATTGGACTGATATCTTGCTATTAGACAGTCGAAAATTGTATGTCCGTCTAGTAGCGGTTAGATACATCGTGAGCCAACAATCCCCGAAATGAGTTTGATTGACTGATTTGCCAGCGGAGATCGTGCCCAAGGTTTTAGGTGGAACCATTGGTGTCTTCACTGAGGCATAGTCAAATATCTCATATTTTTTCAAGAGATTTCGTGTATTTCTGACCGATGGATATACCTTTATCAGCTTTGCGATTTGTAGTCCAAGAAAGTATGTAAGTTCCCCCATCATGCTCATTTCAAACTTCTTTGTCATTAGTTTTCAAATTTTGCAAAGTTTGTAGTTTGTTGAGCCAAAGATGATATCATCAACATACACTTGGACTAGTATCACATCCTGTTGGGTTCTATAGACAAACAATGTGTTGTCTATCTTTCCTCTGACAAACTTGTTTTGTATCAAGAAGGCTGAGAGAGTTTCATACCATGCCCCGGAGCTTGTTTAAGTCCATAAAGAGCTTTGTCAAGCTTGCGGACATAGTCGTGAATTCACTACTCTCAAAGCTCCCGTGGTTCTTTGAACATACACATCTTCCTTGAGATCACCATTTAAGAATGCACTTTTAACATCCATTTGGTAGACCCGGAAGTTCATGTATGTTGCATATGCAAGGAAGATCCCGATGGCTTCCATTCTTGCAACAGGAGCAAATGTCTCATCATAGTCAATGCCTTCTTGTTGATTGTAACCTTTGGCTACAACCCTGGCTTTGTTTTTAATGACAGATGCCATTTTCATCGCTTTGTTTCACAAAACCCACTTCATTCCTATGACTACGACATCCTGAGGACATTTGATCAAGGTCATGACCTTGTTTTTATCAAACTTTTGCAATTCTTCTTGCATAGCCTGAACCCAGCTTGGGTATTTTAGAGCTTTAGTGACACTTTTGGGTTCAATGCCTGATAGGTAATCAGCATATAGACATTCATTGGCGTAAGCTGCAGTTAGACTAGCAGCCCATGCTTCTAGTGAGCATACCCTCAGAGGTTCCCCAATGATGTTTACAAGCTCAATGTCCCGAGATCTTGTCCACTTACTTTGTGGTCCGGGTCCGAGCTTGAAGATGTCACTGGGAGTCCGATATGATTTCAGTGCAAGGGCCACGAGAATCATTTAGAACATCTGTAGAGATGTCTTGATCGAGGTTGAGGACATGAGTTACGTGTTCCCGATCATTTGGATCATTGTTACATATCCGCACAGGACGACTGATTTTCAATGAACTCATTGATGGTTGGTTGGGGTAGGTTGTGAGGTAAGACATAATATGAGATGTCGAGATCGCCTTGATATGAGGAATTGAGTTCGATGTTGTACTCATCGGAGGATATCTTGATGAGTTATCAATTCCTATTTTCCATCGAGGTGTTGGTGAGCTTGATGCTTTCGCTGATTTCATCAAAGGTGACATGAAAGGTTTCCTCAACTTGTTGTCTCCTTGTGTTAAATACTCTGAAGGCTTTGGAGATCGCTGAGTATCCTAAAAAATATCCATCATCGCCTTTTGCATCAAATTTTCCTAGATGATCCTTGTGGTTGTGAATGAACACAGGACATCCAAACACATGAAAATAGCCGATGTCGGGAAGTCTACCTTTGAAGATCTCATATGGGGTTTTATTATGTCTTTTGACAATGATTGACCTGCTTTGGGTGTAATGGCAGCTTTGATCCGTCGAAATGTTTTGAGAGGGTCGAGCCATTTAACATAGTTCTAGCAGCCTCAATGAGAGTTCTTTTTCCTTTCAAGAACCCCATTTTGTTCAGGGTATAAGGAGATGAGAAATTTTGAGAAATTCCTTTTTCATCACAGAAACTCTCAAGTTCATGATTTCTGAACTTAGTGCCATTGTCATCGATTTGTTTAACGCTTATGTCATTCGGTTTTCAATCTTCCCGATGAATGACATTATTGTATCATTTGCTTGACTCTTTTGGAAAGAAAGTATACCCAAGTGTATCTTGAGAATTCATCAACAATGACAAATGTATACTTCTCATGCCGATTGATCCGGGACCGACAGTCCAAAGAGATCCATGTGCGGGAGGTGAGGCAGCCTTTTGATGGAGAAATTTTGTTTGGTTTTGAATGATGCTCGTGGTGTTTACCCTTTCACAGCAGAGCATGGTTTGTCTTTTGCAAAGACCAGTGATGGCAAGCCAAGGACCTTGTTTTGTTTTGCCAAGTTGTTGAGGTTTTTGAAGTGTGAAAGTCTCTTATGCCAGCCCAATTGATAGTTTCAAGTGGCTTTAGCAAAGAGACAAGTTCCATCTTGGGAGAGAGTTGACATGTCAAGCACATAGACATCATCTCTCCTAGGAGCTATCAACACAACTTCCTTGTTGGCATTAAAAATGGTACCTTGTTTATCATTGAATTGTACAATGAATTTTGCATCACATAGTTGGATGACATCGATGAGATTGTATTTGAGACCGTTGACATAGGCTATTCTAGAGAAAACTATTCCATTGCAGTTTACTGAACCATAACCTTCAATGGGACATGATGAGTTATCACCAAATACTACCTTGGGCCCTGGTTCCTTTACATACTTGTGCAAATATTCCTTCACACTAGTCATGCTTCTTGAGCATCCACTCGCCTAGATGCCGATAGGCTCCCCGCATGTCTCGCACAAGTAGTAAATCAATTAGTTTCTTCGTGACCCACTTACCAGTGGGCTTGGATCTCAAGGTCTCTTTGAACTTAGCAATCGATTCATGGTCAGTAGTTGTGTGCATGGTGCTACCACAGGTTTTGCATTTAGACGCTGAGGATGACTCAGTGACTCTTGGTTGTTTGGAATTTCTCCTTGCATGAATGATACTGTCATGTTGGGATGTTTCATGAGCTGGATTACCGATATATCACAAAGCATGTATTCATGAGACAATCATCCCGATGATGATCATTGAACCCACAATGAGGCGAGAGGAAAAGGTTTTGCTATATTCTTTGGAGCAGCTTTTAGAGGATGAAGCATAACGATGACCAACTTTGGTATAGTTTGCTTGTCTATCATCATACGTGGATGATCTGCTGTCTCGTGATCATCCTTTTGCAGATCATGCAAAAAGAATTCTATAGCAGCTTGTCGCTGGTATGGGTGGTGTAATGACACAACTCACACTTTTGTTTGTTTTTGGAGGTTGACTTAGGCTTTGAGGAACCGAGGAAGCGACTTTGTCTCCTTGATTGGTTCGGTGGACCTTTTCAATGGATTCCATTTTTCAAGAAGCTTCCTCACAAGTTCATCGCTTGTCGGATTTGGTCAAAGCCTTCATGGGGACAAGTGGATGATGAGGTTTCATGAGGAGTAGACTCTTGTTGGATTAGTTTTGCTTGTCTTTGTAGGATGGTTCTACCAAGTCCGGACCTTTCTTTTGGTGAATGAGGATTGAATTGTAGTGGAGTAAGCTCAGAGCTTGGAGCAGCACTCAAGAGGTTTCATGGTGGAAGCGGTGCTTGAGATTCGCTGACGTGAGATGTGTTCAAGACACCGGGCACATCGGGAGTCCAAGCATGCTCTTTAGAGCTTGACTTTCGTGCTCTAGAATCCTTCCGTAATCGAAGTTTGGAAGCTTACTCTCGTGATTGACTCGCTTAATCCATTCACTTTGGAACTGAATCACCAACATACTTGTAATCATGCCACCGACACAAATGGCTTAGGAGATCGGTCTTTGTTGAGAGAGTCGGAGATGATCTTCACCTATGACTCTCTTCTTGCTACGGGGCTCCCACAAGATCAAAGACCTCGATTCTTAGCATCCAACTTTTAAGAACATCATTTGCCTTTTTAAGTTCATCTTGAAGATTCCATTTCTTTTAACTAGTTCGGTGTTTTGAATTTGCAAAGTGACGTTCTCAAGCTTAGCTTGTTTTAAAATAAGCAATTCATCTCTACACTTATTCAATTCAAAACTTAACTTGTTGTACTTAGAAAAAAGATTCAGTCTTTGCTCTTCTACAAACTTAAGGTCAACATTAAGATAATTCATATAAGATGCCAATCGAGTCATCATCCATAGAAAGTAAAGTGTTTACCTTCTTCATTGTGATGTTGACCCATTCCCCATTCCTAGCATGATTTTTCCCGACGCCTAGCTTGTCTTCTTCTCAGAGAGCCATTAGAGCACCGACATGTACCATTTCATCATCCGATGAGATTGGCTCTTCATCCGGCCAAAGGTTTCAAAGAACAAGGCCTTTGTTCTTACCCTGCAGATTGAACAATTTTTGTTGTTTCGAGGGACGGCCTCAAGCAATGCAAGCTTAGCTTTTGCTTTCTTATACTTAGCTTCATAATCAATGGTTTTGTTAAGATCAGATTTGTTTTGAACATTTTGATGAGACTGATTTTTGGTTGAAATTTGCTAAAACTCAAGACCGATTGATCCCGATGGTTTGTAAGAGGGTTCGGTAAGTAGTTTTGAAAAGCCTTTTGCAAAATGGCCTCTTTTATGACACTTATAGCATTCGGTGTCTTCGCTTGCTTTAGCAGCTTGAAAAACCTTTGTTTCTTGTTATAAACCTTCGAGAGTTAGCAAGGAGTGCCCTTTCCTGAAATTCAAAGATTCGTGTCATTTAGGTACTCTTTACTTGATCTCTCATCGGGCTCATCATCGAAGTTTTCTTGAAAATCTTGAACTACATTGTTAGAAAAGAAAGCAGTTAATATTGGTGATGAGGTAGTGGTCAGGGACTTCTTGACTTCCTGAGACTTCTTTAAGTCGTGGTATCGCTCGTTGATGAGGTTTTCCTCATAGACAAATTTCCCATAAATTGAAGCTCAAGATTTTGGATATGATTAGCATTCCCGAGTCCTCGAGAGAAATTCAACCACTTCTCGGGAGACTGCTTTTACAAAACCAACATTGATTTCATGCTTAGACAACTTAACACCATCATTTGAAAGTTCATTTAAAAGAGTTTTGTATCCGGTGTAAGTTTGAGAGAGAGTTTCGAGTCCTTAGCCACAAGGTGTTATACTCAAGTTTCATGTCCATTATCCTGTTTTCCTTGGTATCAGATGGTCCTTCATGACTATGAACTAGGTCATCCCGGTGTTTGCTTAGACTACAGACTTATAATGACTCCATAATATCGTCAGAAGACAAGATATTATGATACTTTTGAGTCTTTGGTCCCGTTGACCACTCTCCTTTCATCACAGGTCCACGAGCTTCGGTTTGGGCAACCCTTGGCAGATCTTTGGGATAAATGGACCTTCATTTATACACTTGATATAATAAGGTTCCATCCCAATCAAATAGCAAAGCATTCGCTTTTCCATTTGTTGAATTTGCCAACTTCAAGTCTAGGGGCAAACAAACCTTGGTGAATAAGCTCCACCCTTTTATCGACTAGTTGGGGTACATCAATTTCACCATTAAGGATCCTAATTTAAAACTTTTAGAGCGCGCAAAAAAAATGAGTTTTATAATTAGCCGGCTCGATACCACTTGTTGTTCCCGCTCACTATCGTTTAAAACAGTTTAACAAGTTAAAAGTGAACTATGACTGAAATTAACATAAAGAAAACACACTCAGTAATTTTCAACGCCATATTCTTATTAGAAATAATTCAACAAAGAATACGTTACCCAAGTACTTGCAGAATAGTACTTGGGATTGAAATGACAAAGTTGGGTGACTCCTCTCTAAGCTCGGGCTAAGTCCTGAGCACAACTCTTAGAGCTCATGAGCTATCTCAGAACTAAGTTGTATTTGGAGGAGTGAAAAGATGGCTTGCGTGTATGTGTGTTTTACAATTCACAAGCTTAATCTTTTCACTCCATCTCTTATGCTATTTATACATGTATGATATTTGACTCTTTCCTAAGTGACAAGCTGACATCATACGTAAGACAAATATCTTGATGTATTTTGTCTCTGCTACAAGGACTATTCTAGGTAAGAGACAAGACTACTTTCCTAAACTCGGTGATGACAGAGCCCGATCTTTGCCATTCAAGGGAAAGTTGACTTTGGTTGATAAGGACTTCGTCTTATCGATTCAAACTTTCTGCCTTGTCCGCTCTTTCTTCGGTCTTTACATCCTTAGGATCTTCTACTTCGCTTTGTCTTCAAGTAAGAAGTTGGAGAGGAGTCTTAGGGATTCAGTGAGTTATTGTCATCACTCACCGAATCCATCATCTTCTTCTTGACTCAGTCTTCACCCATTAAGTTCCGCTTTAATGAGTAGAGACTCCTTCGGCGTCGGGTATCTCGAAGATGACTCACTCGAGAGGCTATGCACTCTGACTGATTGGTGTTAACGGATTAAATACTTGGGCTATTTTCTATTCAAATCCTAGATTAAGGGGTTTGGGTATTTACTGAACCAAACAGTTTCCTTAAAAATTTATCAATAAATGCCATCAATTTGTTAATTACGGTATCAAATTAAATAAGAATTAAACATATTCTTTGAATACGTTATATGTTCAAATTAAAAAACCTAATTAATATATATATATATAGATTTAAAATACAAAAGATTCTTTACATATCAGGGGTCAATCTCAACATTTCATTTTTATTTGATCTAATGGATGAGATTAATCTCAACAATTTAAAAACTCACTTTCATCATTTTTTTTTCAAATATTAATATATTTCAAACCGGTAATCATTAAGCGAAAAAAATATATCATTGCGACGAGCATTTAATTATCTTTTTATAGATAGACACTTTGATATACTTTTGACAAATTTTTTTAGTATTTTTCATGTTTTTTTTTTAAGTTTTTTCATTTTTTTTAAGTTACTGAAATTTGCATTAAAAATCATATATGATTAAACACTAATTTGAATATCTCATGTGATATTAGTGTTAAATCATATATGATATGTAATATCACATGTGATTTTAGTGTAAAATCACATATGATATACATATCATATCACATGTGATATTACATATCATATATGATTTAACACTAATCTCACATGTGATATTTAAATTAGTGTTTAATCATATAAGATTTTTTCATACAAATTTTAGTAAATAAAACGAAAAAATGTAAAAAAACAATTTTTTTTTTCTTTTTTCAAAAGTATATCAAAGTGTCCATCTATAGAAAGATAATTAAATGCTCATCGCGATGGTGTAAATATCTTCGCTTAACGATTAACATTATAAGAGATATTTAAATTATAAAAAATATGTGAAATCATAAAATGTTTTTAATCTGAGCCATTAATTTTTTTTAGATTGATGGTGGAGATGAGTCTCTTTGTATGTGAGAAAAGTTTGGTATGTAAAATAACTCTTCTCATAGATATATATATATATATATATATATATATATATATATATATATATATATATATATATATATATATATATATATATATTATTGTTTCATTATTTAGTGATACAAATTTCATTTGTAATTTATAAGCATTTGATTTGGCATAATTTTAATGCAACTGTTGGTCTTTAGCAGGTTGTTTATAAGCTATTTGTACCTCTATGTAATATGTAAGGTTATTATATTTTCTATTATATAATGTGCTTTTTCTCATAGAACAAAACACACAAATTCATTGTGGTTTTTCGATTTTTATTAATATTAAGACAACCAATTATATATAAAAGGAAGCAAATTGTAGTTATTTCACGCAAACAATCAACACTTAGTGTGTTGATACAAAAGTTGGGCGTTCCTTGTTTGGAGCTCCGGCTCTCGTACCAATTGCGAATCGTTGCTTGAGACTGCGACGAGAAAACACCGTTAGGCTTACCGTGGGATTGTCTCCCCGATTATCCTCCACGTGGAGAGTAAGTAATCGGTTTAGGGTTTAAGGAGTGTTAGGGTTATGAGATCGTACCTTAAACGAGGGATGTGATTCCCTTTATATACGCACGGAATCCTTGTTGGTTCCGTGTTCCTCAACCTCCGGCGTATCCCACCTTAATCGGTTGGGAATGATTATCTTCCTATTTAGAAGATATCGGATATCTATTCCATCAATAGATTCGGTCTTGGGCCTTCATGAGCCCAAATGTTTAGTCCGCTTAGCCCGGTTCGTACGGGCCAGTTAGTATTGGACTTTAGTGGGTCCGTGACGGATATAGACTATACGTCATCATGTCCCCAGGTCTAGTATGCGCAGAGCCTAGCTGCGGATGCTAGACTAATAATCTGTAGCCGTTAAAAACTTTGAAGCGTATGCAAGAAGCCATAAACATATACCCTCCGGTACGTTGTACCTAGACATGAAATTGGAAAGTAAACGCATCGTTATTCGGGGAAAGTTATCGCGTCCCACGTCCCATCGAATCAATCTCAGCCACACAAGTGAAGTTAGTGGGATCCACGTGTCACATATCTTGTGGAGGAGAAATAGGTTATAAACCATCTTTGTTTATCACAATGGCACTCACCGTAAAAAAGAAAAAGTCGCCATTGTTAAAACATATATGCAGCTGTGATCCAGAAAATAAACCACTTCGAGGTAGCCGCGTGTATACTTTGTAAATCAAACACCATGGTTAAACAAGCGCATGATTTCACCTCTGATCTATCCACGAGTGATCTTTTAGAATTCACCTCGGATTACTATATCCCACTTGACGTGCACCCGGTTGTTCCGGTGCTCGCCTCCATTGCCGATTTCCCGAGGGAAAATAGGGGTATACACACGTTTCTTTGAGTTCGCCAATCAACGTGTGCCTATATCCCGATTTCTGTGCGATGTGCTAAATTATTACGAGCTGCACCTATCCCAATTACACTGTATTGGTGCAGCCAAATTTACCAATTTTGAGGTAAATAGCGCGTTTGCTAGCGGTTAACCCCACAATCAACCTATTCCGCGCATTCTATCATACAACATGGGCGCATGGGTGGGTTACCTTTTGCAAGCTTAGTGCTACAGCGAGAAGCTAGATGCGCTAAGGAATTGAGAGAGTCCTTTTTCGGGTGGACGACACATGCTTCCCGTGGCGTTATAATTTTTCACCGGGTACGCTGCCAGAGGCGAGTGCCCTTTGCCGGATCATATGTCTCCGAGGATGCGGAATGATAAATGCAAACCGCATCCCTATCAGTTCTTATCCGAGGAGTTTTAGTGCATATGGGCATCAGCCGTAACTACTTTGGTCTCGAAGATGAGATCCCGATCTTCTTAGGTGCCAATGGCCAGGGTGGGTACTCGCTCTTCCGCACCCCCTTTTGTAGTTAATGTAAGAATTTGTCTTCCTTTGTCCACACATTATATAACCGATATCGTTTGTTGTTTCCTTGTCTTGCAGAGATGGATCTGTTCTTGTTGTGCATTTGGCTAAGCCCATTGAGGTAGGGACGAGTACGTTCCCTAAAAGAAGGAGGAACCTATACCTTTGGCTACTGCCTGGTCATGTCATGGAGATGAACATGGGGGACGCAGGTACAAGTTCCTCTGTTGCAGTGGAAGCGACACCACTACAAAGTGTTCCCATCCCCAAAGTGCCTGCTGGCTGCTAGCGCAGCACCCCCTAGTCGGCGCCACCTATGGACGAAGAAGAAGAGGAGTCAGAGGCTGGGCTAAAGCGCAAGCGATCCATCGAAAAGATGGCGAGCCCTTCAAGGAAAAAACGTCCTGTGATCCTCACTGTGGAGGTATCGTCCACTGATGAAGTGTCTTCGCACCCCTCGGCTACTATCGTTGGACCGCAGTAAGTGATGCCTTCAGTATATATTGTTGTTATTATTATTTTTTTTTCTTCTTTTTTTGATGCGCCAGTTGTGTTACATAGGAGCCTAACAATTCTCTGGTACACGCATTACGGGTGGAGCAGTTTGCAAAGTCACCTCCCAAGGCTAGTCCGGTGCGTTCTGCGTATACCGAGCGCATAGTCGAACGATGAAGACACTGCGATGTGGATCGCCCATGGAGCAACTTGTCGAAGAATTGGTGCGGTCTCGCACATCAGGCTTCGCTAATTGTGAAGCTGAAAGACCAAGTTTCTGGTAGGAGTAGTCAATATTCGCAAAAGGATCGAGACGATAGCGTTCTTTGGGCGCAACTGGCGAGCACCGAGGCGCGATTGAATCGCCAGGCGAGGCAAAGGATCTGAAGCGCTGCACGCTCAAAAAGTGAAGAAAAGATGGCGCTGATGTGCCAAATAAACCAAGAGTGTGCGGATGTTGCCAGGTATAAGTCTGCGTGCCCGGGTACTTAAATATCGGAGAAGAGCAAAGACGCGATGACATCCCAACTTGAAGAGCTTGGTAGCACGGTCAAGAGTGCCCTTGAAGCACAGGAGATGAAGGCTGCGTAATCGAGCATAGAGTACGACGAGGAGTTGTATCCCCAACTCTTGTCCACTATTGCGAGCGGCCGATGGCTCATAGGCCATGGTTTGCGCCTTGCGGCTTACTACTGCTGAATCAAGGAAGTGGTAGACGCGTGGGGGTTGTTCAATGCTCGGGCGTGGTAAAGCGGCAAAGATGGAAAAACTTCATGAGGGGGCGCTAAATGTGCCTTTGGAGAAGGTGCACAGGTATAATCGCGAGCATATCTTGAGTTGGTGTCTGCCATGGAGCGGTTGAAGTCTCTAGAGTTTCCAATGATTTCGAATTGGGAGCGACCAAGACTATCCGATTGGGGTAATAATGGAGGGTTGACTTTGGCAAGGCACCTTTCGAGGATGCAGAGGCGCAATCCGATTACTTTTGAAGCCCAACGAATCTCGATTCGCAGGTATCTGTTTTTGTTCGCCCTCGTGATATCTTGAACCCGTTTGCGCTGGAAAAAGAAGTCCCATTGAAGCAGTCTGGAAGCTCATGCCACAAGGCTCGCTAAGAAGAAGGGTGTCAAGGGTAAGGCCATTTTGTGTGGTGTTGGCGCGGCACATCTCCCTCGTTGACGGGTGCCTGTGAATGTCGCCACAATATCTCGTCAAGATTCTGATTTGTTAAAGAGTTTGAACGAGATTAAGGAGTTGAAAAACCGCGTAGGTGGCTCTCCCCTTGAGCGTTGTAATAGTTGGTAGGTTTATGTATCGTAAAGTAACAAACCTTTTGTAATAACTCGTGGTTATCTAATGAAAATATCTCTTGTTGAGCTCATGTATGAAAGTTGTAATATACTTAAGTGGCTAAATGTAGCGTTTATGGCATAGTCGTGTATGTTGTGATATGCAGCGTACTTTAAATATCACTTTAAGGAATCAAGTATTTTAATTCCAAGGTTGTTAAACGTGCACGTGTGCGTTGTTGCGCCTCCGTCGTAGGAGGTGTACAAAACTTATTCCAACGTCTTGATAATAAGGTGTTTAACAAGGATGCGTGATCCAGTGTTGATGGGTTTGCAACCCTCTTATTCAACAAGTTGTTTAGTAGGTGAACTTATCCTTTTACCATCGTGGGTTTGTAATGGTGCATGCACGCCATCGTGGGCAAGAAATAAAAAGGTTGTTAAGACATAGCGTATATGGAAATAACAAATATGCCACGGAGTTAGCTAGAAACCGGGCGTTTATTGATACTGCAAGTATTTATAATAAGTAAACAAGACAATTATTCTAAGCAAAAGGAAAAAAAAGTAAATGCATAGATGTTTATTGGGCACTGGAAGTGCGAGGCGTCTGTCGCGCTAGGCGTAGCCATTCCTATAGATAACACCTCTTGAGGTTGCAGATGTTCCATGTGCGTGGCAATTCACGACCATCCAAGCCTCGAGTTTATGCGCGCTTGTTCCTAGTGCTTCGTAACCTCATAGGGTCCTTCCCACTTTGGTCCAAGCTTACCTGTGTCTTCAGCGTGGCTCGCGTCATTGGCGTGGTAGACAAAATCACCAGTGCGAATGAAACATTGCGCACTTTAGCATCATAGTATCCTTTCATCCTTGACTTTGATTTTGCTTCCGTATAGGCTGCGCGTTGGCGCCTTTCTTCTAGCAGATCTAAGTCGATGCGCCTATCGTCATCATTGGTTGTCACGTTGATTTCAGTAGTGCGGATAGTTGGCATGCCGATCTCTGCGGTATGACTTCGTCCCATAGACTAAAGAGAAGGGAGTGTCGCCAGATCTTTGAGTGCGGATTGAGGTGCGGTCGCCCACAAGACATGTGATAACTCTTCTACCCATCTTCCTTTGTGCTTTTCTAGGCGTGCCTTAATTCCTTCACCCAAGCTTCTATTCGCTCGTTCCACTAGGCCATTGGTTTGTGGATGCTTAACTGGCAGTGTTGTGTTATGTTAAGCTTCTCACACGATCCCTGAAAGGGTTATCACGAATTGTTTCCGTTGTCCGAGATGATTTCCCCAGGGAGGCCGAAGCGGCATACAATGTTTTCCCATACGAAGCGCTTCACCTGGTTGCCAGTGATTGTTACCATTGCCTTCGCTTCGATCCATTTGGTGAAGTAATCTATGGCGACTATGAGAAATTTTAGTCCACCCGCTGCGATAGGAAAAGGGCCCGCGATGTCAATACCCCACTTGTAGAATGGCCATGGTGAAGTTATTGGGGTTAGCTCGTGCTGCGGTTGGCGTGGGACGGGTCTATGAACTTGGCAATCGTTGCACTTCCTTATTAAGTCCCGTGCATCACGGTGCATGGTCGGCCAGTAGTATCCCGATCGCATGGCGCGTGCCACAACGGACCGTGGTTCTGAGTGCATACTGCATGAACCTTCATGGATTTCTCGCAGTACGTAATTTGCTTGCAAAGGGCCAACACAATGGAGCCATGGTTGCAGGAAGGAACGTCGGTACAATATGTTGTCTCGCAGTTCGAATCTTTCTTGCTGCGCCGTATCCTGCGAGCTTCCTTCGTTCTTGGGGTAATGTTCCTTGCTCGAAGTCCATTATCGGTGTCATCCATGTAGGATCTTCCTCCTCTATTATCGTGGAGATTTCCATCTCCGAAATTGACTAGATTTTTAGTGTTTCCACCAGTACTTGCTTTGATAGATGTGCAAAGCATGTCGAGGCAATCTTGCTTTCGGTGCATCCGCCTTGCGGTTTTCCCTCTAGGAACTTGCTTTATAGGGAACCTATCAAAGCTTTTATCGGCGTCTTGGTTTTATCAAGGTACTGGATCATATTATCTTCTTTGGCCACGTATTCACCCAACACGTGGTTGGCCACTAGGCGGGAATCCACGTTTGCCTCTAGGTTGCGTACACCCATTCGAGTACGCAATCGTAGTCGGTAGTGAGTAGGGCTTCGTACTCTGCCTCATTGTTTGTTGCTGTGAATTCAAAGCGCAGTGCGTAAGTGAATTCCATTCCTTCTGGATTTGTGAGGATGAGGCCCGCTTCTGAGCCATCAATGCATGAGGATCCATCTGTAAACAAGATCCATGGATCTTGCAGCTCGGTCTTAATTGGTGTGGATATCTCGTCGCATGCGGTTTTCAATGATGAAGTCCGCCAAAATCGTCCTTTGATTGCGGTGCGTGGTCGTATGAGATGTTGTGCTCACCTAGCAATACACTCCACTTCTGCAGTCTACCGATGCGTCAGTTTGGAGATGATCTGCTTGATTGGTTGATCCGTGATTACCGCTATTGGGGTGTGCTTGGAAGTACTGCGCGGCCGTTTAGCGGCAAATACCAACGCCAAAACTAATTTTTCCATGGCACTATAGTTCATCTCCGTCTTCTTGAGTGCCTTGCTTACGAAGTAGATTGGAGTTTGTACTGAGTCGCTATCTGTGAGTAACACTGCGCTGACTGCGCTGCGATCGCAGAACAAATACATGATTAGCTCTTCCTGCGGTGAGGTGCGACAAGTGTTGGGGCGTTGCGGATGTTGTTTAAGGCGAGTGAAGGCCTCTTCGCCTCAGTATTCCATCTGAAATCACCTTTCTTTATACACTTCTTGAGTGTTTTGAAAAGAGGCAGTGATTTTTTTGCTGATTTGGATAAGAACCTGTTTAAGCCGGCCAACTTTCCGTTGAGAGATTGAACTTCTTTCAACGTGTCGCGTGAAGGAAGTTCGATGACCGCTTGTCTTTCAGGGCATGGTTTTATGCCGTCGGGTTCTATCAGTATCCAAGGAACATGCCTTGATGCGCCGAAGGTACACATCTTAGGGTTCAACTTCATATTGATCTCTTAGAGTTCGAACGTTTCCTCGATGTAACGCACTAGTTCATCTTCGGTATGGCTTTTATGACCGGTCATCGACATAGACCTCTAGGTTGCGGCCCACCTTGTTTTGAAAGCATTATCCACTAACCTCGGTAGGTGGCGCTGCATTTTTCAAGCCGAAGGGCATTTTGTGTAGCAGTAAACACCTTGGCTTGTATGAAAGGCTGTTTTTTCCTCGTCCTCCCTAGCCATTTGGATTTGATGATATTCCTTGTATGCGTCGAGGAAGCACTTCAATGGATATCCGCACGAGACTCTATTTTCAATCTATCTCGGTAGAGGATAGCGATCTTGTGGACATGCTTTGTTAAGGTCGGTGAAGTCTACACATTCGCCACCTGCCGTCGCTCTTCTTTACCATGACTGGATTGGAAAGCCAGTCATGGTAGTAAACTTCCTGCATGATCCCTGCCTCAACGGTTTTGTACCTCTGCCAAGATTGCTTGCGCCGCGCTCGGGGCTTGGCGGCGCTTCTTGGCGTATGGGTGCGTATCCCTGTCGGATTCTCGTTTATGCTCTGTGATAGGCGTGGTACTCTGTCATGTGTTTAGGCTCCCATGCAAAAATATCCAAATTCTTCTGCAGGAGTGCACTTACAGTTGTTTTTCCGTTGTCCGACAATGAACCTCCGATGGATACTTCTGTTCCGGTATTCGGGGTGAATTGCTACTTTCAATTTGGAACTCACGGTTGTCTGCTGTCTTTGGAGTTGGCGCCCTCGCATGCAATCGTGTTGCATTCTCTGTGTGGTATAGTGGTGTTGTAAAGAGTAACAATACCACCTTCCACTAGGAATTTAAGCATCCCATGCGCTGTTGATGGTACTGCTCGCATAGCCGATATTCCAGTCTCCCAATAATGCCATTGTATGGCGAGGAGATTTAATCACCATGAATTCCATCCAGACCGCGAGTGTTCTTCGTTTCCCATGTGACGGTTGTAATCGTATTTGCCCCATAGGCCATATCTTCACTTGTAAAACCAATCGTATTTCTTCGACGGGATTAACTGACTTTTATTTCGGGACGCAATCGTTTGAAACAATGCTCGTACATGATGTCGTGAAGCTCCACCATCAACATACATGCGGTGGATGTCGTGACCCCCCGAGCTTATCTCTATAGTGAGTGGTTCCACCACTGCGTTGTCCTTGGTTAAGGTGGGAAAAGAGATCTCCTTTCCACGTGAAAAACCCGGCTAACCTTCGCCTTGTGACCCATTGCCATGATTGTATCATGTAAATGGTGTCAGGCTTGTCTTTAGGTGTCTCTTTCTTATTGCCACTCTTCTGTTTGTCCTTTCCTTCTTTAATATGCTTGACCAAGTGGTCCAATCTGCCCTCTTTGACCATCTTGTCAATGAATTGGCGCAGTTGGACACATTCATTAGTGGTGTGGCCCTTCTGCGCGTGGTAGTCACAATATCCATTCCCAGTGCGTCGATCCTCTAGGGTGCGCATTTGTGGTGGTCTTGGGAAGTTTGCCCCTTCTGTCGCGAGTATTTCCTTTGGGGTTTTTGTCGGGGTGTATCTGCCGTTATCTCTCCCACTTCCCGACCGCATGATAGCTTCTATTACGGTTGCTACTCGGTCATTGGGCTGTCTCCCGAGTTGTTCCTGCGACCGGTAGTTGGAG
This sequence comes from Chrysanthemum makinoi, assembly GCA_910596185.1. NCBI lineage: Eukaryota > Viridiplantae > Streptophyta > Magnoliopsida > Asterales > Asteraceae > Chrysanthemum > Chrysanthemum makinoi. The sequence continues at coordinate 244,943,174 of OU343217.1, read as the reverse complement.
GAGTTTCTTTTGCTATCCGCCGCGGCGGCTTCTCCTTGGACGAAGGACCTAGAGCGTTTCATGAGTTCATCAAAAGTTTCAGGAATCTTGTCATTCAATCTCTTGATGAGTTCTGGGTTATTAATTCCATTCATGAAACCGGAAATTTTTAGCACTTCCGGGCATGCTTTAACTTGCATGCATTCATCTTTAAAACGCTCCATGAATGCGCTCGTAGTTTCTCCTTGGCGCTGCTTTTCCCTGGCAAGTTCGACAGGGTTTTTAGTGCACTTTTTTCGTTGAGTAAAATTTAGGCGGAACGCCTTTCTTAATTCTTCAAAACCATTTATACTTCGTCGTGGAAGTTTGTTAAACCAGTTCCGCGCACTTCCCACTAGTGTGGAGTTAAACATATGGCACCACAGCGGTTTGTGGCCAATTCTCAATAGTTGCGGCTGATTCGAAAATTTTTAGGTGATCGTCGGATCACTGTTCCGTCATAGGTCTTGACATTAGCAGGCATGCGCCTCTTCTTTTCTCGAGAAATCGCTAATGCGTCTAGTGAACGCGTCCACCTTCTGACGACGCCATGGGAGAGACATGTCCTCCTCTTGGTCATTGTGTCTGCTTTTGGACTTCCAATGTCCTGTATCACTATCCTCGTTGTCCGAGGAGTTATCGGAGGACGAGTTTTTCCTCCTTCGGCGTTTGCGCCGGCTATCTCCAGAGTCTGGACTGGAAGGACTTTCACTTGAGGAGTACTTCCGCCCAAGTCTGTCATGCACTTTACGGCTACCCAGTCTATCATAGACACTGATACGCCGTTCACCTTCATCACTATCACTCAAGTGATGAGAGTGGGATGTCTCATCATCCTCGATCCTTTTCCGATTCTGTAAACACAGGAGATCGTCGATTGTCTCTGCCGCGCTTCTCCTTCTGGCGGCGCGGGGGTGAGGTTTCGTATTCCGAGTCAAAACTGAGTCGGGTTTGTAGGCTCCGACCCGACCTTTTTCTAGCCTCCTCTTGCATGAGGGCAGTCAAGGTTTCATAATTTTGGGATACGAAATCCCTTGGTTTTAATTCCGGTGCGACCCTTTTAGGCGAGGGTATTCGCTTCTGCTGCTGTGTCCTTATCTTTATCCGGTGCTTTTGTCAAGTCAGTCTCTAGTACTGGTTTGATGGGAGTGGTAAGATCAGGTCGCAGCGGATCCACTGTTTGGTAGTGGTTGTGGTGGCCTGGGTTGTCCCGAGCGGTTCCACTATAGGGTAGACCAAGTTCAGCCGACCTTGTTTTTGACAGTACTTGGTTGTCCAAGGAGTCTGCTTGGAAGGCCGAGCAGTGTGCAGCTTCTTTCCAGTAAGATCCGCTTGCGATCGCTGATTTCCATGCTTCGTCATTCTAGTCTTAGTTCTTAGTGAATGGTCCCACGGATGGCGCCACTTGTTGATACAAAAGTTGGGCGTTCCTTGTTTGGAGCTCCGGCTCTCGTACCAATTGAGAATCGTTGCTTGAGACCTGCGCACTAAGAGACAGAAAACACCGTTAGGCTTACCGTGGGATTGTCTCCCACGATTATCCTCCGGCGTGAGAGTAAGTAATCGGTTTAGGGTTTAAGGAGTGTTAGGGTTATGAGATCGTACCTTAAACGAGGGATGTGATTCCCTTTATATACGCACGGAATCCTTGTTGGTTCCGTGTTCCTCAACCTTCGGCGTATCCCACCTTAATCGGTTGGGAATGATTATCTTCCTATTTAGAAGATATCGGATATCTATTCCATCAATAGATTCGGGCTTGGGCCTTCATGAGCCCAAATGTTTAGTCCGCTTAGCCCAGTTCGTACCGGGCCAAGTTAGTATTGGACTTTAGTCGGGTCCGTGACCCGGATATAGACTATACGTCATCATAGTGCATTCTTATTTTCTTTTTATTTCACTGTTCTTTGCATGATATATTTTGTTAAAAAGTAACCTTAAACCGAATTTATCACAAGGACTAATTTTGTCATGTTTGCATTTTCAGTTATAGTGGTGATTGAAGTTTTAGCTGGTTTTGTCAAGTCTTGAAAGATTAAAGGGTTGTAGCTGTCAAGATTGGACCTATGTCGGTGCAGCTAGTATATAAAGGAAAAGGACAAGCTCAAGCCTCATTATCATCTCCCGTTTTCTCTCGAAAACTCTCGAAAACTCTTACATTGTAACACCCCCAAAATTTCACAGCGGAAGCGTTCGGGTCTTGGGGTACTACTAAATCAATATACACAACACAAGGTAATAAAGAATGGAAATTTTTATTCCAATTTCAAAAGATATATTAATTTAAGAAAAGTTTTACATAATTGTTTCAAAGTGCGGAAGTAAAGCCCATAAAAATATATGTTGTCCCATTAAAATTGTATTAGAATGTTTGGAAACACTTCGGATGCCAGTCTTCAACGAATGCCTTTGCCATTGCCCACGCCAATAAGTAAACCTGAGAAAAACATGCTAAAATGTCAACACAAAGGTTGGTGAGTTCATAGGTTTAAGTTTCGGAAATCAAGTTGGACCACAGTTGCACATATAGCATCTCCGTGAATGACACTATATGCAAAAAGGCTATTACGCTAGTACCAAGTTCATGCGACCGAAACTACGACAGTGTGCATGCATCTAGAAGCATGATAAATAAAAGCCCAGCAAGTGTATTTCCAGTACACTCAATCAATACGATATGATATACGCCCGACGTTTGCCTATCCGGTCAAACTCGAACGGGGTGTCATCCCCAATAGATCTATCCATAAGAATCGCGCCTCCCCAAAGGGAACTAACGGTAGCATAGTTGGGATTCAAGGTTGTTTCACGTAATAGTGTTTTCAGTTTCAGGTCCGAAAAGAGTTTTGCATGTTTCTCACCCCATAGTTTTATAAAGCAAGTAAATAAGAGTAAAAGTGGGGCTATAAACTCACCTTAGCAGTTCGGTGAATAAAGCACAAAGAGATCAAGTAACAAGTAGCTCCAACACGCAACCTAAATTAGTGCGTCAAATCTCAGTTTCAGATTCCAAGCTAAATAAAGTCTATTTACTTCATTTAATTTACATGATGTGTTGTTGTTGTCATTGTTGTGTTGTCGTTAAGTTTTTGAAGGTATTAATTTCAAAATAGTATAATTTGGCTAATAAGAATTGGTTTTAAATGACGTTGAAAAGAGTATATTCCGGCTATAAATCGATAGTGATAAAAGTTGGATGAAAATATGATATGGATTTATTTGGAAAAATTTGACGAAATAACATTATAATGTAGTTGATTTGTTTTAGTTGACAAAAGTACGCTTATGTATATGTATTTAGTTTTTTTTTTTTTTTTTTTTTTTAACGACGGCTTTCACAAAAATATATGACTTATTTTATAAAAGATATCGAAGTAATATTTATCTTGAAAGTCTTACATATAGTTGATATATGTATGTGCAAGTTTAATAAAAATCTTTCGTGGTTTTAATATGTCATTTATATATATATATATATATATATATATATATATATATATATATATATATATATATATATATATATATATATACTAGAGTTAATATCATATCGAAACTATATTTGTCAAAATTATTCTTATAACTTTGGAGACGGAATATCTATGGATTAGTTTTTGTAAGTATTTTCCGAAGTTGAAACATTATTTTAAAACATAGGTTTATTAATGTTATAAGTTTTATTACTCTTGTAGCCGATAGGTATATATATATATAACAGTTTTGGACACAACTATATTTATTTTACCTCAACCTTACTAAGCTATTAGACTTAATATTTACTTCCAAGTGTTAAGTTCTACAAGGATTTTGACGAGTTGCAATTTAGTATTTAGGCAAAAATATAACCAAGTTAGGTAATGTTAATCAAAATCTTAAAAATGAGTTTAAATGCTAACACAAGATTAGATTCGAGTGGGCTCGACCCACTGTTGTTGTTTCTCTCGGTCCAACACAAAAGCCACTAGACATAACAAACTTTGTATATTTAATCACCCAAATAGAAAAGTGTAAAACAAGGATTTTTAAAACCAAAACCTTCATACTCAATATCATTTTGACGCACTCTTGTTAGCTTGAAAGAAGACTCGATGTAGCAACAAGGCAACCCACGACACCCTGATTGAGTCTCGGTTGGAACTTGGCAATAATCCAATCACAACACAACCCAAAAACGATTTCTCAATTTCAACAGATTAAAAGTTTAACAATTGGTTTACTTTTGTTTTGAAGTTAGCTTGTGAGACAAATGAGTAACCATCATATTTAGTTATTTACTATTAGACTCGAGCAACTCCTTCAATACAAAACAAGACACAACCACTTTTTATAAACTTGACTATTTTACTGAGTAAACCGTGAAAGAAATTTATATGCACAAAAACAACAAAAAGAGAATACCCACTGATGGGGCTTCGATCAAAAGAAAGGAAAAGGACCAATTATATTGCAACTCAGTTTCTACCCTTTCTAATTAGGCTATTAAATAAGTTATTTAGATTGAAATAACATCTCTCAAGAAAAGCCAATCTTAGTTTTTGTTGTAAATTATTATTATTAGTATTTTCTTTTCTTTCCCCCCTTTTTTTTTCCTGGTTCTTGACAAGCCACAACAACAACAACAATATACCAACATTACCAAATCGTCATAAAAAGAAATTCGAAATATACCAAAAGTTAAATTAACAAATTAAATTAACATTCTAAATTAACAAGAATATCAATCTTACAAAAACACAATCGGTGGGTCGAGTTGATGAAGAACCGAAAATGAAAAGCTCCAATTGGAGAGACCCGAGATGAATTGAAACAATTAAACACTTGAGAAACCTTCCTTATGCATCCAATAACAAAACCCCTAACCTAATTTCGAAAACCCCTTTGATTTTATGAAACCCTAATTTTTGAATTGTTGGTGAGATGAAGTGATGAAAAACTCTTGTGATGCATGGGACCTTAAATAGAAGATCAAGGAGGAGCTTTGACCGATTCATCTTGGTCTTGAGTTGGATGGAACCCACTCCTGGGTAATATCATCAGGATGCGTAGTCTTCACGTGGTCTCCTTGGCATCTTCTTCAGCCGTGACCCACCGTGACAGGGGAATAAGTGGGGGACCTCTGATTCTTGTCGATTTCTCCCATGGGAAAAAGCCAAAGATGGTTTTTAGTTTGGTTAAAGTTGATTCTTGAGATGGTAAGGTTGTTTGGGAGGTTAGCTATTTTGGGGAAAGAGTGAGGCGCGTATGGTGGAGGTAGGGTTGAGAGAGAGAGCGAATTGGAGGGGAAGATGAGTAGCAGGTGGTGGGGCGTGGGTTTTTGAGGAAGACAGAAATAGAAAATGAGGTATAATGGGGGAGTGGGTTATGTGGTATATAGTTTTATTTATTAATATTCTATAACTTGTACTGCGTATGTTGTCGGTCTCGCGTAAGCGTACTCTCCGGGTGCCGAAAAATATAAAAATTATATTTTTGGAAGCGTCTTCGAAAAACTGATATAAAAATAATGTCGTTGGTATTGATAGTTCGTTTTTATATTTTTGCCGTAACTGGTCGTGATTATAGTAAAAAAAAGAAATAATAAATAAAAAAAATATAGTCGCCAAAAATTGATAGGGAAATTTACGAGTTGTTATAGTACCTACCCCTTAAAAGAAACCACGTCCTCGTGGTTTATGATGCGAGGATCGCCGAGGTCGATATGGTGACGAGATGTGAGTATTTGCACTAAAAATGTGATATGGGAAAAGAGGCTAGTCGTTCAAGGAAGATTTAGTAACATGAGGCAATAAGTAAATAAAAGATAAAGGATTCATTAAGCGGAATATTCGGAATACAACGCGGTTACATAAAAGAGTACAATAGATAGGAAACTTAAAGGAATGCAAGCTAAGAAGGCGGAGAATTTCTTTGTTGTCGTCAGTTTAGATAGTGCTGAAGTTGATCTTGACGCTCTTCTTTTTCTCCAAGGAAATAAGCTCTTCCTCGGGCTGGTTCAATCTGGGTGTTTCCATTCTGATCCCTTGGATTGGGACACTCACTCTTGTAGTGTCCTCATTCTCCACACCCGAAGCAAGTTATGTTAGCAAGATCCTTTGACTTGCAGTCTTTGGCCATGTGCCCAATCTTCTGGCAGTTGCGACATTTCACATTACACTAACCACTGTGGTGGAGTTTACAGCGGTTGCACAAAGGGTGCTTCCCCTCATAACCCTTCTTCTCTTCTGTTCCAGCAGAGCGGACCTTAGCTACCTCTTGCCTCTTGTTTTGATTGTTGTTGTTGTCTTTAGGGTTATCACTCCACTTCCGCTTGTTGTTATCTGCTGCTTCAGCGACATCCTCGATCACTTGATCCATCAACTTGTTTGACACTTCAATAGTCTCGTGAAGGTCAGCAGCCTTGGAGGTAGTCACATTTCCTTTGATAGATGGAGGTAGCCCTCCGATGTATCGCTCTATCAAGCGGGTTTCAGTTGGTACCATCTCCGGACATAGCAAGGCCAACTCTTGGAAACGTTGGTTGTAGAATGCCATATCAGTGCCCTTCACTTTGAGATTCCAGAACTCATTCTCCAGCTTCTTGACCTCATTGCGAGGGCAATATTTCTTGAGCACCATATCCTTGAATTCTTCCCAAGGCATGGCATAAGCAGCATCAATGCCTGCAGACTTCAGGTAATTATTCCACCAAGTTAAGGCAACCTCTTGTAAAGTGACGAAGCAAACTTCACCCTATCTTCATCTTCACAGTTGCAGATCCTAAACACAGTTTCCAGTTTTTCAAGCCATCGGGTCAAGACAACAGCTCCCTCCGTTCCATTATAACCGCCCATCATACGATTCGGAACTCCTTGTACGTGCAGCCACGTTTATTACCAGTAGGCCTAGAAGTTCCAGCATCAGTGGTTGAGTTGTTCGAATTGATCGCAGCTAGCGCTGCTGCCACGCGCTCATTGACCAATTGATCGATCATAGCTTGATCCATAGCAGGTGGGTTTGCAGCAGCCCCGGCAGGAGCAAGAGTAGGAGTGGGAATAGGAGTAGCAGTAGGAGTAGTGGCGGGTCGGCCACGGGTGATTCTGGTTGACTTTCTCCTAGCCATCTTCTATGATACAAGAAAAGACGATAATTGCGTTTAGAATAGAAGGAATAGTATCGTATGAGGGTATGAAAAATAGAACGTATGAGTGAAATAAAAAGGATGTGATCAATGATAGAGGTGGTTCAAATATGTGGGTGAAAATAATATAATCAAGTAGTTGTATGTTATAAAGAAATAACATATAAGCAATTATGGAAGCATAGCATAGTGTGATATTGTAATAGTGGTCATGTTAGGCAGTTTAACATAGAGATGTAACAAGTATAAGCATTCGTAGTCTACTCTACACTCTCCTTAAGTTAATTATTTCTTAATCTCATTCAGTTTGTTACATCAACATTATTCTCATTTAAACTTCGCGACCCAATCAAACAAGAACAGTCTTAAAGTTTAAATGTGAGTTAATTAAGAAACTTAATGACTTTGAGAAATAATTAATTTAATTCAAATGAGAGCATATACGAACCTAAATTATAGCAGTAACACATAGCACGACTACATCGTGTAACAGTAGGCAAGGCATGGCAGACATCGGCAGCTGTGGCGGCGTTGAAGTGTTTTTAGGAAAATTTGGTTATAGTTTAGGTTTTGAAAAATACCTAATTCTCTATAACCTTGGCTCTGAATACCATTCTGTAACACCCCCAAATTTCACATGAAGCGTTCGGGTCATGGGGTGCTACTAAATCAATATACACAACACAAGGTAATAAAGAATGGAAATTTTTATTCCATTTTCAAAAGATATATTAATTTAAGAAAAGTTTTACATAATTGTTTCAAAGTACGGAAGTAAAGCCCATAAAAATATATGTTGTCCCATTAAAATTGTATTAGAATGTTTGGAAACACTTCGGATGCCAGTCTTCAACGAATGCCTTTGCCATTGCCCACGCCAATAAGTAAACCTGAGAAAAACATGCTAAAATGTCAACACAAAGGTTGGTGAGTTCATAGGTTTAAGTTTCGGAAATCAAGTTGGACCACAGTTGCACATATAGCATCTCCGTGAATGACACTATATGCAAAAAGGCTATTACGCTAGTACCAAGTTCATGCGACCGAAACTACGACAGTGTGCATGTATCTAGAAGCATGATAAATAAAAGCCCAGCAAGTGTATTTCCAGTACACTCAATCAATACGATATGATATACGCCCGACGTTTGCCTATCCGGTCAAACTCGAACGGGGGTGTCATCCCCAATAGATCTATCCATAAGAATCGCACCTCCCCAAAGGGAACTAACGGTAGCATAGTTAGGATTCAAGGTTGTTTCACGTAATAGTGTTTTCAGTTTCAGGTCCGAAAAGAGTTTTGCATGTTTCTCACCCCATAGTTTTATAAAGCAAGTAAATAAGAGTAAAAGTGGGGCTATAAACTCACCTTAGCAGTTCGGTGAATAAAGCACAAAGAGATCAAGTAACAAGTAGCTCCAACACGCAACCTAAATTAGTGCGTCAAATCTCAGTTTCAGATTCCAAGCTAAATAAAGTCTATTTACTTCATTTAATTTACATGATGTGTTGTTGTTGTCATTGTTGTGTTGTCGTTAAGTTTTTGAAGGTATTAATTTCAAAATAGTATAATTTGGCTAATAAGAATTGGTTTTAAATGACGTTGAAAAGAGTATATTCCGGCTATAAATCGATAGTGATAAAAGTTGGATGAAAATATGATATGGATTTATTTGGAAAAATTTGACGAAATAACATTATAATGTAGTTGATTTGTTTTAGTTGACAAAATACGGCTTATGTATATGTATATAGTTTTTTTAACGACGGCTTTCACAAAAATATATGTTTTATTTTATAAAAGATATCGAAGTAATATTTATCTTGAAAGTCTTACATATAGTTGATATATGTATGTGCAAGTTTAATAAAAATCTTTCGTCGGTTTTTAATATGTCATTTATATATATATATATATATATATATATATATACTAGAGTTAATATCATATCGAAACTATATTTGTCAAAATTATTCTTATAACTTTGGAGACGGAATATCTATGGATTAGTTTTTGTAAGTATTTTCCGAAGTTGAAACATTATTTTAAAACATAGGTTTATTAATGTTATAAGTTTTATTACTCTTGTAGCCGATAGGTATATATATATATATATATAACAGTTTTGGACACAACTATATTTATTTTACCTCAACCTTACTAAGCTATTAGACTTAATATTTACTTCCAAGTGTTAAGTTCTACAAGGATTTAGACGAGTTGCAATTTAGTATTTAGGAAAAAATATAACCAAGTTAGGTAATGTTAATCAAAATCTTAAAAATGAGTTTAAATGCTAACACAAGATTAGATTCGAGTGGGCTCGACCCACTGTTGTTGTTTCTCTCGGTCCAACACAAAAGCCACTAGACATAACAAACTTTGTATATTTAATCACCCAAATAGAAAAGTGTAAAACAAGGATTTTTAAAACCAAAACCTTCATACTCAATATCATTTTGACGCACTCTTGTTAGCTTGAAAGAAGACTCGATGTAGCAACAAGGCAACCCACGACACCCTGATTGAGTCTCGGTTGGAACTTGGCAATAATCCAATCACAACACAACCCAAAAATGATTTCTCAATTTCAACAGATTAAAAGTTTAACAATTGGTTTACTTTTGTTTTGAAGTTAGCTTGTGAGACAAATGAGTAACCATCATATTTAGTTATTTACTATTAGACTCGAGCAACTCCTTCAATACAAAACAAGACACAACCACTTTTTATAAACTTGACTATTTCTTGAGTAAACCGTGAAAGAAATTTATATGCACAAAAACAACAAAAAGAGAATACCCACTGATGGGGCTTCGATCAAAAGAAAGGAAAAGGACCAATTATATTGCAACTCAGTTTCTACCCTTTCTAATTAGGCTATTAAATAAGTTATTTAGATTGAAATAACATCTCTCAAGAAAAGCCAATCTTAGTTTTTGTTGTAAATTATTATTATTAGTATTTTCTTTTCTTTCCCCCTTTTTTTTTTCCTGGTTCTTGACAAGCCACAACAACAACAACAATATACCAACATTACCAAATCGTCATAAAAAGAAATTCGAAATATACCAAAAGTTAAATTAACAAATTAAATTAACATTCTAAATTAACAAGAATATCAATCTTACAAAAACACAATCGGTGGGTCGAGTTGATGAAGAACCGAAAATGAAAAGCTCCAATTGGAGAGACCCGAGATGAATTGAAGCAATTAAACACTTGGGAAACCTTCCTTATGCATCCAATAACAAAACCCCTAACCTAATTTCGAAAACCCCATTGATTTTATGAAACCCTAATTTTTGAATTGTTGGTGAGATGAAGTGATGAAAAACTCTTGTGATGCATGGGACCTTAAATAGAAGATCAAGGAGGAGCTTTGACCGATTCATCTTGGTCTTGAGTTGGATGGAACCCACTCCTGGGTAATATCATCAGGATGCGCAGTCTTCACGTGGTCTCCTTGGCATCTTCTTCAGCCGTGACCCACCGTGACAAGGGAATAAGTGGGGGACCTCTGATTCTTGTCGATTTCTCCCATGGGAAAAGAGCCAAAGATGGTTTTTAGTTTGGTTAAAGTTTATTCTTGAGATGGTAAGGTTGTTTGGGAGGTTAGCTATTTTGGGGAAAGAGTGAGGCGCGTATGGTGGAGGTAGGGTTGAGAGAGAGAGCGAATTGGAGGGGAAGATGAGTAGCAGGTGGTGGGGCGTGGGTTTTTGAGGAAGACAGAAACAGAAAATGAGGTATAATGGGGGAGTGGGTTATGTGGTATATAGTTTTATTTATTAATATTGTATAACTTGTACTGCGTATGTTGTCGGGTCTCCGCCTAAACGTACTCTCCGGGTGTCCGAAAAATATAAAAATTATATTTTTGGAAGCGTCTTCGAAAAACTGATATAAAAATAATGTCGTTGGTATTGATAGTTCGTTTTTATATTTTTGCCGTAACTGGTCGTGATTATAGTAAAAAAAAGAAATAATAAATAAAAAAAATATAGTCGCCAAAAATCGATAGGGAAATTTACGAGTTGTTATATACATAGTTATAAACCCTAGTTGATTGTTATTGAATCTGGTCATCTTGATCAGTTCAAGTTGTTATAGATTGTTGTTTAGTTTTTTATTAAGATCTGATTGTCGAGTACTTGTAATCTGCTGATTAAGATCAGTTTGTTGGGTTAATTGGTTTCTTGAGTAATAAAAATTGGTTTGTTGCATTCAATTGTGTTTTTGTACATACTTTAACAAATAAACTTATAAAGCTAGCTCAACCATCGGAACAAACCATGAAAGCTAGTTTCCGATGAGTCAAGTACACGAAAAGTGCATTAAAAATTATTCACTAGATTACATTATTTAATGACTGAACTGTTATATAGAATCAACATTCAACTAAGTATATATTCAACAATGAAACAGTAAATGAAAGAGCAAATATTCACTATAAGCATTACTTAGGGTGTGTTTGACGTAATTATTTGACCTGAAGCTGTGGCTAAAGCTTATATCGTAAGTTGAAAGCTTGAGTTTTTATTTTTATAAATGTGTTTGCATATTAGTTGGAGCTAGAGTTTATTATTGTAAAATGAAATAAAAAGATATCAAATTAAACTCACATATATTTCAATCTTTGGTATGCTCATCTATAATATTTTGAAAGGTTTTATGTAATTTAACTAATCATAAATTTTACACATATCTAAAAGCTCATTTCAATTAGCTTGAGTTTATGAAAACTTATAGTTATAAAAGTTTTCATAATTTTGTGCGAGAAACACATCCTTAATGAGCCAATTTTTAAGCCAATTTTTATTTGTTTTTTACCCATTCAACCTATTTGATGAGCCATTTTGTTTATACATGAATAATGCACAACTAGATTTTGTGTTTAATGTTATACCTGTTCAACCACATTATTAATAATAGTATTAACTAGGGGTGTGGCAATTTGGGTCGGGTTCGGGTTGTCAGGTTGGCGGGTCAGAAAATCCCAACCCAAACATGACTCATTTAAATCATCAGGTCAGCTATGTCAAACCTAACCTGTTTAAACATAACCCGAACCTAACCCATTTAACCCGTATATATACTTGGGTTGGCGGGTTAAATAGGTTACACCCTTGTGAATGATCAAGAACAAAGCTCTAGCCTTCGATCTAGGTTCAAAACTACATTAATCAGTAATCACTAATCAAAACAGCAAAAGGTAACCCGTCAATAATTCTATTATACATAAGCGTAAAAGCACCCAAGATCCAAACTGGCTCAGCAAGACTCGCAACCAGTCTTGGGACAGCAACATACTAACCATATGTGATTTACTGATATGTCCTAAAAAATGACTCGTGCAACATCATGTCTATAAGATAACTTAACGACAAATGATGTATTCATATTGTTTCCAACGCTTTGCATTAAAACATACATCATGAAACCTATGTTACTAAAAGATACAACATTAGAAATCATATAGTATACAACTGTATGCATTTTGAGTAAAATGTATACACTTTAGAACAAATTCGTTTCGGGTGAATATATCACACATTCCTATTATCTTTGTGCAGACGGATTAATGTTTCTTTAACCTAGCTTCCATCCGTTTTCTTCAAACCCAAGCCAGTCCTCATGTGTGCCTTTTTCCAAAACAAGTTAAAAGGTTTTAATCTTGGTTCGAAAAATACTTTCATATGTCGAAGTAAGATATAAGCACGATCACATATATACACAAAGCCCCAAGGTCTTGTGTACTTTCTTGGAAGACACGAATTGGAGGACATAAAATGAAGTGATAACAATGTCGTCTATGTATCAAACCACACGTACATGATAATTGTCACATAACGGAACAAACAAAACCGAAGTCAAGTCACATTTGCAAAAAGGGATTGTAGAATAGTCACATGTCATAAAAATAGTACCTCATATCATCTAAATGGAGTCTCAAATCGGAATGGTTCAAAAGAAAAATATTCCAAGATGTTCCCTTTAAAAGGGACTTATGAAGGTCTACCACCCAAAATGTTCCTTGAAGAAATTACTTTGAAAGTTTTCTACTTGGGACCGCCCGACAAACAAAAATTGCTATTTTTGCAGAAGAATAGTAGGTACATAAGCAATGAAGAAAACTTCAAAACATTTTGTACTGGAGTCGGTGCAAATTCAATGTACAAGATGACTTTATTACTATAAATCTGATACTACCTTATTGACTAAACCAAAAACCTTGTAGAATAAGAATTCCACAGTGAGTTGCTGAATCCAGTTAATATGTAGTATAAAAGTCAAACAAGTTGCCTTGACTGGAGAAATTAACATATACAGCATATTTTTCTTACGTGTCGAGGTTTGACAAGTCTTGTTCTGGTCTGATTTGAACATATCTGCTGGAAACGTGACATTAACTTTTTTCTTAACAAGTGCAAATCATTGTGCATGAGGGCATCTCCACATTAGGGCATCTCCACATTACATGAATGTGGCATTAACTTTTTTTTTGTATAATCATGCATATATGTCTTGTGTCGTCTAAAGTGGGAGTACTTTTTTAAGAGTGACCTCAAGACTCGTCATAATCTGATTAACTTTTAAATGTGTATTAGAGCATTAGGTGTTGTGACTAAACTTCACCTCTTCATCACCACCACATCACCTCTATATCTATATCTATACTACATATAATACACGAAGGCATCTCACTCTTAATTTTAAAACGTACAAGACAATAAGCATAATGTACACCACTTTAATGCACCAAATTTTCAGAATTACAACTAAGTAAGCATATTGTACAACAAAATAAAGCGTGGTGTCATTTTAAGACCAAAAGTCTATCAAACGACATTAATGCTATTAAAAATACCCCTTCACCAAAAATTACAACCATTTAAGCACAATGTACAATAGCTGCAACTAATTTTCAGATTTACAACAAAATAAGCATAGTGTACAACAAAATAAGCATGATGTAATTTTCAGACTTACAACATTAATACTATTAAAGTAGTCAATGTTATTAATGACTACTACTAACAAGAAAAGAAACATAGTGTACAACACTTTAATCCACATAATTTTCAGACGTATAAGACAAGAAACATAATGTACAACAAAACACCACATTAATGCTATTTAATATAGTCAATTATTTAACTGGTCAATAAATACAATTAATACAGTTATTAAAACACCCCTTACATAAGAAATACAAATTATCAAGCATATTGTACAACCAAATTAAACACAATTCCTGCATTAAATTTCACTACTACAAATAATAAAGCACATTATACAAATATTCAAGCCCGAACGGACAACGGGCCAAATGGGCTTGAGCCTGAACGGGCGCGGACCAAACGGGCTCGAGCCCGAGCAGACACGGGCCAACGGGTTCGAGCCCGAACGGGCACCGGCTATACGAATCTCTTGATATCCGTAAATTTATTGTTAAGAAGAACATAATAAACTAAAATACATTATTCATCGAAAAGTTTTATTTCAAGGTACCCGCCGCTGCAACGTGCGGGTACCCTGCTAGTCACTATAACAAACCTTCACAACTAACCACAACAAATCCACTCACTCACAACAAACCTCAATTTACTCATTTGTGGCCCACCACTTACAACTTTATTTATTTTATTCAAATTTTCAAATAAACTAAATTTATTTAATTAAAAATAAACATTATACAACACAATAAAAAAATATACGAAACGTAAAATATACGGTAAAAAAACATACGTACATTCAAATTTAAACACAGTAAAATAAAAACATTATTTTTAAACTTTTGAATTAAAAAAAAAAAATCAAAACACATCTTTTTTTATAAGGTACAGTTTGAGCGGGATTATTTAAATTCAGATTCAAATTCAAATTCAAAATCAGACTCAAATTGGAGCGGGATGATTCAAATTCAAATTCAAAATCAAAATCATATCTTCTTATATATACAACTCTACAAGAGGTTGAAGTTTCACACAACTCACACACACAAAAATGTCTCGCAATGATTTCTCTCAACAATTCCCAAGTGCACCACAACTGCCATAAACTACAACACAATTCCCGAATCCACCACAACTGCCGGAAACTACCTTTCCAACTCAACCAGAAGAAGTTGAAGTTTATTCAACTCCAACAGAAGATGTCTTTCCGGTTTTTCAACCGGAAAATGTATTTGTAAACACTCTAACTCTTAACAATTCACCTGTTAACACTCCAGCCGTTAACAATCCACCTGTTAACAGTCCACAGGTGGACCTCCAAAATAATCCATTTGGGTTTAGTGAGTCTTATCTTCGTGAACTTGAGTAGGACGAGGAAAATCTCAGAGAGATTAGAGAAAACGAGGCACACAAGGAAGCTGCTCGTTTGGAACAGGAAGCCAGGGAAGCTGAATATCTTAGGCAGAACTGGTTTGATATCATGGAAGGAAAGTATTATGCTGGTGAGTTTAGATCCTCTTCGAGTAAGGAGGGTTACAACACAGATGATTCGTATTTTTAATTTGTTATTTCAATTAATTTAGTGGTAGTTTGTATTAAGCGTATTATGTATTTGTTGTTTTCACTTTAATTTTCAATTAATTTAGTGTTTTAACTTAAATGTTCAATGTAATGTGTGTGTTTAATTTTATGTTAGCATTTTTTTTACATATCTTCCATGTTAAACTACAACAAAATATATTTCATCTTCCATTTTTTTCTCCAACAAAATACATTTCATCTTCCATGTTAAAAAAAAAACAAAAACAAAATGTACACTACAACCTCTCGTCGTGCAGACGAAGAGGTGAACGACGGCGAGCCACGACACGCTAGGGCGGTGTCACGGCGAGGGACGGCGAAGTGCCACATATATAGGCACGGTGAGGAGGACGGCGAACCCACACCTAATGCTCTTATATGTTATTTAAATCAATAATATGTCTACTTCATAGGGTTTTTATGACATTAGTAGTAATGACATATATAGAACGTTAGGAATGCTTTCCAATCAGATCGAGGAGATTCAGTAGCGCCAAAAGTAGTTCTTAGTGCAAAAACTACTTATAAAATAAAACAGATAGCTCGTTTGATTCCGTACAAATTAAGTTCAAAACCCCACCAATGTCCAAGACCAGGGTCGATCTCATAACCATGTGGCTAGCAAGCGGTTTGGCCTGATGCATGCATGCTTTGTTATAACGTCAGATTACTATCATATCATATTCTACATTCAGATTGATTAAGTGCTTAACATTAAAGCAAAATTTAAACAACATTGAAGATACAACTACTGAAACAAACAAAAAAACAGCAACACATTCATGAATCAGAGACAGTAGACTCAGTGAAGAATGTTAAGAATTATCTACAGACTACGGCCACTTAAAATACAAAGTACATTCTAACATTCATCATCACCTTAACGTCTTAGAAAAGTGCATACATTTTCAAGAAAATGTATCACCTCTCTATGGCAAAATTGAATATTGTTTCGGTCGGATTTCCTCAGATACCAGATGTCTATTATCTTCGGGCATGCGGTCCATTCACCATATCCTTAACAATCTCAATAATAAGATGAATTATGCGTAATTTCACTTGACCACGTTTAGGTGGAAGCCTTCCATACGGTTTCTTTGATCCCAAGACTTTCGACATGTGTGTGTGTGTGTGTGTGTTTTTTTTTTTTTTTTTTTTTTTTTTTTTTAAGAAGTATCAAATCTTCGATATATCTAGGAGATAGTTTGATGTTGCGAATGAAAACGTAAATGGGATCTATATACTCGAAGCCATGTACGTGCTCTTTACTCTTCAGTACTTTCTTGGAAGACATGAAATGAGTGACGTTAACAAGTACACGTGATAATTGTAACATAAAGAGAACAAAATAAAAAACCGAAGTCAAGTCACTTGACATTGTCTACAAATAGTCAGTTGATATCAAATAGGATCTCATTAAATCCAGATGGCATTTGTTTATCTCCATATTATCTAAAGATGGCCCAAAGATGTTTCGTGAGATAAGGACTTTGAATGGTCTACCACCCAATTAGTTGTTCCCTTCGAAAACGACTTTGAAAGCTCCTTAACTTGGGACAGCCCGACAAACAAATTGTTGTTTTCCTTGAAATATGGAGGGAAAAAGAAATGAGGACATCAATAGTTTGAACAGTATGCTCACGAGACTTTTTTTATGTGAATCAAGTACACGAAAAATGCATAAGAATTTATCTGTAAGATTACATTATTTACTGCATGAGCTGAGATTTTATAGAATCGTCAGCATTCAAGTATTGAACGATGAAACAGTAAATGAAGAGTGAATATTCGCTACAGTATTAGTTTAACTTTTTCTTAATTTTTTATTCATGTTTTGACCCATTCAACCCATTTTACGAGCCATTTTGTTTATACATAGCTAGATTTTGTGTTCTATGTTATACCTGTTGAATCACATTATTAATAATATTAACCGAAATAGACTCATACTAATACAAGTCTTTGAATTGAAGCAATCATAGATTCATAGGCCACAACATCTGGAAAAAGTTACCAGGGCGGGGTTTGATATTGAACAAAACCGAGAGAAATTTTTGGGCATAACCCAATAACAATAAAGCCAGTCAAAAGTAGTTTGCCAAAGAGACCAAGACCAGTCATAATGGAAGAAGAGATGATCGACGTTTTTTAGCACATCACACCATATGCAGCCATCTTGCCCAGTATTGAAAGACGTGCCTCTTTTTTTCAAAAATTCAATGGTTGGATTACCCTTCATGTTTAGAGTCCAAATGATCAACGCAACTAGATTTTCTTAAAACTATACACCGTTGCCATTATGCACGGATCCACAGCTAGTGTTGTTATAAAAGTAAATTTCATGACATGATGTTAAAAGTTATGCAACACCTATTAGCTTCGTCGATCTCCTTCCTACCATTACAATTTTTTATTAAAAGGGTCATATGGTAGGGAGTTTATAATCTAGGAAAATTGTTTACTTTTTCAATAAACTTTATACCCTTAGAAGCGAATTTGTTTAAGGTGAACTTCAATTCTGTGGATACCACCATTTACCACATTCCTATGATCTTCGTGAGGACCAATCAACTTTTTCTTTAACAATCTCAAAAATAACAAGGATGCATAGTTTGACTAAACCTCATCTGATTACTCCCCTTTACCCAAAAAAAGACTAAACCTCATCTAGGTGGAAGCCTTCCATCCGGTTTCGTTACCGGATCAAATGATTCGATGTCATAGACAGTGAGATCGTGAAGTCACACCATTCTTTATTGAGTTCAAAAAGAAGTCACATGAGATCAATCATTATTAAGGAAAAGCGAACCAGTTTATAACCGGTTTGGTCCAGGTCTGCTGGCCCCTTTTTGCACTCAGATAAGAACCATACCTGTCCAAGTACTAATTTATAGAACGCAATGGTGAAGCGAAGATCCAAAACCCAACCGTCAAGTTGAGCCTTCGCCACAATCTGACCCATTCTTGAACAAACTTTCTTTTCCCTTCTGAAAAATCTACACCACTAGCGTAAGGACATCACGGGCCAGGAAAGAGCCTTAACGGTAAAAATATTCCAATGTCGGCCCAAGACCCCTACCAGCGTCATCATCATACTTCACACCAAGTACGACTTTGTGACTGGCATGAAGATTCATCATTTTAGTAGCTGATTTAATAACCCTATCTCTATAAACAATAAGTTTCTCAGACTCCTTGGAGAAACTTATTTGACCGTGATATAGCCTGAGGTTGAGCTTGATGCTTACCTAATGCTGACAGCTTAGAGTACATGCATCTTGTTACGAAACTAAACAAGAACGGGCAAGCCACCTGCAGAGGTAGCTAATGTGTCCCGCATCTGCTGCTCTAGACCTAGTATTCACAAACTCATTCTTCAATGTACTCAAAATTCCAACACATTTTGGTATCACACCATCTAATTCACAGATTCTTTCTTCAGCAAAATCGCACATTCTTTCAAACTCTTGCAAGAGACACATGATATGAAACTTGAAACTGTTCATAGATTCCAATATTCTCAACAAAAATAGTATGTCGTGACATGAAGTTGACTTTTAGAGTGAAGAACCCATATCAGATAATTGACCATCTGTGCTAATAGTGTATCATTTTGTGCGCCAGTCAGTTCATAGTCGATAGGGTCCTGAAACAAGAACACCAACTCAATATAAATATACTATCTTGATGGAGAAAGAAGTATAAGTGGTGTATTTGTATTCATTTCAAAACTGATGATGCGATACTATAGAGGTGTTTTAAGCTAAAGTTTAACAGCTTGTGTATTCTCAAAAGAGTTTTAAATCTAAACAGATTGTGTACAACATGCAAACGAAAGAAATAATTGAAGGATGAACTTACATTATGTGTCTCGTTCCCACTCGCTGACTCAGTTGAAGTCTGTCCAATATTTTTTGACTTGTATCAGGCGATGATTGACCGTTAAACCCAGTTTCATTAACCCCTTTAACATCGCTTGAACAAAGTTTAGGCCATAAGTCAATTGTATCAAATTCCGAAAATGGGTCAACGTTTTAACCATCACCCGAGTAGTCAATTTAAGTCAACATGCTTTCACCTTTCTCAAACAAAACTTTCAATCATGGGTATCTCGTGGCATGCCTATTTGGATGAGTAGCAAATGAGCTAAGTTTTGTCCAGTATAGCCTCCCAAATGTCTCCAATCTTTGCTCGGAAATGCAAGGCTGTCTTTTGACCCACTACTGACTGACTTTGACTTTCTAAGACATTCACGAGGAGATGAGTAATTACATAACGACTCGGTAATTCCACGTTCAACAGATTCAAAATTCAAAATAACAGAGGCGAGATAAGGTGGTGCAGCTATGCTGAAGGAAAAAAGAGGCTGATAACAACCTAAATTCGAGAAACAAACATATCTGAAGCGCACACAGTTTTACAACCAACATATTTTTTTTTTTAAACTCTGATCACAAAAAGAACATAAAGAGTTTGCCAACAAAGCTATCAGCGCAACAAAGCATTGGCTATTTTTTAGCGCAAATAACAAGCAAAGTGGATACTGCTTCAGAGTTCAGACACTTCATAACAGGTTGATGAATAAAAAAATGTATTGAGCCATTCTCGCCCCTTTTGATAAGTGTATAGGAAGGAGATTCATGAAAGTGTCCCAAAAAAGACTAACAGAGACCTACGGGGCGCCTAATTATTGCAGCAATGATATTAACAGAAATGCAATACAAGTAGAAATTTTATTCAACCTAGCACCTACATTCAGCCAGCTTCAACAAAACTGATCCACCCTTCACTTTTAAGTACAAACTTAGTGCGTGTCTCCAAGATCTTAAAAGATGAAAGAATGTGAAACAAGTGTATCCACACTGCCTATATAGACTTAACAATATGAGAATTATTCCTTTAATAGAGTAGGATTATTATAAGAACTCACCTTGTTAAATAACAGGCTTTTTCTAGTAACTTGCTGGCAGAAAGTCAAACTTCATTTTCCTATTCATAAAAATTCAGAACTAACATATTCAAATGTCCTCAACACCTTTGCGTTTTTCATCCATTATAATGGTTGTGCAACATATCTATTTTACACAAACATTGAAATCAGAACTTGCATTCATAATTACCAGTGTCTATGAGCTGATACACTTGAACCATAACTTTAACATATCCTTCACATAATCAATCAAGACCAATTTATCTCCACCCTTCAATAACAAGAGGCTATCCTAAGATTACTCGCCCTATCCGCAAGCTGAAGACATTACAATGCATGACCTTTCGAGCACTATATGATGGCAGACCTATCAGTTTACGCATATCCATACTGTGAAGATCGGTCTCCCATTTCATAATACATATGTGCATGA
Source organism: Chrysanthemum makinoi (assembly GCA_910596185.1). Classification (NCBI taxonomy): domain Eukaryota; kingdom Viridiplantae; phylum Streptophyta; class Magnoliopsida; order Asterales; family Asteraceae; genus Chrysanthemum; species Chrysanthemum makinoi. Next base: position 244,922,138 of record OU343217.1, on the reverse strand, counting down.
GATTGGCGTACTTCAGCCCCAGCATAACAGGGAGAAATAATACAACTTTATAATAATACAATGTGAAGACACAAGTAATATTCACACTAACCAGTGCAGCATATGAACGCTTTGACCCATGAACAGGAACATATTCACGAGCATCCTTCATGGGTCTCTCAATGAGTAGGCTCTTCTTGATGATGTGTGAGATATAGACCATTTCATTTCATTATATGCCAAAGTCTATTATGTATTTTTAGTATATAGTTTATGGGTCGAATTTGCAGGCTGCAATGGGTTAGAAGTTTGGGTCAAAACAGTTAATCCAAACACCCTTTATGTGGCAGTTTGGATATGGCAGTTAAGTTAGTTATTAGGTATGACAGTTATGTGTCAAACGACACAATGGTTCAATATAACTGTCATGTGTCGTTTAAGTTTGTATAAATATGTGTCATGTTGTAAACATAATCTATCAATTATCAATAAAGTCCATTGTTTACTCTATTGTCCCATATACTGTCTCTATTGATTTGCGTATTATGTCGTACATTCAAACACAAAATGGTGCATTACAAGAATCTCATGAAACACAATTGGCTTCAATACCGACCTGACCTACATTGGTATCAGATACAAGGCTCTACGTTGGTATCAGATACAAGGCTCAGAAACCTGGAGGAAGCCAATTCACATACAAAATCAAATAGGACTCACTAGGAAGTATCTGCAAAGAGAGACACCACATAGAATGTTTCCATGGAATAGAAGAAAGAAGAGTTTGTCTCCCGAAAGCAAGGAGATGTTGTGGAAGAAGATGAAAGAAATTAAAGCTTTTAATGCTTCAAAAGTATCAGCAAAAGCCAAAGATCATGGAGAAAGAAGTGCTAGTACTCAAAAGGAGAAAAGAGCAAGATGTTACATATGTAAAATTCGTGGGCAGGTGTTCTGGAAATGCCCAAACAAGAAAGGAGACCCCATGATTGAAAATCAATAGAAACTGGTGAAGCCTACAGTCAAGAAGGTAGAAGAAAAGAGCAAATACCCTAAGAAGGTCCATGTAATCATTGATTATATGGTGGAAGGCACTGATGATGCAAGTTGGGACAGGATATGGTATGTTAGCAGTGCCTACAAGCACCACATGTGTCCAACAAAGACACTATTCAAGAAGTTGAAATATAAATTCGAAATGGTAGGGAAAGAAGAGACAGAGAAGAAGTTAATCTTCTCATATGGTGTTGGAGAGGCCACTGTGCATACAAGAGATTGAAACTTGGTGATACCTTGTGTTTTATATACCCCAGAAACTACTTTAAATGTTCTTAGCATTGATCAGTTAGAAGAACAAGGGTATATAGTGAAGTATAACAACAATAGATGAGGTTTACACTATGTTGGCGTATGTACCTGAGACACTGAGTCGAAGGGTCCTAAACCATTCGACGAATGCACGAAGTAACTTAGACCAAGCAGACTCTAAGACAACATAGGCCGAAGGGCTCAACACAACCCTCCGGCGTAACGGCTAAATGGCGTCACCAGTCATAAAGGGAAGGGAATCTTAAGTCAGAATCCCTGACCTGATACAGGCAGAGGCCAAACAGGGTAAGTCAACCTCCCGCCCGAAAAGGTCGCCCTCATCACATGTGACCCTCGGGTAAGGACAAGACTTCTCATCTATAAAAGGAGAGAAATTACTGCATCTAGGTCAACTCTCTTTACCCTACTTTTACACACAGTAATTCTGACATATCATATTCTCATTCTCACGCCGGAGCTTGGTCTAGGGATAAAACCCTAGGCGAGGCTAACGCGTGCTTTCTTTGTGTTGACAGATCCGAAGGACCTTAAACCGAAGAGCTAGACGAAGGGTCTTCCGAAGGATCTTTGCTTGTTTAGGTGAAGACATATTTTTACCTCAACAAATTGGCGCCATCCGTGGGACCGTTATTCAAATTACTGAGACTAGTCAATGACGGGCCCCTCAACCAAAACACCATCTGGAGACAACCCTACCAACCTAGAAGAACAAATACTAAGCCACATCACATCACTAAAAGCCCTGATAAAAGAACACAACACCAAAGGAAACAGCCCTTTAAAGCCTATACGGATCGACTTTGGTAATGAAACAGAGGAACCGACCAAGGAGGTGGAAAAAGAAAAAGATCCAAAAGGGAAAGGCATCGAAGAAGAAGATCTGCAGAAACCATACAAGGACGCCCCCAGATGTCCATTCACCCGACAGATCATAGAGTTCGCTAGTCCGAAGCATGAACTACCGAAGAATATCAGAATCTACGATGGATCCACAGATCCGGACGATCACATCACTCGCTTCTTAGGGCATCTCCACATTACATGAATGTGGCATTAACTTTTTTTTTGTATAATCATGCATATATGTCTTGTGTCATCTAAAGTGGGAGTACTTTTTTAAGAGTGACCTCAAGACTCGTCATAATCTGATTAACTTTTAAATGTGTATTAGAGCATTAGGTGTTGTGACTAAACTTCACCTTTTCATCACCACCACATCACCTCTATATCTATATCTATACTACATATAATACACGAAGGCATCTCACTCTTAATTTTAAAACGTACAAGACAATAAGCATAATGTACACCACTTTAATGCACCAAATTTTCAGAATTACAACTAAGTAAGCATATTGTACAACAAAATAAAGCGTGGTGTCATTTTAAGACCAAAAGTCTATCAAACGACATTAATGCTATTAAAAATACCCCTTCACCAAAAATTACAACCATTTAAGCACAATGTACAATAGCTGCAACTAATTTTCAGATTTACAACAAAATAAGCATAGTGTACAACAAAATAAGCATGATGTAATTTTCAGACTTACGACATTAATACTATTAAAGTAGTCAATGTTATTAATGACTACTACTAACAAGAAAAGAAACATAGAGTACAACACTTTAATCCACATAATTTTCAGACGTATAAGACAAGAAACATAATGTACAACAAAACACCACATTAATGCTATTTAATATAGTCAATTATTTAACTGGTCAATAAATACAATTAATACAGTTATTAAAACACCCCTTACATAAGAAATACAAATTATCAAGCATATTGTACAACCAAATTAAACACAATTCCTGCATAAATTTCACTACTACAAATAATAAAGCACATTATACAAATATTCAAGCCCGAACGGACAACGGGCCAAATGGGCTTGAGCCTGAACGGGCGCGGACCAAACGGGCTCGAGCCCGAGCAGACACGGGCCAACGGGTTCGAGCCCGAACGGGCACGGGCTATACGAAATTCTTGATATCCGTAAATTTATTGTTAAGAAGAACATAATAAACTAAAATACATTATTCATCGAAAAGTTTTATTTTCAAGGTACCCGCCGCGCAACGTGCGGGTATCCCGCTAGTCACTATAACAAACCTTCACAACTAACCACAACAAATCCACTCACTCACAACAAACCTCAATTTACTCATTTGTGGCCCACCACTTACAACTTTATTTATTTTATTCAAATTTTCAAATAAACTAAATTTATTTAATTAAAAATAAACATTATACAACACAATAAAAAATATACGAAACGTAAAATATACGGTAAAAAAACATACGTACATTCAAATTTAAACACAGTAAAATAAAAACATTATTTTTAAACTTTTGAATTAAAAAAAAAATCAAAACACATATTTTTTTTATAAAGTACAGTTTGAGCGGGATTATTTAAATTCAGATTCAAATTCAAATTCAAAATCAGACTCAAATTGGAGCGGGATGATTCAAATTCAAATTCAAAATCAAAATCATATCTTCTTATATATACAACTCTACAAGAGGTTGAAGTTTCACACAACTCACACACACAAAAATGTCTCGCAATGATTTCTCTCAACAATTCCCAAGTGCACCACAACTGCCATAAACTACAACACAATTCCCGAATCCACCACAACTGCCGGAAACTACCTTTCCAACTCAACTGTAAGAAGTTGAAGTTTATTCAACTCCAACAGAAGATGTCTTTCCGGTTTTTCAACCGGAAAATGTATTTGTAAACACTCTAACTCTTAACAATTCACCTGTTAACACTCCAGCCGTTAACAATCCACCTGTTAACAGTCCACAGGTGGAACTCCAAAACAATCCATTTGGGTTTAGTGAGTCTTATCTTCGTGAACTTGAGTAGGACGAGGAAAATCTCAGAGAGATTAGAGAAAACGAGGCACACAAGGAAGCTGCTCGTTTGGAACAGGAAGCCAGGGAAGCTGAATATCTTAGGCAGAACTGGTTTGACATCATGGAAGGAAAGTATTATGCTGGTGAGTTTAGATCCTCTTCGAGTGAGGAGGGTTACAACACAGATGATTCGTATTTTTAATTTGTTATTTCAATTAATTTAGTGGTAGTTTGTATTAAGCGTATTATGTATTTGTTGTTTTCACTTTAATTTTCAATTAATTTAGTGTTTTAACTTAAATGTTCAATGTAATGTGTGTGTTTAATTTTATGTTAGCATTTTTTTTACATACCTTCCATGTTAAACTACAACAAAATATATTTCATCTTCCATTTTTTTCTCCAACAAAATACATTTCATCTTCCATGTTAAAAAAAAAACAAAAACAAAATGTACACTACAACCTCTCGTCGTGCAGACGAAGAGGTGAACGACGGCGAGCCACGACACGCTAGGGCGGTGTCACGGCGAGGGACGGCGAAGTGCCACATATATAGGCACGGTGAGGAGGACGGCGAACCCACACCTAATGCTCTTATATGTTATTTAAATCAATAATATGTCTACTTCATAGGGTTTTTATGACATTAGTAGTAATGACATATATAGAACGTAAGGAATGCTTTCCAATCAGATCGAGGAGATTCAGTAGCGCCAAAAGTAGTTCTTAGTGCAAAAACTACTTATAAAATAAAACAGATAGCTCGTTTGATTCCGTACAAATTAAGTTCAAAACCCCACCAATGTCCAAGACCAGGGTCGATCTCATAACCATGTGGCTAGCAAGCGGTTTGGCCTGATGCATGCATGCTTTGTTATAACGTCAGATTACTATCATATCATATTCTACATTCAGATTGATTAAGTGCTTAACATTAAAGCAAAATTTAAACAACATTGAAGATACAACTACTGAAACAAACAAAAAAACAGCAACACATTCATGAATCAGAGACAGTAGACTCAGTGAAGAATGTTAAGAATTATCTACAGACTACGGCCACTTAAAATACAAAGTACATTCTAACATTCATCATCACCTTAACGTCTTAGAAAAGTGCATACATTTTCAAGAAAATGTATCACCTCTCTATGGCAAAATTGAATATTGTTTCGGTCGGATTTCCTCAGATACCAGATGTCTATTATCTTCGGGCATGCGGTCCATTCACCATATCCTTAACAATCTCAATAATAAGATGAATTATGCGTAATTTCACTTGACCACGTTTAGGTGGAAGCCTTCCATACGGTTTCTTTGATCCCAAGACTTTCGACATGTGTGTGTGTGTGTGTGTGTTTTTTTTTTTTTTTTAAAGAAGTATCAAATCTTCGATATATCTAGGAGATAGTTTGATGTTGCGAATGAAAACGTAAATGGGATCTATATACTCGAAGCCATGTACGTGCTCTTTACTCTTCAGTACTTTCTTGGAAGACATGAAATGAGTGACGTTAACAAGTACACGTGATAATTGTAACATAAAGAGAACAAAATAAAAAACCGAAGTCAAGTCACTTGACATTGTCTACAAATAGTCAGTTGATATCAAATAGGATCTCATTAAATCCAGATGGCATTTGTTTATCTCCATATTATCTAAAGATGGCCCAAAGATGTTTCGTGAGATAAGGACTTTGAATGGTCTACCACCCAATTAGTTGTTCCCTTCGAAAACGACTTTGAAAGCTCCTTAACTTGGGACAGCCCGACAAACAAATTGTTGTTTTCCTTGAAATATGGAGGGAAAAAGAAATGAGGACATCAATAGTTTGAACAGTATGCTCACGAGACTTTTTTTATGTGAATCAAGTACACGAAAAATGCATAAGAATTTATCTGTAAGATTACATTATTTACTGCATGAGCTGAGATTTTATAGAATCGTCAGCATTCAAGTATTGAACGATGAAACAGTAAATGAAGAGTGAATATTCGCTACAGTATTAGTTTAACTTTTTCTTAATTTTTTATTCATGTTTTGACCCATTCAACCCATTTTACGAGCCATTTTGTTTATACATAGCTAGATTTTGTGTTCTATGTTATACCTGTTGAATCACATTATTAATAATATTAACCGAAATAGACTCATACTAATACAAGTCTTTGAATTGAAGCAATCATAGATTCATAGGCCACAACATCTGGAAAAAGTTACCAGGGCGGGGTTTGATATTGAACAAAACCGAGAGAAATTTTTGGGCATAACCCAATAACAATAAAGCCAGTCAAAAGTAGTTTGCCAAAGAGACCAAGACCAGTCATAATGGAAGAAGAGATGATCGACGTTTTTTAGCACATCACACCATATGCAGCCATCTTGCCCAGTATTGAAAGACGTGCCTCTTTTTTTCAAAAATTCAATGGTTGGATTACCCTTCATGTTTAGAGTCCAAATGATCAACGCAACTAGATTTTCTTAAAACTATACACCGTTGCCATTATGCACGGATCCACAGCTAGTGTTGTTATAAAAGTAAATTTCATGACATGATGTTAAAAGTTATGCAACACCTATTAGCTTCGTCGATCTCCTTCCTACCATTACAATTTTTTATTAAAAGGGTCATATGGTAGGGAGTTTATAATCTAGGAAAATTGTTTACTTTTTCAATAAACTTTATACCCTTAGAAGCGAATTTGTTTAAGGTGAACTTCAATTCTGTGGATACCACCATTTACCACATTCCTATGATCTTCGTGAGGACCAATCAACTTTTTCTTTAACAATCTCAAAAATAACAAGGATGCATAGTTTGACTAAACCTCATCTAGGTGGAAGCCTTCCATCCGGTTTCGTTACCGGATCAAATGATTCGATGTCATAGACAGTGAGATCGTGAAGTCACACCATTCTTTATTGAGTTCAAAAAGAAGTCACATGAGATCAATCATTATTAAGGAAAAGCGAACCAGTTTATAACCGGTTTGGTCCAGGTCTGCTGGCCCCTTTTTGCACTCAGATAAGAACCATACCTGTCCAAGTACTAATTTATAGAACGCAATGGTGAAGCGAAGATCCAAAACCCAACCGTCAAGTTGAGCCTTCGCCACAATCTGACCCATTCTTGAACAAACTTTCTTTTCCCTTCTGAAAAATCTACACCACTAGCGTAAGGACATCACGGGCCAGGAAAGAGCCTTAACGGTAAAAATATTCCAATGTCGGCCCAAGACCCCTACCAGCGTCATCATCATACTTCACACCAAGTACGACTTTGTGACTGGCATGAAGATTCATCATTTTAGTAGCTGATTTAATAACCCTATCTCTATAAACAATAAGTTTCTCAGACTCCTTGGAGAAACTTATTTGACCGTGATATAGCCTGAGGTTGAGCTTGATGCTTACCTAATGCTGACAGCTTAGAGTACATGCATCTTGTTACGAAACTAAACAAGAACGGGCAAGCCACCTGCAGAGGTAGCTAATGTGTCCCGCATCTGCTGCTCTAGACCTAGTATTCACAAACTCATTCTTCAATGTACTCAAAATTCCAACACATTTTGGTATCACACCATCTAATTCACAGATTCTTTCTTCAGCAAAATCGCACATTCTTTCAAACTCTTGCAAGAGACACATGATATGAAACTTGAAACTGTTCATAGATTCCAATATTCTCAACAAAAATAGTATGTCGTGACATGAAGTTGACTTTTAGAGTGAAGAACCCATATCAGATAATTGACCATCTGTGCTAATAGTGTATCATTTTGTGCGCCAGTCAGTTCATAGTCGATAGGGTCCTGAAACAAGAACACCAACTCAATATAAATATACTATCTTGATGGAGAAAGAAGTATAAGTGGTGTATTTGTATTCATTTCAAAACTGATGATGCGATACTATAGAGGTGTTTTAAGCTAAAGTTTAACAGCTTGTGTATTCTCAAAAGAGTTTTAAATCTAAACAGATTGTGTACAACATGCAAACGAAAGAAATAATTGAAGGATGAACTTACATTATGTGTCTCGTTCCCACTCGCTGACTCAGTTGAAGTCTGTCCAATATTTTTTTGACTTGTATCAGGCGATGATTGACCGTTAAACCCAGTTTCATTAACCCCTTTAACATCGCTTGAACAAAGTTTAGGCCATAAGTCAATTGTATCAAATTCCGAAAATGGGTCAACGTTTTAACCATCACCCGAGTAGTCAATTTAAGTCAACATGCTTTCACCTTTCTCAAACAAAACTTTCAATCATGGGTATCTCGTGGCATGCCTATTTGGATGAGTAGCAAATGAGCTAAGTTTTGTCCAGTATAGCCTCCCAAATGTCTCCAATCTTTGCTCGGAAATGCAAGGCTGTCTTTTGACCCACTACTGACTGACTTTGACTTTCTAAGACATTCACGAGGAGATGAGTAATTACATAACGACTCGGTAATTCCACTTTCAACAGATTCAAAATTCAAAATAACAGAGGCGAGATAAGGTGGTGCAGCTATGCTGAAGGAAAAAAGAGGCTGATAACAACCTAAATTCGAGAAACAAACATATCTGAAGCGCACACAGTTTTACAACCAACATATTTTTTTTTTAAACTCTGATCACAAAAAGAACATAAAGAGTTTGCCAACAAAGCTATCAGCGCAACAAAGCATTGGCTATTTTTTAGCGCAAATAACAAGCAAAGTGGATACTGCTTCAGAGTTCAGACACTTCATAACAGGTTGATGAATAAAAAAATGTATTGAGCCATTCTCGCCCCTTTTGATAAGTGTATAGGAAGGAGATTCATGAAAGTGTCCCAAAAAAGACTAACAGAGACCTACGGGGCGCCTAATTATTGCAGCAATGATATTAACAGAAATGCAATACAAGTAGAAATTTTATTCAACCTAGCACCTACATTCAGCCAGCTTCAACAAAACTGATCCACCCTTCACTTTTAAGTACAAACTTAGTGCGTGTCTCCAAGATCTTAAAAGATGAAAGAATGTGAAACAAGTGTATCCACACTGCCTATATAGACTTAACAATATGAGAATTATTCCTTTAATAGAGTAGGATTATTATAAGAACTCACCTTGTTGAATAACAGGCTTTTTCTAGTAACTTGCTGGCAGAAAGTCAAACTTCATTTTCCTATTCATAAAAATTCAGAACTAACATATTCAAATGTCCTCAACACCTTTGCGTTTTTCATCCATTATAATGGTTGTGCAACATATCTATTTTACACAAACATTGAAATCAGAACTTGCATTCATAATTACCAGTGTCTATGAGCTGATACACTTGAACCATAACTTTAACATATCCTTCACATAATCAATCAAGACCAATTTATCTCCACCCTTCAATAACAAGAGGCTATCCTAAGATTACTCGCCCTATCCGCAAGCTGAAGACATTACAATGCATGACCTTTCGAGCACTATATGATGGCAGACCTATCAGTTTACGCATATCCATACTGTGAAGATCGGTCTCCCATTTCATAATACATATGTGCATGAGATTGGCGTACTTCAGCCCCGGCATAACAGGGAGAAATAATACAACTTTATAATAATACAATGTGAAGACACAAGTAATATTCACACTAACCAGTGCAGCATATGAACGCTTTGACCCATGAACAGGAACATATTCACGAGCATCCTTCATGGGTCTCTCAATGAGTAGGCTCTTCTTGATGATGTGTGAGATATAGACCATTTAATTTCATTATATGCCAAAGTCTATTATGTATTTTTAGTATATAGTTTATGGGTCGAATTTGCAGGCTGCAATGGGTTAGAAGTTTGGGTCAAAACAATTAATTCAAACACCTTTTATGTGGCAGTTAGGATATGGCAGTTAAGTTAGTTATTAGGTATGACAGTTATGTGTCAAACGACACAATGGTTCAAAGTAACTGTCATGTGTCATTTAGGTTTGTATAAATATGTGTCATGTTGTCTGAAAACATAATCTATCAATTATCAATAAAGTCCATTGTTTACTCTATTGTCCCATATACTGTCTCTATTGATTTGCATATTATGTCGTACATTCAAACACAAAATGGTGCATTACAAGAATCTCATGAAACACAATTGGCTTCATACCGACTGACCTACATTGGTATCAGATACAAGGCTCTACGTTGGTATCAGATACAAGGCTCAGAAACCTGGAGGAAGCCAATTCACATACAAAATCAAATAGGACTCACTAGGAAGTATCTGCAAAGAGAGACACCACATAGAATGTTTCCATGGAATAGAAGAAAGAAGAGTTTGTCTCCCGAAAGCAAGGAGATGTTGTGGAAGAAGATGAAAGAAATTAAAGCTTTTAATGCTTCAAAAGTATCACAGAAAAGCCAAAGATCAAGGAGAAAGAAGTGCTAGTACTCAAAAGGAGAAAAGAGCAAGATGTTACATATGTAAAATTCGTGGGCATGTGTTCTGGAAATGCCCAAACAAGAAAGGAGACCCCATGATTGAAAATCAATAGAAACTGGTGAAGCCTACAGTCAAGAAGGTAGAAGAAAAGAGCAAATACCCTAAGAAGGTCCATGTAATCATTGATTATATGGTGGAAGGCACTGATGATGCAAGTTGGGACAGGATATGGTATGTTAGCAGTGCCTACAAGCACCACATGTGTCCAACAAAGACACTATTCAAGAAGTTGAAATATAAATTCGAAATGGTAGGGAAAGAAGAGACAGAGAAGAAGTTAATCTTCTCATATGGTGTTGGAGAGGCCACTGTGCATACAAGAGATTGAAACTTGGTGATACCTTGTGTTTTATATACCCCAGAAACTACTTTAAATGTTCTTAGCATTGATCAGTTAGAAGAACAAGGGTATATAGTGAAGTATAACAACAATAGATGAGGTTTACACTATGTTGGCGTATGTACCGAGACACCGAGTCGAAGGGTCCTAAACCATTCGACGAATGCACGAAGTAACTTAGACCAAGCAGACTCTAAGACAACATAGGCCGAAGGGCTCAACACAACCCTCCGGTGTAACGGCTAAATGGCGTCACCACCATAAAGGGAAGGGAATCTTAAGTCAGAATCCTCGACTGATACAGAAGCCAAACAGTTAAGTCAACCTCCCGCCGAAAAGGTCGCCTCATCACATGTGACCCTCGGTAAGGACAAGACTTCTCATCTATAAAAGGAGAGAAATCATGCATCTAGGTCAACTCTTTACCCTACTTTTACACATAGTAATTCTGACATATCATATTCTCATTCTCACGCCAGAGCTTGGTCTAGGGATAAAACCCTAGGCGAGGCTAACGCGTGCTTTCTTTGTGTTGACAGATCCGAAGGACCTTAAACCGAAGAGCTAGACGAAGGGTCTTCCGAAGGATCTTTGCTTGTTTAGGTGAAGACATATTTTTACCTCAACAAATTGGCGCCATCCGTGGGACCGTTATTCAAATTACGAGACTAGTAAATTACGGGGCCCTCAACCGAAACACCGTCCGGAGACAACCCTACCAACCTAGAAGAACAAATACTAAGCCACATCACATCACTAAAATCCCTGATAAAAGAACACAACACCAAAGGAAACAGCCCTTTAAAGCCTATACGGATCGACTTTGGTAATGAAACAGAGGAACCGACCAAGGAGGTGGAAAAAGAAAAAGATCCAAAAGGGAAAGGCATCGAAGAAGAAGATCTGCGGAAACCATACAAGGACGCCCCGAGATGTCCATTCACCCGACAGATCATAGAGTTCGCTGGTCCGAAGCATGAACTACCGAAGAATATCAGACTCTACGATGGATCCACAGATCCGGACGATCACATCACTCGCTTCTCAGGGGCAGCCAATCACGGTGGATGGCAGATGCATGTATGGTGGTGGATGTTTCAGCAAACTTTGGATGGGTCAGCAAGAGGATGGTTTGATCGCTTGCCCAACGGAAGCATAAACAGCTGGGAGGAACTCCGAGAGGGTTTCCTTGAAAGATTCGCGCTCAGAAGGAAATGTCTCAAGGATCCCATGGAAATCACAAAATTCATACAGAAAGCCCACGAAACGTTACCAGAATTCAAGGAAAGATGGACAGATGAGGCTAGTTACATCCCGGGGGTACTAGAGGTGATGCAAATATCATCTTTCATAAATGGAAGCAAATGCCCGGAGTTGGTTAAGCGTTTTTCGGACAAGATCCCAAAAACCGTAACTGAGATGATGAATAGGGTAGACGACTTCGTGCACTCCGAAAAGGCCTATAACACTACGGAACTCCCTAGAGGAGAACTAAACCGAAAATCACACGGTGCTACACAATACCAAGACCGATTTCCCCGGATCTCATACCGCTCAGACAGACGAAGAGGAGACCGAAGAATGGAACATCGACCCCGTGGTCAATATGCCCCTTACTACCCGGCAAGGTCAGATAATCCCCGGGGTGAATATAGGAGAAACAATTACAGAAGTGACACCCGCCCAATAGACCTAAGTCTCCTCACAAAGACTCCGAAAGAGATCTTAGCAACAGAGCTCCAGTTGAAGCTACCACCCCCTCACCTCTAAGTGGTGCACCAAGAAGGTAAAACTTGGACAAGTTCTGCGATTACCATAGCGAGAAAGGCCACCTCACCAACGATTGCTACCACCTCAAGGAACAACTGAAGATAGCCTTGGAAATGGCAAGTTGGATCACCTCCTAAAGGACGTTAGACAAAGAGGTAGGAACCCCCCAAGAGACAATCCGCCCGACAGAGGGAGGATTATCAACATGGTTCACGGAGGAGGAAAAGAAAGACCACGAACCAAGAGGAGGATTGGATGAACTTCCCCGTAGCTTTCCCCCCGGTGTTACCCAGAGATGTATCAGAGGAGCCGTTGATAGTCGAGGCAGATGTCGAAGGATATACAGTAAGAAGGATTTATGTTGATCAAGGAGCAGCCGTAGAAGTGATGTACGAACACTGCTTTCAAAATCTATGCCCATCGATCAAAGCAAAGCTGAGAGAAATACACACACCACTAGTAGGATTTTCAGGCGAAGCAATCAAACCCCTTGTAAAGATCGATCTGAATGTTTGTTTCGGAAATGATGGTTTAATTCGCCGAGCAATAATGACGTTCACGGTGATAAGATCCCCCTCTCCCTACAACATCATACTAGGACGATCAGGCATCAGAGAACTGAGGGCCATTACCTCTACCATTCACTCCATGATGAAGTTCCCAACACTGAGGGGAATCTCCACCCTCGTCACTAAATCGGTCATAATTTCTGAATGTAGAAGATTGGAAAAACAGTTCCTGGAGGAAGGGTCAAGAGGTAAGAAGCCAGAACACACAGCAGAATTAGAAGAGCTCCGCGGAGTGACAGAAGAAGTGATGATCAACCCAAAATTTCCTCAGCAACTGGTCACCATTGGATGCAACTTTTCCATGGAATGTAGGAGGCAGCTGATCGAGTTATTGAAAAACAACAAAGATGTTTTTGCGTGGCAACTGGCTGACATGACAGGGGTCCCTCGGCGAATCATAGAACACAAGTTAAACGTCAATGTGCACGATAGGCCGATCGCCCAGAAGAAGAGAACATTTTCCGCTGAGAAAAACCGTGCGATCAATTTCGAAGTAGAAGAATGGCTGAAAGCAGGGATTGTCCGGTTGGTAAAATACCCCACATGGATTTCCAACCCAGTGCTGGTAAAAAAGTCGGACGGAACATGGAGAATGTGCATGGATTTCAAGAGCATCAATGCTTCCTGCCCAAAAGATTATTACCCCCTCCCAGAGATTGATTAGAAGATAGAGTCCGTGATGGGATACAAGTACAAGTGTTTCCTCGATGCGTATAAGGGATACCATCAAGTACAAATGGCAAAAAAGACGAGGAGAAAACGACCTTCTACACGGAACACGGAACCTTTTGTTATACCAAAATGACCTTCGGTCTGAGAAACGCCGGGGCAACGTATCAAAGGTTGGTCAACTCTACATTCAAAAGAAAAATTGGCAGGAATTTGGAAGTGTACGTAGACGACATGGTAATCAAGAGCAGGAGTGAAATGGAGTTATTGGCAGACATGGCGGAAACGTTTGATAATCTCCGGGGAATCAACATGAAACTTGACCCAAAAAAGTGCTTGATTGTACAATAAATTGCACTACCAGGCTTCAATGATGATCAAAGGTATGAGAGGTGTATGTTCCAGCCAAGATTGTCTTTCACCTGAGAATAAGAAATACGAAGACACTACGTTAAGTGATTACGCAGGGGTTGGACCCTGCGAACCACCTCCGGAGTGAGAGTAAGTATGAGTTATGGTTGTATAAGTGTGTGTAAGTAAAGAGATGATTGATGAATGAGCTTACCATAATTCTCTGCCCGTCCAACCTATTTATAGTGGAAGAAATAGGGTTAGGGGCACCTCTACGCAAATGTCAGAGAACATGGGGGCGTCCCATGTTTGTGGGTAACCGCTAGGGCTTATTGACCCACGTTCTCAAATTTGGTGGGAAATCCAGGAAAGAGAGGGAGATCGTGGGTTTGACCAAGTCTGGAGGTTCTCCTATCCGTTGCTCCTTCGCCAACCATACCCCGAAGGGCTTAGGGCTTCGAATGGCGAATTCCCCGCAGGTAACCTTCGTGTGTATGAATGGTTTGATGCCTATGAACATTTAGGAGATCTAACTTGGGCCTTCGTACAGAAGGGCTTTGACACGTCTCGAAGGGGTGTCCTTCTAGCTGTTCGGACAACCTATTTATAGTGGAAGAAATAGGGTTAGGGGCACCTCTACACAAATGTCGGAGAACATGGGGGCGTCCCATGTTTGTGGGTAACCGCTAGGGCTTATTGACCCACGTTCTCAAACTTGGTGGGAAATCCAGGAAAGAGAGGGAGATCGTGGGTTTGACCAAGTCTGGAGGTTCTCCTATCCGCTTCCTCGCCAACCATACCCCGAAGGGCTTAGGGCTTCGAATGGCGAATTCCCCGCAGGTAACCTTCGTGTGTATGAATGGTTTGACGCCTATGAACATTTAGGAGATCTAACTTGGGCCTTCGATGAAGGGCTTTGACACGCCTCAAGGGGTGTCCTTCTAGCTGTTCGGAGGGTACATCATCAAGCCCCCCAGTCGAAAGTGATGCATATGGACGAAGAGGCATTGCTTTCGACTTCATCCTGCGAATAAAATTAACAGTTCGTTGCCAAAATTCTCATAAACAAGATAACCATGCCCATTTAATGCTAACCAAACCTTTTAGCTGCCCGCTACAGTAATTCCAAATCCCAATTTACCCGGTTGACCAAAAAGACTTATTTGAAATTTAAAAAACGTTTGAAATCCGGATAAGAGCTCATCCTGGGACACGTGTGCGGTTAAAAAACGGTGGAAAAAGAGTATTTAAGGGGAAGTAGTTGGAACCCTATATTATTTTACTCTCTTCGTCTTCTTTTTCACGCAGTAATTCTCTAGAATCACCGGCTCCGAAACAAAAGGTAAATACTCGTTCCTACTTTCTCGTAGTTTAAAATAGTCATGGATTCAAAGTTCATAATTAAGCAACAAAAATGCACTTTGACCGCTATATAATTACACGATCATCTGGCTGATTACCCAATCCCTCAAGAGTTTAAGGTTATGTTACCCAAGTCGAACCAAGGTATTTTCGATGCCCCAAAAGGCTTCGTAGGGCTATACACTCACTCTTTTAGCCATTCAAACCTTAGGATTCCTATTCACCCGCTTATCTTAGAGCTAATGCAATATTACGAAGTGCATCTCTCTAGATTTAACCCTTTTGGTTTAGCCAAACTGACCACATTCATAGTTATGTGTAAGGCATATGACTATGAACCAACTCTTAAGGTTTTAAGAGAATTTTTGAATCTGTATCCTCGTGGTAACTGGTTAACTTTGGCTAAAAGACCTGAAGGAGATGTGCCTAATCTTTTTGCAAAGGTGTATACTAACATAAAAGATTGGAAGGGTAGTTTTTTCTATGTGCAAAACACTATTGTCCCACCCAACTATCCAACATTGTTGAATAAGGTCTTTATGTTTGATTCAAAACATTTCAATGACCCCTTACCATATGAGGTTCGAAGGAATCCATGTTATCAGCGCTTGGCTAGGTATCCTGCGGATGTTCAAGTGTTCCCTGAGCCAATCTTGTACATGGTTGGGATTGCACACAGCTGGGAGGGGTCTCCCAACAAGCCTATTATCATTTATCATGGACAAAGTATGTTTTTCTACTTTTATTTAAGTAGGACCAATGTAGCACTGATATTTATCTTTTCTTTCTTCTTTTTTGCAAAAATGGCATTTAGGAACTTTATGTATCAAGACCTTGATGAAGACTTGAGCTTCATGCCTGCTGAAAAAGAAAAAGAGTCCTACGGTGTTGGTTCACCCTCTACATCTGTCAACAACAATGATGTAGACACTCCCAGAACCGAGCCTGTTGCCTCAAAGACCCCCACAAGCTTTGTTGGAGGGTCCCTCCTAATTGGTTGAGAATGTGGCAGATTCAGACGATCCTGCAGAGGAGGATGTTCAAATCACAGGCTCCACTGGTATAGCTGACATGTTGAAGAGTAGGAAGGGAACAACTGGTAAAGCCATCAAGTCCACAAACAAGAGGAAGACTCCCCTCCCAGCCTCCGGATCCAGGGCCGTGCGACAAAAGAATGTCGAAGGCAAGAAGTTTGTTAAATCTGCCTTTGAGTTGCCGGATGAGACTATGGAGATGCATGGTAAGCAATTTCTCCTTTTAAAATATATGAAGTGATAATTGTAGTGAATAACTCTTCCCTTCCTGATACGAAGGAGCTTCCCAACGCCTTGGCCTGCCACCGAATTGTGGATCATATCACCCCCCCCCACAGTGGAAAGGATTGCTAGACAATATTTCCATCGAAGGGGTTTGCGATTTGCACGACAAGAGTGTTGCAAGGCAGGCAGTGTTGGACAATCATTTGAATGGTCGAACCAGGGAGTTACTTCGGGCAGTTACAAAGGCAAGGCAAGAGATGGATGTCATTCTGGAGAGGGAGAAGCACAGAGATCATGAGTATGCCAAGCTGGAGGCTAAGTGTGATGAGAT
The DNA here is from genome assembly GCA_910596185.1 of Chrysanthemum makinoi. Taxonomy (NCBI): domain Eukaryota; kingdom Viridiplantae; phylum Streptophyta; class Magnoliopsida; order Asterales; family Asteraceae; genus Chrysanthemum; species Chrysanthemum makinoi. The sequence continues at coordinate 244,904,845 of OU343217.1, read as the reverse complement.
TGAGAGGGATGTCGAGAATAATCCACTCATCCAAGACCTTCGGGAGAAGATAGCAGAGTTGACAGCTGAATGTGGCAAGCTCAAGTTGGAGGAGGCTAAGGTGGTAAGCCTCACTGGCCAAAAGGCTGTGCTAGAGGCAAAGTGTACCGGTTTGGAAGGTGAGAGGGTTAGGCTTGGAGAGTTAGAAGTGAAATTGAGGGAGGAGATTGACGCTTGCCAGTGATGAGATATAAAATGCTCCAAAAGGACCGCTACCGAGGTCGTGTCAAAGGTGGTGCCGTACATAGCCATGGAACTCTATCATAGTGATGAGATGGGAGCTGCAATGTGGAAAGTCATCAAGGCAGCTATCTTCCATGGACGGTGCTTGGCTTTGGAGGAGGCTACTAAAACAGGTAAGCCCGTAGACCTCTCCAAAAGTGAGTGCTACCGTCCCTCATCGAAGGCGGAATATGAAGATGCGGGAAATGCGTTTGCAACCGCAAAGTACCCCTTCTTGGCTGAAGCTATCAAAGACCCCATGGCATCTCTTGAAGACCTCCTCGCAAAGAAGCCACGCAAGCTCAAGCCTGTGATCCCTACCAAGAAGACGGTCTCCACCAAGCCTGCCTCAGCTCATCCATCTCCAACTCCATCTCCTGAGAAGCCAGAGTGAAGGCTGCCATGTTGGCAGTAATTTGGTTCCAAGGGTAGCATGTACCATTTTAAGACAATTTCAATGTTTCTTTGTGGTGTTTGTCTTGTTCCTTAAACAATTTACTATTTGTGATGTATGGCCTAGGCCAAAGACAATTTGAATGGGGCTCCGGCCTCATATGCAGGTATAAGGGCGTTAGCCCTTCTTTTGAATGACAAGGTGTAGGGAAATATCTCTACACACTTAATTATTTTTGTCTTGCAAACTTCTCTTACGCCATTTTTCCAATGCTTAAGCTTTACAACCTAAGGTTAAACAACCTTATTGTGTGTAAATTACAACACCAAGAATATAATGACCAACTTTGATCATTGGCAGAGGGTCGCGACCCACTCTATCTCAAATCCTTTAAGTAATATGGCTTTGTTTTTACTTTCACAAGTGCCATAAACTACTAGGATAGTTAATGTGAATGTATTTATAGGCTTAAGTAATGAGGCGTTTGTTACGCCGTATGCCTTATTATTCGACATTGAAACTCATAAATGACTTGGCTGAACAAATCTTTTTGTTTGAGAAACGAAGCAAGAGATTTGTGGGAAATGTATTATTCATCATTGAATTGGTAGAAAGGATTACATCATTCTTGAAATGAAAACTAAGACAACTACCAATAATGTTTGCTTTCCCATGAGAAGCTTTTAACTACAAGAATGAAAAGTAAAAATGCTTCTTAAACATAGCACTTTCGGAGGTTCATACCATTCCATGTCCTATCGATGGGTTCTCCGAGAAGAGTGGCCAGCTTTTAGGCTCTATTGCCGTAGGCCTCAGCTATCACGTAGGGTCCTTCCCAAGTAGGTCCTAGCTTCCCACTGGTATTCTACTTTGCTTGCACTGTTGAGGCGTAGCACATATTCCCAAGGCTTGAAGGTGGAAGGTCTGACCTTTTTGTTGTAGTAGCCTTCGATCTTATGCTTGTGCATGGCTTCTCGGATGGAGGCTATCTCTCTCTTTTCTTCTAATAGATCAAGGTTCTCCCTGATCTTTTCATCATTTTGGGAAGCATCATAGGTTGCCACATGCTCCGTGTGTACACTTAGTTCCGAAGGGATAACCGCTTATGTTCCGTATGTTAGGCTGAAGGAAGTTTCACCATTGCTTGACTTGAGGTGTGTCCTATGAGCCCAGAGTACTTGAGGGATCTCGTCCACCCACCCGTGATGAGTTCGTCTCAGCCTTTTCTCAATCCCTTTGAAAATGTCTCTATTAGTAACCTCAACTTGTTCGTTACCTTGTGGATGGTAGACGGATGTCCAAGACTAATTTATGTTGAGCCCTTGACAGAAGTCATAGAAGACTCCTTCGGCAAACTGCTTACCATTGTCGGATATGATGATGTGGGGCACTCGACCGCACACAATGTGCTCCCACACAAACTTCTCGACTGTCTCCCGAATCGGAGGCTAAGGTTTTAGCCTCCACCCACTTTGTAAAGTAATCGATTGCCACCAAAGAAGAATTTGACCCCACCAGGAGCCACAGGCATAGGTCCTACGATATCTGATGCAGGTTTTACTGACCAGGTTTTAATATTTATAAAGTCTCGTTATACCTATGGTCTACCCTAATGCACTAACGGGCAGCGTACCCGGTCGTGTGTAGTGTAGTAATCGGTAAAGCCGAGGTCGTCCCAAGAGCTATGTGTGTTGGATTATTACTAAGTCTAGGTGTCACAGTTTAATATTGGTTTCGATAAGGAATTAATTATTTAACTACTAAAGCAGAATAAAGCAAATAAAGGCAGATAAAAGGTAAAGGGTAAATCAATAGAGAAGAGTGGTGCTAACCTAGTTAATCCTCCTAGCTAGTTATGTCTACGCCTACTTACTTCCAATTACTTCAGGTGGGGTCAAAGTCGAGAGGACTTTGGTCAATTCGCCCTAACCTATCAGAAAGATGCCACCAAAGGAGAAGTCGTGTCCCCTCATAAGTCCCTGTTGTTCCCGGTCCCCTAAGCCAAGTCATTAAGTACCACTACATGCTAGATTTATAATAGTGAGTGCCCGGACGTTAGCAACTTAAACACTCACCCCTAATTTTAAGTTTATCCAAACGATAGGTGATCAGTTGGTCAAATCGCACAAGTAGAAAGGGTCGTCATTTAGTCATATCTTACCCTTCCCGCCTCACCCACTCACCTAGGGTCAGTTGGTCATATCTTCTAGGCAATTGGCCTCTACCGCCATTCAAAACTACCGAACCAAGGGTAGCTACCAATAAACTATGCATGCATACACTTAGAAATAATTGTACAGAAGTAATATAAACGCAAACAAAACAATTAAGAAATCATAACTAGGCCAGCACCAAGAGGTGCTTAGCCGCTCATATTCACCATACAAATCAATTCAATATTGAAAGGTACGAAATATATGAATCGAAAGTAAATAAAAGATAAAATGCTAATGCTTTTCGTAGGGGAGTGATTTCTCCCTTGGAGACGGCTCCGTATGCTCCTCTGGACCTTCCTTTAGCTTTTTCCCACGTTCTCTGATTGTTGTGTGTGGAATGGGATGATTAGAAATGCTGGAATTCGAGGGGTATTTATAGGCCAGATACGGCGTAACCATAACAAGAGTTACGCCGTAACCTTCAATTCCTTCGTATTTTGCACTAGATTCGCTAGTTATGGCGTAACCTTCTTAGTAGTTACGCCGTAGTCTTCAATAAACTTGGTTACGCCGTAGTTGATAATAGTTACGGCGTAGTTATCAGCGATGTGGAACCTCATTTGACCTAATATAGTTACGTCGTAGCCTTTGGGAAGAGTTACGCCGTAACCTTATGATAAGTTGGTTTTCTGAGTCACGCTTTAGTTACGGCGTAATGTGAGAGATGAGTTACGTCGTAACCTCTTCAAATTAGCATACTGTGATAAATCTTTTGATATTTCTCCAGCTCGCGTCTCTTTAGTTCCAATGCTCGTAATTTACCTGAAAGTGGAAAAGAATGGAAAACAAGCATAAATCCATATAAATGATATAAATTACAAACATTATCGGGGGAAATTGACACTAAAATTCAGGACTATTTGATGTTATCAATATCAATTCCCTATGCGGATGTCACACTTGTCATGTCCTGCTTCGGCAGCTTGGGAACGTTTGAGTGTATCTGACAAGCTTCACATTTGAGGATGATTTCAGCCGCATCCCTATGCATCAAAGGTCGAGAATAGCCTAACTTCATTATCTTCGAGACAACGAACGGGCCCTCGCATGGAGGCCGCAGGATCCTTCGTGGACTTCGCTATGATGCTCGCACCGCTTGGGCCCGACACATCCGAGCCAAGGTGATAGAAACAACCTTCGATAGGGTTTCCCCATTAGCCGTATTGTGGGGACTTAACCCGTATCTTTATTGTTAGTTTGGGATCTTCGGGGAGAAGACCACTTATCGTACCCCGATGGGAGTCATCCATGTCTCTCCTTCTTCATGAACCACGTCCGTAACCTCCATTTAATAATAGACCTTTCAGGTAGGACTTCAACTAGTACTTCTTTAGTGAGATGAGCGAAGGCCATAGAGGCTAGCTTGGTCAGTGCATCCGCCTTCTTGTTCGATTCCCAACATGTTGGATGGTGTAGGAATCGGCTATTCAAAGCATCTCCTTTGTTTTTTCCAAGTACTGCTTGATGACGGACTGCCTTGCTTCATAGGAGCCTGTCACTTGGTTCGCTACCAATTGAGAATCTACGAAAACGGAAGAGCTTTGACCTCCATATCTTTAGCTAATCGAAGGCCTGCTAATAGGGCTTCGTACTCCGCTTCATTGTTAGTGGCTTTAAACTCAAAACGAAGAGCATATGTATGCTCCTTCCTTCGTGGACCAAAGATTAGACCTCGCTCTAGAACCATTGAGCTTGATGCTCATCAGATAAAGTTTCCAGTCATCCCGCACTTCGGTGAGTTTAGCTTTAGGCTCTTCCTTTTCTGTGTCCGGTTCGGAAGGTGTTTCGGCCAAGAATTCTGCGAGAATTTGCCCCTTATTAGAGTTTCGACCCTTGAACTCTATTTCATGCTCCCCAAGCTCGATAGCCCATTTGGCCACCCTTCCAGACTTTTCAGGCTTCGACAAGATTTGTTTGAGTGGCTTGTCGGTTAAGACTGTGATTGGATGGGCCTGGAAGTATCGTCGGAGCCTTCTTGTTGCATAGATTAGGGCTAGTATTAGCTTCTCCAATGTTGGGTAGTTGACCTCTTGTTGGGAATTCTACTAAATAAGAATTCTGCTGAAAATACTGCTGATGGATTTTGCTGAAGTGCTGGAATCAATAAGACATGAATCTGCGAAAGTAGTAAAACCGCGTAGTTTATTTCTGCGGAGATAGATATTCCACGTAGTTTATAGTTAGTTAGGATATGCATGAGCTTTATTAGGAAGTGATAATGTATATCTCTTTTAGTTTTATGATTATACATTTCTTGGGAAACGGTTTAGGGTTCCTTGTATATAAAAGGAACACATTAGTATGAATGATGTACGAGTTCGAAAAACAAGTTTTAGTTCTATTCAAAGATCCATAGAGGATCAAAGTATTCTTAGTTATTATTGTTCTTACTTGTGTTTGATTTCCGCTTTAGAATACAATTAATAGAGACTGTCTATTAGTGTGTTTGTGATTACATAAGCATTACTAACGATCCACGAGCGCTCAAAGATCTATCAAGGTCTAAGGTTCAACAAGTGGTATCAGAGCCTCAGGAGAGTCTCATTGATACTAAGAACATTCTTTTCTTTACACCCTCACAACCAAAACAACCTTAACCATGCCTAGGTCAGACGATGAAATAGAAGTCACTAACAATCAAAACAACACATCTCTGCAACAACTCAATCTCACAAACAACAATGCAAAGTTCCCATACATAAAGAAGGAGGAGTATGATTTGTAGGCTATGAAGATGCAGAATTGGATCTCCAACATTGATTGGAATCTTTGGGAAGTTGTGAAGAAGGGGAACAGTTTGAAGAAGTGTGTGAAAGATGTTGATGGTATTATTACCATCGTTCCTCCCAAAACTGCTGAAGAGATATTAGCTGTTCAGAGAGAGAATAAAGTTCGAACTATTCTCCTTCAGGCTATACCAGATTATCACATGGGTGACTTTCACTACATGGAGGATGCTAAGGACATATGGATGGAGATCAAGGCTAGATTTGGTGGGAATGATGAGTCAAAGAGAATGAGGAAATCAATGCTAAACAAATAGCTTCAAGAATTCCAAATCTCTGAGGAAGAAGGTATCCACAAGGGATATGACAAGTTCCATAAGATTTTGAGTCAACTGAATCAGATGAAGGCTAGGCCAGACAATGAGGACTACAATTCAAACTTCTTACGATCTTTACCTCCATCTTGGTTGCAAGTGAGCATTGCACTCAAAGCTAAAGGTGGGCTGGATATGGTCACTTTTGATGATCTCTACAACAGGCTTAAAACTCTTGAGCCTGACGTCAGAAGTCCCTTTCGTTCATCCACTCCCAATCACTCAGCATTTGTTGGGGCCTCCTCAAATAAGATGACCTATGCTCCAAGCCCAGCTTCCTCAACATCATCATCCTACATCACCACCACATCAAATTCTCAACCTAAATCCAGTGGTGTATTGGAAGATGTACTTCACTCTTTTGTTGATGATTATGACAATCAGCAGCAACTAGCTTTTGAGGATTTTGAATAGGTGGATCCACTTGATATAGAAGAGATGAACTTGAAGTGGCAACTGGCCATGCTCTCAGTGGACATCAAGAGGTTTGAGCGTAAGTCTGGGAGAAAGTTTGGTTTTCAGGGAAGAGATCCAGCAAGATTTGACAAAAGGAAAGTCAAGTGCTATACTTGTGGTCAGATGGGCCACTTCTCAAGAGAATGCAAGGATAGGAAGGTTGGTGATGAGGTTAGGTATTCTTCCTATCACCAGAATCATATGGAAACCGAAATTCCAAAGCCGGATCATCCAATGCTTTGGTCACTCTGGATGACCATGCCAACTGGAAGGTGCATGAGCCTGAAAATGATGAAGCTCCTGGTTCTGAGCATGGTGGATTGCTGGCAAGTTGTACTACATAGCATAAGCATGATCAAATTGCCTTAATGGGCATCTCTCAGGTACATAATTGTGTTTTTGGTTGTAGTGAAAGATATAATTAACTTAAGGAAGCTTATGATGAATTGAAACCTAAATATAATGAATGTTATGTCGAAGTTGAGGCTTATAAAATGGCTTTAAAAACATTAGAAAGACAAAAAATTTGGTTTCAAAATAATCAACTGGCTTATGATGAAAAGATAAGGGTGTTAGAAAGTGATTTAGAATGTGCTAAAATTGATTTAAAACGTACTGAGAAAGAAAAAGCTGATGTAGTTTCAGAAAACCAAGTGTTGAAAAAGGAACTAGATGAGGAAGTAGATAGACATAAAGAATGGTTAGTATCAGGTGACAAAGTAGCTCACTTTCTCTATGGTAGTCAATCAGAACTCGGGTTAGGTTTAGTGTTTAAAAATATATTGGCTTAGAAGCTAGGAATGATATGTAAATCTACTCCAGCAGATTAGCTAATTAGGTAAAAGAAGGAGAATTACATGTTGTACCTAGACCTATTAGAGGAGAACATATGCCCATTGACCTTTCCATCATCAAGTTGACTTCGATGGATCACACCATCTTTATGGAAAAAGTCAAGAGACTTGCACCTCGATTCTTCATCTATGACTTTGTCTCTTGTGTTGACAAAGTGACAAGTCCTCTCGACCAAGGGTCTACTACTTATAACAGCTTGTGATTCAAATGAAAAGTCGACCTTCCCAAGACCTCACCCAAGACTTCCTACAAGCCTGTTAGGAGTTGTCACGAGGAATCAACTTCCAAGACAGTTTCCTCTGAAGACTTGTCATTTAATTCTTTGCAAAATAATGTCTTTAATTCTGTTAAAAACAATTTTGTTAATGTTTGTGGTTTGAATGCTTTTGCATGTAATGAAACATCTTTCAATTTGAATAAATCTTCTAAGAAGAAGAAATGTTTTGTTTGTGGAAGTAAATTTCATTTGATTAAGGATTGTAATTTTCATGAGCAAAGAATGGGGGTATGTGCTAGTCAAAAGAAACCTAGACCAATATGGAAAAATGTTAATGATATACCATCTTTTGTTCCAAAAGCAACTCATAAAACCAAAGAACAACTCTGGTTGGAGAAGATCAGTTGCTAGACCATATGTGAGACCAACTAGTTCATATTTTCAAAATGGTTATTGGCCTGAATGTTTTGACTCTATGTATGATGGAAGAGGATATAGGGATACTGCTGTGAAGCCCTCAGCAGGTTATTCTTGGACTAAAAAGGGACCTAATTTTCAAAGGAGGCCCAAGAAAATGGTGGATCTTATACATCTACATGGCCTAAACCTTATGATCCACAAGGCAGGCTCAAGTTAGTAATGACTTGAGTCTCCATAGTGTACTAATATTTTGTATATATTCTTGTTGTTGTTGTAGGATCATCCTCTGAGGAGTAAAGATGTTGGCATAGTTGATAGTGGTTGTTCCAGAAGCATGTCAGAAAACAAAGAGAAGATGCATGATTTTGTACCCATAGAAGGAGGAGGCAGTGTGACTTTTGGTGGAGGAGATGGTAGAATCACTGGGAAAGGCACCATTAGAACACCTCATTTGGATTTTGAGAATGTGTACTATGTAAAGGAACTGCAACATTTCAACTTGTTCTCAATATCACAAATTTGTGACACCAAGAACAAAGTACTATTTTTTGAGGATGAATGTATTGTGCTCTCTAAAGACATCACTCTTCCAGAAGATACATCCATTCTGCTGAGAGTTCCTAGAAGCCACAATTTATACACATTCAATTTGAATGATGTTCAACCAGTAGGTGACCTAACATGTTTGGTGGCTAAAGCATCCCTGGATGAGTCGACAAAATGGCATAGAAGGATGGCTCATGTGAACTTCAAGACCATGAACAAGCTTTCTAAACTGGGTCTTGTTGAAGGACTTCCTTCCAAAGTCTTCACCAATGAACACAATTGTGTTGCTTGGAACAAAGGAAAGCAACACAGTGGCCTCATACAAAGCCATTACAAACTGTGAGCACCATTTTGAACCTCTTCGCTTGCCGCATATGGATCTCTTTGGTCCAACCCAAATCAAGTATTGATCATAAGTACTTCGCCTGGTAATCACTGATGACTATAGCGTGTTTTGTTAGGTATTTTTGAGAACTAAAGATGAAACATCTCAAATTTTAAAAGAGTTCATTACCCTTGTTGAAAACCAACTTAACAAAAAGGTTAAAGGTATTAGGTGTGATAATGGGACAGAGTTTAAAAATGTCAGTATTAATAGAACTCAGAAGTCTAAAGGGATAAAAAGGACTATAGCAATCCAAGAACCCCACAACAAAATGGGGTTGCTGAAAGAAAGAATAAGACCTTAATAGAGGCAAAGAAGATCCATGCTTGCAGACTCTAAATTGCCCACTATGTTCGGATCAAGCAGAAGCACTTCTTGTTATGTTTCGAACAGAGTTTCTATTACTAGACCTCATTTCAAGACACCTTATGAACTTCACCTGGAAAGTTCCTGATATTCATTACCTCAAACCTTTTGGATGTCAAGTGACCATTTTGAACACTAGTGATCTACTGGGAAAATTTGATGAAAAAGCTGATGAGGGGTATATTTTGGGTTATTCAGCTCATAGTAAAGCTTATAGGGTATATAATTTGAATGCTAAAAAGATTGAGGAGACACTTAACCTGAGGTACCTAGAAGATAAGCCCAATGTTCAAGGTCAAGGTCATGTTTGGTCCTTTGACTTGGATTACTTAACTGATTACTTGGGTTATACCAGATTTGTTGCTAACCAATCTGCAGGTGCACAAGAGTCTCCCACTGACAATGCAGGTACCCTGGATGATGACTCAGATAATGAGTCTGAACATGATGAACAACCAATTCTTGTACCTTCCTTCTCCCCTAATCATTTTGCAAGTGATCATTTTAAAGTAACTTCTGATGAGCATGGAGACGAGTCTCACTATGCAGAGGACCTTTCTAGACTCAAGAAGCAAGAGCATGCAACCAATCTAGAAGCTGAGAGGCTTGGTGGGAGTTTGCAAGAGAAGAAGTCTGTGGAAACCATGATTCTCCTGACAGTTATCCTGTTTCTCCTGACATCACCAAATCTGCTGACAGCCATGCTGCATCTACTCCCATTTCCACTAGTGTGTCCACAGACTTTGAAACACCATATACACGCTTTCCAAGTCCTTCAGATCTTGGTAATCATCAACCCAAAGATGGAATCTTTAACTCACCTTCCTATGACAGTGATTTTGAACCAAATGTGACCAATCTTGACACCACAATTGATGTCAACCCCACTGCTACAAAAAGGATCAACATTGCTCATCCTCAATCAAATGTTATTGGTGATCCTCAAGCACCTGTTCGAACTAGAAGTGCTGTGACAAGTTCCAAGTATTGTCAAGTTGCTTTTCTTTCCTATGTCTCAAACCAGCAAAGGGACAATCACACAGACTTTAAGCATTGTCTGTTTGCTTGCTTCCTTTCTTAAGTGGAACCAACCAGTGTTACTCAAGCTCTTGAAGATTCAAGTTGGCTTGAAGCAATGCAGGATGAGATGCAACAATTCAAGAATCAGCAGGTTTGGATATTGGTACCACTACCACATGGGAAGATTGCTATTGGGACAAAATGGATCTTGAAGAATAAAAGAGATGCAAGGGGTATTGTGGTTAAAAACAAAGCATGATTAGTGGCTCAAGGGTTCAGGCAAGAGGAAGGAATTGATTATGATGAAGTTTTTGCACCTGTAGCTCGAGTTGAGGCCATTCGAATCTTCTTGGCTTATGCATCCTATATGGGGTTCATGGTTTATCAAATGGATGTGAAAGGTGCTTTTCTGTATGGTAAGATTGAAGAAGAAGTATATGTCACTCAACCCAAAGGATTTGAAGACCCAAATCATCCACAACATGTATACAAGGTTGAAAAAGCTCTCTATGGACTCCATCAGGCACCAAGAGCATGGTATGCTATCCTATCTGTGTAGGACCTTACAAATATCAACCTTATCACAAACCCAACACGTTATGCGTAGAACACGAACAACACAAACACAAACATATGCATACATAAAGAAGGAAAGATTAAGATGATGGTGACTTGAATTTATGAAATCGTGTATGTGAAGAGAGAAAGATGAACACAATATGTTGTATTGCTCTAAAGAAAACACACATACACACACACTCAAGCACACCCCTCAAATGAGACTTTGAGGGGTTTATATAGTACAAATAGCATATGCCCTAATGGGCTTGGCATGGGCTTGGATTGGGTTGGATTGGATTCTAACTTACATAAGGCTAGCTTAACTTAACTATTAGCCATTTAGCTTAGCCCAATCCACGAGCCCGTTGACTATTCTATCATGATATCTAACACGCGTTACAAAGTTCCTAAACATGAATGACCATCACTTCTAATAAAACTATTAAGGCTAACAATCTCCCCCTAAGGGGTGGTCATTCAAATGATGCTCCACTTGATTAGGTCTTTACTTTTCTCGAGCTTGAACTTTGTGTGTAGATATAGAATAGTCTTGAATCTTTGTTCCTTCATGCTTTGTGATCAATTAATGTGGTTGTCTGCCGTTGTCAACTTCGTTGGTTAGGTATCTCCACGTCTTTCTCCACCATGCTCACACTTCTATTTGACTCTGATGTTTCATTGTTGTGAAGTTCTCTAGTCTGTAAACTTTGTAGATTCTTTGACATTGACGAAGAATCATCTTTAACTTTGTGTAGCCTTTGATTTTGATGAGAGCTTTCATTTGATGTTGGTATGAGCATGTGGAGAGTCTACACGATCAATCCGCTCCAGAGCTTCCATAAGAATAAAACATAAAAACAGGTTAGTAATAAGCGGATTTCGGCACTTACAAGTTTGAATTTCGAGGGTGTTAACAGCATAGTGTGAAAACACATCTCTAATTCTTACAAAGGCCGTTCTGAACCGAGTCCCACAAGTGAGATAACGCGATATACCGAAGTACATCTACAGCTCGTGATGAGTCGCGAGGTACACCAAGCATCACCCCACGATCTGTAGACCATTTGAGACACACTAAGCGTAATCCACGGGGAGTTACCGAAGTGACCGCCGGTCGCTTGATGTTGACCCTAGCAGGAGTTTCCATTCAATCACTGAAGATCACAAATGTGAAACTTCTCATAAATTTTCTAGCAGATTGCTAAGATCTGCATAGGACTCTAGAATATATCACTTGTGTCCTTATTGATGAACAACAAGCGATGTCATTTCATGTGTTTCTATGAGATCTTTTGATGAATCTCGTGGCTCTAGACTCAATTGGTGCATTTTGGTTTTCCTGAGCGGAGACTGGGGAGAGGGTCTCCTTCTTCAATATCAACGATCTCTAAGAGAAAGTCGATAGATTATGCAGGGTTCCCTGTGAGAATGAAACAAATCCCTTTTGAGAGGAATTGAGTGGCTAGAAGGTTTAGTGCAGTGCGCCACTGGGTCCATGACGTCTTTGTCTTCAATACCAGTGTCAACTTAGTGACAACCAAGAGTGATGAATTGAACCCGGTTTTCGCCCTAAGGTTGAATATGGAGGGCTATTTCTTTTGACCCTTTTTTATTATATTTCTTTTTAATTCTTCAACCCCTTTTTTCTCCTTTCTCACATTACTCCTTTTTTCAATCGTACCTAAGGACTTCTAATACTAACTATGGGTATTGTTCTTGGGTAGATCCCTCCTGCTCTGGTGGATCATAAGACGGATTTACCTAAACTTAGTCACCTTATAACTCCATGACTGTCCCATGTTGCCATAAAACTATTTTCTTGAAAATCTCTCAAAGTGTTTATGATTTAAAACATGTTTGGAACACTCTGAGAGTTTTATATTTTCAGAAACACTCCTCCTTCACATGTGCTTATAAGCTTAGACAGAAATCTACACATAGAGGGTAGAGTTCGCACTTTTTGAATTGATCGGCTCATGATAGACAATTCCCCACGAGACACGGTTACGTTGCCTAGTTAAAGCGTTCCATTGTCAGTTTTTAGGTGACAACTAGCTCTAATAACTAACTTGAAGATGTAAACACTCCTAGAAAAGGAGGTTAGACCCATGAAAGTGCATTATCTATCACAAGTTTCTCGAGATGGTACATTTACTGACTTTGATTCCCATCAATTCATTCGTTACGTCTGAGTCGAGCTCATTGTGAGATTCAAATACCGATCATTAAACATTTTGATCACATTTTAATCACGTCTCCTCCCCCTCAAAAATAGCATATTCGTGATATTTTTGATATAAACGGATTAAATAACATTTTAGAATCTTTTGGGGAGACAAACGGATTTGATTTAAGCATGAATTTGGAACATTTTGGTTTTATACTCCCCTTTTGATAAAGCATAATCAATTAAAGGGTTTTAGAGGGAGTTATCTTGAACACAGAATATGTTGAAAGATATTGAAAAATCTATTTTGAACAATCTTGAAAAATGTGCTCAAGATGATGATGATTTCTCACCAATTTTAAATGTAGTGCACTGAAGCGTACACTTGATTTTTTCTATAAAAGCACGAGTTTTGATTTGAAAAATAATCAAAAGTCATCATTTTAGTCCGGGTTCGATCAAGTATACGAAAGCCATTTTATTGAGAAATTTTGAGAAACGACATGTTTTGAAAAACATTAAAGAACTCTCGCTCAAGCATCTGGACATACCCGTATCATTGTTGAATGACATTTCTAGAAACGTACAGAATATCGATTATACGAGAGACATGTCGTGAGAAGAATATTTTTGGATTTTTGATTTTATATTGTTTTTGAATTTTTTTTTAAAGTTTTATATTTTTGTATTTTGCTTTTGTTGGTTTTTCAAGTTTTGTATATTGTTTTTCAAAGATATTTACAGCGAAGCTGTTTGTAAAAACATTTTCAAGAAGATTCGAGAAGAAATTCTAAATCCTCAGGGGTTAGGCTTCGCATTCCAATTCGTCGAACTAAATCGTCAAACCTTTCTTTTGGAAGGGCTTTAGTAAATAGATCGGCGAGTTGGTAATCTGTCTTCACGAAGAATAATTCAACAGTACCTTCTTCGACGTGTTCTTTTATGAAGTGATAGCGGACTCTGATATGCTTAGTCTTTGAGTGATGAACAGGATTGCATGATATGGCTATGGCACTTTTTGAGTCACAATACATAGGTATTTTATCGAAAATAAAGCCATAATCTGTGAGTTGTGTTCTCATCCATAGAACTTGAGCACAACACGCAGATAGAGACACATACTCAACTTCGACGGTTGAAAGTGCAAAGGCAATCTTGTTTCTTTGAAGACCAGCTTACTAACTTTTCACCCAAAAATTGTGCTCCTCCCGATGTACTTTTTGCTGTAACTTGATCACCTGCGTGGTCCGCATCCGAAAAGGCAATTAGATAAAATCCGGATTCCTTCTGATACCAAAGACCCTTGTGAATGGATGTCTTCAGGTACCGAAAGATCCTTTTAACCTCTTTGAGGTGTAGTTCGGTAGGCTTTGCCTGAAACCGTGCTAATAAGCAAACAGCAAAATGAATATCGGGTCGACTAGCAGTAAGATACATGAGAGAACCAATCATGCTCCGATATTTCTTTGGATCAATAGGTTTCCCAAACAAATCGGCTCTAATTTTTGGTGATGTTACCATTGGTGTGCCAACAAAGTCACAATTATCCATACCATGATTTTTCAAAAATCTCAGTTGTATATTTAGCTTGATTTATAAAAATTCCACGTGGGGATTGATGTATTTGTAAACCAAGAAAGAATTTTAGTTCCCCCATCATGGACATTTCAAATTTGCTTTTCATGAGATTTTCAAAATGTTTTGAAAGATTCGGATTAGTGGACCCAAAAATGATGTCGTCCACGTAAATCTAAACAATCAAAATGTCGTTTTTGCATTTTTGTGTAAACAAGGTAGGATCGACCGTTCCTTTGGTGAAATTGTTAAGGATAAGGAAAGAGGACAGTTCGTCATACCACGCTCTTGGAGCTTTCTTTAATCCATAGATTGCCTTTTTGAGTTTGTAGACGTAGTCGGGATGTTCCATGTCTACGAAGCCTTCTGGTTGACTCACGTACACTTCTTCTTTTAGAGTTCCATTCAAGAACGCGGTCTTAATGTCCATCTGATAAACCGTGATGTTTTTGTGAGCTGCATAGGCTAAGAAAATCCTGACTGCCTCAAGCCTAGCTACCGAGGCGAATGACTCTTCAAAGTCTATTCCTTCTTCCTGTCTGTATCCTTTGGCCACAAGATGAGTTTTGTTGCGAATTACAGTCATCTCTTCATCCCTTTTGTTCTTCCATAACCATTTGAGATCAATGACGCGAATGTCAATTGGTCTTGGAACCATTTCCCAAGAGTCATGTAGACGGTATTGGAGAAGTTCGTCCTGCATCGCTTCTATCCATGCGGGTTCTGCCATTGCCTCCCGAATGTTCTTCGGTTTAATATTGCTGATTGAGCAAAGGTAAATGTACAAGTCGCAATCGATGGCAAGTTGGCGTCTCGTCTGAATTGGCCTTGACGGTTCACCAATAACTTGTTCAAGCGGATGGTCTTTAGTCCACTTCATAGTAGAAGGATACCGTAGATTATGCGAAGTGCGAAGTTAGATGGTTCTCGTAAGCTTGAAGAAGATTCACCTGATTCCGTAGCAAACGGGTTTTCAAATAAGTCTTCATCTAACGTTGCATCATTCTGGTTTTGAGTGGGTTGAAATGATATGTTTTGGTTTTGCTCATCAACTGCTGGTATAACTGTTTCTTGAATTGGAGTTGCTGGAGTAGATGTAGATGATGTTGATGGAGTTGGTGCATTGTTTTCGACTGTTGTAGACGCATCTTCTGTTGGTGGCGGTGGTAGATGATTTTGAACGGGTGCAGCGGAATGATGGTTTGATGCATTTGTCGATGTTCCACTAAAATATTCATCGAACATTAACTCAAAGAAATTATCCCATTCTTTTTCATGAGGTTTGTCAGCAATAGTTGATGGAGCTCTTTGATGTACTGAGTCCTGAACGATGTGTCCGTAAGTCTGCTGGTTTGGTGTGGGTTCTAATCTGTTTTGATTAGAAGCCACCGGATTAAGCGCGGGTTCTAGAGCGAGTCTCTCAGAAGCTATTTGGGAAAGTTCATCAAAATTCACATTCATCGTCTCCATGATCCTCCTAGTTCTCCGTTATACACCCGAATGCCCTCGAAGCTATCTGAATATCCAATGAAGATTCCAATATCACCTTTAGCTTTCAGCTTCCTAGATTTTCTCTGTCGTTTGTCGGATAGCACAAAGCGCCAAACACGTGAAAGTAAGAGATATCAGGTTTTCTGTTGTTCACTAGTTCATATGGGGTTTTATTGAATCTTGGATGGATTAGGGATCGATACTGAGTGAAACAAGCAAAGGGCAACCGCATCGACCCATAGAAATAACGGTGCACTAGAATAAATTAGCATTGTGCGAGCAGCTTCCACAAGAGTTCTATTTCTTCTTTCAACTACCCCATTCTACTGTGGAGTTCTAACAACTGATGTCTGATGAGTAATTCCAACATCTTCAAAGTAAGCTCTTAACTCCTGATTTGTGAATTCAGTGTCGTTGTCTGTTCTTACAACCCTTGTTGGAGATTGAAGAAGTACTTGAATACGTTTCAAAAAGGTGATGATGATGCCTGGTGCTTCGTCTTTTGATCTCAGGAACCTAACCCATGTATATCTTGAATAATCATCGACGATAACAAGAATATACTTTTTCCCATTAATGCTTTCAACTCTCATTGGGCCACATAAGTCCATGTGCAACATATGCAACTTTGCTTCCGAACTAGGTACGGATTTGTGTTTATATGATGCTCTTTTGCTTTTTCCTTGTTCGCATGATGGACATAAGTGATCCTTGGTGTATTTGAACTTTGGAAGTCCGTCGACGATGTTGTCTTTGGCAATTTTGTTGATGGTGTCGAAATTGAGATGGGATAACCTTCTATGCCACAACCAGGACTGTGTTCCAGATGCTCGTGTCATAAGACATATTGGTGATGAAGAGGCCATTTGGTTGATGTCGATAGCATACAAGTTTGTATCACAATTCCCAGTTAAGAGATTAGCGCCATCCAAGTTTCTAACGAAGCAAGCATTTTTCCTAAAAGCAACCTCTAAATCTGCATCACGTAACCGCCTCGACTGAAAACAAATTGTGTCCCAATCCTTCGACATAGTAAACCCGAGTGATCAAATAATTTCCAAAAGGTAGATCTCCATAACCCATGATAGCTGCTACATGATCATTTCCAAAACGTACGGTTCCCATGAATTTCCCGACGAAATTGATCGCAGCCTTCAGATTCCCGGTCATGTGCTTGGAGCAACCCGAGTCGATGATCCAAAGATATATTTCGATAACCTGCACAAGAATGAAAAAGAATATTTTGGAAACCGTTGTGATTTTGGTTCCTTTGGGTTAGAGGTAAAATCCTGATCACACTCAAAGAGGTTTGCTACAGGGAGTTCTGGTTTATCACTCATTTTACCATTCTGGAGTGTAAAAGTTCTACCTGTGGGTTTCCAAATATCATCCCTAAAGTAAACGCTATGGTTCTTGTCCATAGTGAAAAGCCTAAGTTTTGGAACTAGTCTTCCTACTTGTTTAGCGTAAGATCTTTTTGGAACGTTCTTCTTAACAGGCTTATCATTCACATTCGTAGAAACACAATCATCTTGAACATTAATTAAAGATTTCTTGCAAGTTAAACAAAGAGATTCAACACATGCATTAGACTTCGCAAGTTTCATAGGTTCAGTACATTCAGATGAAATGTCTTTCTTATTCAAAAGCGGTAAATTCCTAGGGTGTTCTTCTACTTTCTTCTCTTTATTCAAGCTACTACTCCTAGAGGCAGTCGAGACTCTATTGTTCCTTGTATTGCTCTTAGGCTTTAGTCTGCTGCTCCTAGAGGTGCTTTCTAGTCCTGTAGAAGGTAAGGCACACGCATTAGGATTCACATTTTTATGAAGGGAGGTGGTTTCAGCTTTCCTAGTCTCTTTAGAGTGCTTTTCTAACCTTATGGCATTTGTTCCATATGTTTTAGATGTGGAGGCAGACGCATTAGTGGTACTCATCTTAAAAAGGCCAGGTGCTAAAACTTTTGGTTTCTCGATAACCGCTTTTCCTTTATCAACATTTTGTTTAGGTAGGGCAGGTGGAGTGACTGGTTTTGATGAAACATTTTTCTCATTGACTTTTGGAGGAGGCATAGAAACAGACATTTTTGGTTTGGAAACCGGTTTGGGAACATTTGCTTTCTCCTCGGTCAATGGTTTTGTAATAACAGTTTCCACTACCTTTCTTTTTTGACTTTCCAGTTGAGCCCTCAAAAGATCATTTTTCGCTTTCATGTCATTGTAGGCACGCTCATACGACAATTTGTCATAGTTGCATTCCTCAGTTTTTCGATCAATTTGTTTAAAATATGACACATTTTCTTTTTCAAGTTTTTCAAGAGCTTTTTCATATTTTGAAACAATTTTGGAGGTCTCAAACTGGAGTCTTTCATGATCTTCAACAGAATATGTTTGCAAAATGATGGAAATAATATCAGTAGTCTAACATCTTCAAGAGAGAATCATTTAAATTTTCCAAAACTTTGATGTGTTCAACACTTTCATTAGCTTGCTTTACCAGGGATTGATGGTCCTTGACAAAGTCAACTGTTTCTTTCAAAAATGCTTGTTCAAAATGAATTACCCTTGAGTTGATGTTATTCAGCTGAGGGCAATTTGAGTTTCAAAAACTTTTTCTGTTCATTATCAAAACTATTAAACCAGATGTTTGTTGTAATATTGGTTTTAGTTTTAACAGTCTCTTGAAGATCTGCAATTCTAGTTTTCACATTTTCTAAAATACTTCGCGCATCACTTGTGTTAAAAGGATTGTTTGAAGACATTTGTTCAATGTTCGAAAGAGATTTGGAGACAACAACTGGTTTTGAAACTGATTTTGAAACTGGTGTTGACACTTTGTTTGAAACACTTGGTGTGGTGGAAAACGTTGATTGTTCTTTATGAGAAACAAACGAAATACCATTAATTTTGTTCCATTTGTTATAATCAATTGATTTGATTTCCGGATGTTTTTTATTCATTTTTTATCTACTCTCCTCAGATAGTTCCAACGTTTCAAGAGAATCATGTACAATTATGGGTTCATGCACAGGTGTTCCATTGTTCAACACATTCCGTTTTTCTGAGCTTTCTTGAGGAAACAAGGAGGTGAGTTACCAAGAGCCATTTTATGCACAGTATGAAAAATCGAATTTACTTGATTAGAAAGCATCTTGTTTGTTTTAGCGGAATGACCCGTTGTAAGAAGCAAATTATCCAATTTTTTGATAGTTTCATTTTTATCAAGAATTTCATCAAGAAGAGAATCTTCTCGTTTTGAAAAATCAGCAATCAACTGTTTCATCTCTTTTTCAAGATCGAGAACGTGCTTTTTGTTTAGAAAGTTGGTCATTTAGTTCGAAATTTCCTTGTTTAAAGATTTTATTTTCAAGTTCAAATTCACATCAAGTGTGTCATACTTGAGTTGCAATTGTTTTTCTCTTAAAACATAATCTCGATAACCAATTTCTAATTCCGATAGTTTGTTTGTATGAAATTCAAAGGCTCTGGCGTTCTCTTTGTAACTCTCAAGCTCAGCGGTCAATTTAGCATTTGCTGCTTTAACTTCGCGATTGACCGTTCTAACTTTCTCAATTTCAATGCCACAGTTATTGATTAATGATTCAAAGTAAGCACGTGTTTCCTCATCAGTCTCAGTATTTTGTGCCACACAGCCTCCACTAGGATCCACATCCGGAGTTTCAGAGTTAGTATTGCTACAACTCGGATTGTCCACGTATGTATCATAAGTAGGTGCTGGCGTCACAGAATGCTGTTCGTCATGAGTAAACACATCAAATATGACATTGTTATAGCATGTATCAATGATTGGTACCTCGATCTGCGTTGGCGTCATAGACAGGAGGTGCGTCGAGTCTGTCGTACTTAGTCTCCTGAAGATTTGCCATGAAGATGCAGTTCGCATTGATTTCCTCGAGGTCTTCTAAATCATCCACAATAGCGAAAAAATCATTTTCCTCAACACTCAACTGCATCCTCGCTTCTTGCTTCGTGCTAACAAAGATAGCTTTCAAGAAACTCAAGATTCTTCTTGTGTGGCTTAGTGGGACAGATTCGTGCCATGTGACCCACTCCTTGACAGTTATAACACTTAACCTGATTACCCCGATTCACATTTCCATAATTCCCAACAACGAGCTGCAACATTCCCATTCTTATTACCCATGCTCTATTCCCAACATTCGTCCCATCCGATTTCCAACATTTTGACCCAACCTGATTACCTGATACGGAACCGCCTGATTACCCATACGAAATCCAGTAGCATATCCCTGCTGATTCCCAATAACTCCAACCATTTGTCCTTGATTACCCATATTCACACCCGGCTGTGCAATTTGCCTATTGCGAGTGTTTGATGAAATCCTTTGGTTGTTGTTAGTTGGTGTGGAATAGCGACTTCTGAATGCTTTACCCAATAAAGAAAATACCTGTAGAAAAGCTTCTTCTTGTTCGCCAGATCGTGATTCCTTGTTCCCGTATTGTGGATAATGTTGTTGTTGAATGACTTGTTGTTCTGGTGGATAGAATTGTTGTTGAGGGATAACAGCTTGTGGTTGTGGAATGTATTGCTGCAAGTTGTTGTTGGTGGAAGATGATGAAGCTTGTTGTTGTGTATTCACTGAAGGTTGAGTCCTCGCAATAAGTGCCAAAGGATCATGATTCTTTGCCAATCTTTCTTTTCTGACTTCATTCACTTCATTTTGGTTTTGTTTCAGAAAATCGTTGAGTTGATCAAAGTTTACCTGATGTAAGTCTTTTGTTTGGTTGACAATAGTGACATATCGTCCCCATATCGTCCCCATTCTTCTGGAAGATTGTTCAGGAACTTGATGTTTTGAACGATAGTTCTGGGTGACAGCTTGTTTCTGATAAGCTCATTCATCAAAGTACAAAACCTTCCATAGTAGGATTCAATGGATTCTCCTGGAGTTGAAGTGAACTTTTCCCATTCAGTTAGCAGCTTGTTCTCCATGTCTTGTTGACCAATTTATGTTCCATGACAAAGCCGTCTAACACGTTCCCACATATCGAAAGCAATTTCACAACTGTCTACAGCAGCAAAGATGTCTCTTGGTAAACCCAGTTGGACAATATGAATTGCCATGTCATCTGCATCGACTTGTTTCTTATCCTCTTCAGTGTATTCTGATTCGTTTTGAACACGAGAAGATGGTGGGATGGGAGGTGTTGCATCAGCATTTCCAGGGATTTGGACTTGTCGAGGCTTGAAGGGTCCATTCTGAATGGATTGAATCATCAGTTTTCCATTAGGTTTGGTCTTGATGTAACGAAGCATACGACTTGTCCATTGAAGATAACCACCTTTTTCCAACATAGGAGGACGGTTTTCTGCACCGGCTGCATGAATATCTTGTTGAGTTGCCATTGATGAAGGTATGATCTGATAAAGTTGATGTAGGATCGATTCAACGATAAAGGAGTTGTGTTTAATAAGATATTGCCGTTTGAAGTTTTTCTGAAAGTCGTACTCGTGAACTTGGTCGAATGAAAATTTTTTCTCCCAAAATTTGAAATTCACTATAAAAATCAATTCTAAGGTCGAATGAAAAATTTGAGTTATGACAATTTTGACGTCAAATTTGACCGAAAAAATTTGAATTTGGGTCCAAAATTTTGAATTTTTGACCAAAATTTTCCAAGTTATACCAAAATTTGAATTTCGCGTAAATATTGAACGTTTAGTCTCCTTAAAAATTTAAAAATTTGAATTTGGGTCCAAAAATTTGAATTTTTTTTTTAATTGAAGAGCTTAGGCGTAGACACACGAAGTTACGAGTAGACAATGGTGCTTAGGCATAGGCAATAGACTTAAGCGTAGGATCTTTATGCGTAGGAAGCTTAGGCGTAGAGATTGTGCTTTGGCGTAGAGAGAACTTACGCGTAATACCCAAGTTACGCGTAACAATAGAGTTATGCGTAGACTAAAAACTTAAACGTAGAATTCTTATGCGTAGGATTTACTTATGCGTAAGACAAGCTTAGGCGTAAGAAAATACTTATGCGTAAGAAATTATACGCGTAAGATTTAGTTTATGCGTAAATCTAGGGTTTTGCCCAAAAATCCTTTACACTATCACAGTGTAAAAGATATCCAAAAGTCGAAGTGTTCCACAAACTTATCCAAGTGAGGGAAGCACTGAGTCACCGTTATAGCTCGAAGAAACTGCACAAAACTCTTATGCGTAGAACCTTATGCGTAGAAAAAGGGTTTTGACTTTCTTATGCGTAAAAATAGGGTTTTGACTTACGCATAAAAAATTTCCAGTGATTCAACCGATTTCTGATGCACAAACAGCTTCCAAAACACTCAAATAACACAAAAGTATTGACCTTAATCACCCAAAGTGCCTTTTCTGCTTATGCGTAGAAATGAACAATGAACCAAACACGAGTTTAAAAATGAAGAAAAACACGTAAAGCTTCGAACTTTTTGCAAAAACTGAAACTTTAGCACCAAATAAACCTTAAACCATAAGAATCTTGAATTTTTAGGTGCAAAAATTAAAGTTTTAAGCGTGTCAAAGATGTATAACGAGAGCTTTATGCGTACAGTACCAAACTTCAAAACAAACACAAACACTCCTAAACCATTGTTAGGCGATTGATACCAATTGTAGGACCTCAAATCTATCAACCTTATCACAAACCCAACACGTTATGCGTAGAACACGAACAACACAAACACAAACATATGCGTAAATAAAGAAGGAAAGATTAAGATGATGGTGACTTGAATTTATGAAACCGTGTATGTGAAGAGAGAAAGATGAACACAATATGTTGTATTGCTCTAAAGAAAACACACACACACACACTCAAGCACACCCCTCAAATGAGACTTTGAGGGGTTTATATAGTACAAGTAGCATATGCCCTAATGGGCTTGGATTGGGTTGGATTGGATTCTAACTTACATAAGGCTAGCTTAACTTAACTATTAGCCATTTAGCTTAGCCCAATCAACGAGCCCGTTGACTATTCTATCATGATATCTAACACGCGTTACAAAGTTCCTAAACGTGAATGACCATCACTTCTAATAAAACTATTAAGGCTAACAATCTGCATTTCTGCTAAAGCATGGTTACAGAAGAGGTGCCATTGACAAAACACTCTTCCTAAAGAAGAATAACAGAGACATCATTATTGTGCAAGTTTATGTGGTTGACATTATCTTTGGCTCCACTAAAGAAGCTTGGTGTAGGGAGTTTGAGGAGTTAATGAAGGGAGAGTTTCAGATGAGTGCTATGGGGGAGCTTACTTTCTTTTTGGGTCTACAAGTTCAGCAGAAACCTGATGGTATTTTTATCAGTCAGGATAAATATGTGAGAGACATTTTGAAGAAGTTTGATATGGAAAATGTCAAAACTGCCACTACACCTTATGAAGCTCCAAAACCAAAGAACAATTTTAAACCAGATCCAGCTGTGAATGTTCACTTATACGATCTATGATGGTTCATTAATGTATTTAACAGCTTCTAGGCCTAACATTACCTTTGTTGTGAGTGCTTGTTCTAGACATCAGGTCACTCCACTTACTTCTAACTTGAATGCAGTTAAAAAGATCTTCAAGTATCTAAAAGGCCAACCCAAGTTAGGTCTTTGGTACCAAAAAGAGTCTCCTTTTGTATTGGAAGCATATAGTGATAGTGATTATGCTGGTGCGAATCTGGATAGGAGATCCACAACTAAAGGTTGCCAATTTCTTGGTAGAAGATTGATTTCTTGGTAATGCAAGAAACAAACTATTGTTGCTACCTCATCTACTGAAGCAGAGTATGTTGCTGCTGCCAATTATTGATAATCAGAGTACCATATGCATAGTTAAAAATCCAGTTTTTCATAATAGAATTAAGCATATTGAGATCAGGCACCATTTTATACGAGATGCATATGAAAAACATTTGATAAAGGTGGTTAAGATTCACACAGATGATAATGTGGCAAATTTATTGACTAAAGCTTTTGATGGACCCAGGTTTCAACACCTTGTTGTCCATATTGGGATGCTAAACCCTTAACTGCAAAGTTTGAGGGGAGGCATAGGCCTCAGGGGAGGCATATGCCTCAGGGGAGGATTGTCGTTGTATATCTTGTAAACTTTGTAGATATTGGTTTATCATTTTGTTTGCTAACACTAACCTGCTAATGATCTTTAAGTTTTGTATGTCTTGGTTTGGTTTGTGTGCTCCTTTGTGTCTGTTTTGCAGAATGCTTCTTTAGTTTGAATTTCACCAAGTTGGTAAATGGGAATATGGTCATGTAAGCTTAAAGTTTGTTTCTACTGAAGAAATGCACAAGTATTGTTACAAGTTATCTCATTGATTCTACTGAAGGAAAGTACTAAAGTATAGATTAAGTGCTAATCATTGAGAGAAAGACATGTTGATCATTCATTCAAGAAATAATTTACAGCTTACAATCAACTTCAAATGAAATACAAGACTATTCCTATACAAGATCTACCAAACATATACTAGTTCCTATCATCTATTACAAAAGCTGGTGGATACACTTGACAAGTATGATGAAGAAGCTGAAGATGAAAATGGAAAGGGTGGATTGATGAAAACGACGATGAAGATGCTCAAGAACCTAGTTTTATATCTTTGGTCCTTGGCATGATGGATTCATTTGTGATATGAGAAATCTTCAGTTGTTCCATCTACTCATTCCAACATTGAGCATCACTCCATCTTCCCTTTTCCCTTTCCCTTCACCTCTGCCCCCTTACCCTTTCCCCTGCTTCCTTGGGATGAAGCACCAAATCCTGGAGCAGGAAGAGCAATCACCACCTCTCTTGTTTTTGGGAGTGGTGGATTTCTGGCATGTGGCCTTGGTTGGGGTTGGGGTTGTGAAGGTTGGGGCTTCTCTACACCTGTTGATGTCCTCTCCTCTTCCTCTCTCACCAATCTATTGAAGATTGGCTCTAGACGCTCTGTGGAGTCATCAGAACCCCTAGATGAATCACTTGGATCCACTACACTATCATCTTCAGATGAAAGGAGAAAGGGGGACTTTGAAGGTCGAGGTTCATCTTGATGAGGGTATCGAAACAATGGGTGTGAATCATCACTGGATGATGATGATGACGATGATGATGATGATGATGATGATGAGGAAGTTAGATCAATGATTTCTGGTTTGGTAGACATATTTGTTGCTGCTGATTGTGGAAGTATTGGGAAATTAGGGTTTTGAAGTAAATTGGGGTAATTGATATGTGTTTATGGTGAATTGGGATTATCTTGTAGGCGAAGTCAAGGTTTGATGGTAATTAATGCGAGTTAGGTGGCACAGTAATACTCAAGATATTAACTGAAGATACTTTTACACTTGAGTTGATTCTGCTAATTGACTTTCATCAGCAGATTGACCATCCCTTCTGCTGAAGTGTTAATTTTGAACTTGGTTGAAGTTATTTTACACGTCAGATTTGGTCAACGATTTGTTCCGATATTTTTGACCATAATTGGGTAACTTCTATTAATAACTAATTCACATAATCTTCGCCCAAAATCAATTGATTCCCTCTTCAACCAATTTAAACACATTTCCATTTGCGTGATTCATAACCTATTCTCACAATTTCTAACATGGCGGCACTTCAATTTAAGAAAGATTAGAACAAGGTTGCTTTTCTGGGAAAAGCAAAGGGACATGAACTGTATGAACAGATGGTGGATTTCTTGAAGCGTTCAAAGATTCATTATGCGCTAACACATTCTCCAAATGTGATATGTGAATCGTTGGTTACACAATTTTGGGCATCTGCTACTAAACGAAGTGAAACAGAAATAGTAGCAACGGTTGATGGTACTGAGTATGTTGTGACTGAGGAGTTGATTAGGACACAACTTCATTTGGATGATGAAGGTGGGGTTTATCACACTAACACTGAAGAGATACTTGCTGGGTTAAGAGCTGTTGGATATCAAAGTACTAACACAGATATGTGGCACAAGAACAAGTTGTGCCCCATGTGGAGGTTTTTGGTGCATACACTACTTCAGTGCATAAGCAACAAGTCAGGAGGATGGGATCAATTCTCTACCCAATTGGGCTGTGGTATTGTGTGTCTTTCAAAGGGTTTAACTTATAATTTCTCTAAGTTTATTTTTGATAATATGGTTGAAAATATTCAAAGGAAAAAGCATAAGTTTCTAACGTACCCTAGGTTTTTACAAATGATGTTAGACATAACAACCCAAGACAGAGTCTTTTGTCCCATAGGAACTCTTAGTGCTAAATTGTTTGCTTCAATGAAAACTCATTATGTTGGGGCACATCATCCTTTGCTAGAAGCTATGTTGTCACATGGCAATGAGGCTGCTGATGAGGGTAATGTTGTTGGTGCTACACCCTCTCCTAATGTTGTTGCTGATGGTAATCCATCAGTTGCCATTGATGAGGAACCTTCCATAACTGCTGAAGCATCACATGTTTCTCCTGACCAACCTCCACGTTCACCTTTACCTCTGTCACCTAGTCCTAGTCCACCACCTATTCATGTTACTCCTGATAAGTTTGAGACTGAGTTTAATAGACTGACCACACCTAGTCCAATTAGAGAGCCATTTGCTGAAGGCTCTCCTATTCTTAAGCATGTCCATGTTTCTCCTAAAAGGTCCAATGAAGCTCCCATTACCACTGAGCAATCTACTGGTGGAGCTGAGGACCCTATTACACTTACATCTGTATATGCTTTGCTGAACAGGTATGTGAAAGAGGTTGCTGATCTCATAAAGGAGCTAGCAGATACGAAATCTTCACTTGGTGGTGAGATTGTGGGGTTGAAGAGAAAGGTTCAGGAGTTAGAAGTACAACTTGGGCAGAACAGCAAAAGGAAGTTTGTGGTTACCTCTGATGAAGAGCAAGAGGATATTCATTTGGATTCACTTGAAATCTTGGCTGATGTTGCTCAACAGACTCATGCTTCTTCTCCAATTGTTGCTGAATCCTCAAAGAAAAAGGAACCTATTCTGTTTATAAGACGAAGGAGAAGACAGTATTTGAGAACAGATTCCTCTGAATCATCTAAGGTGCCAATACCTTCAGCAGATCCTAATGTGATATTTATTGCTGGAAGAACTTTTGCTCTGGATCCTGATGATGATGCTTCTCCTACACATGTTGAAGATCCTTCACAACATATTACTCCTGATGCTTCAGTTGGTGTTTCTTCTGAGAATATTAACACAACTCCTATTGTTGATATTTCTCATAAGGATTCTTCTGATGAGCTTGCTACCAATGTTCCTGCTATGGATACTTTTGACAAAGGGAAAGGGGTTATGGTTGATCAAGATCTTGGTCCAGATCTTGTGACTGAACAGGAAAGGCTACAGCAAGCAAGAATGCTAGCAGAGTATGCAGATATCATGAAGAGTCAAGCTTTGGCACAACAGCTTACAGATCAGTTTACTACCAATTTGCCTCCTGAAAGACAAAGAGAATTGGATGCACAATCCCTTCATTTTACTGCTGAGCAATGGGATTTGATAACGCTACACGCGTCGTTCAGGGTCAAAGGAACTTCCTTTTCGTCGAGCAAGTTTTTCAACACCCTAAGCAGTGAACCTAATCGTTGTAGTGTAGTATTAGGGTAAGCCACAGGAATTGATATCATTCTCTAGGGGAATAGGAATGCTAGTGAGAAGTTACTACGCTAAGGTTGGGGTTGAGGAAGATTATTTTTTATCTTTTTATGTTTTTTAGGAAAATGGAAAGGTACGAATCTCGGGGTTTGGATTTGGGGGTTGGTATTTCTACCGATTACTTCTACTTATCTAATTATCTAAACTAAGGTGTATGTAGTTTATGTCTAATTATTGTGTGCTCGTATGATGATTTAAAGATGTGTTTACTTAGGTTTTATTACTCCTTAATTATCTCCTATTGATGGTTGAATTGTTACCTCCTTATTCTTAATCGCGTTGTGTGTCTAAGGTCGTAGGGTATGCGTTTATCCCTAACTCTTTGAAACTACCAAAGGTTAATGACTACAAAATCTCTAGGATTTATAAACTTAACTCTAAGGTACTCTTCGGATGTTTTAGCCTACAATGACTCTAGGTACTATAAGCTAAGGTTCACAAAGATTAATCAAGCATTAATTACACAACGGATGACCTATCGCAATACTATATCATTAAAAATTAAGATAAGAGACAACCAATCAATATTCAATAATTAAGTTTCATATTCCCTAAGCAAACACACAAGTAAATTAGCCGGACATGGGAAACATGCAAGCATACACACAAGTAATTGAAGACATAATTGAATTAATGAAGTAAAACACTTATCTTGATGTAAGATAGGGTATAGAACCCTAAAATACTATACAAGACAGCCTTTGCTCGGTTTAGGTTTTTACTCCAAAAGACTACACACTAAAAACTAAAAAATTCGGATTCTATATATAGGATTACAAATGCGATGGCTTCACCCTTTGATTTGTGATGCCGTCGGGTCGTCGTCATTAGGGTTTCGTCTTGGCCACATTAGTCTTGCGACGGCGTCACCTTATGCTTGTGACGCCGTCCCCTTCAGTCTCTGACGTCGTCTGGATCAAATCTAGGCCGTCTGAGTTGCGACGACCTACTCTTTTAAAACCTGAGCCGTCACTTGAAAATAAGAAATTTGGCTACTGAGCCGTCACAAAAGTGGTCCGACGGCGTCGCAGATAACACCTGACGCCGTCCCCTTCAGTTCCAGCAGCCTGAGTGTCTCGATTCTTGACTTTGGCAATTTTCTTCGTATATTCGCGCCTTTTCGTCCGAATAAGTGTCATTCCAGCATTTTGCCTTCAAGATACCTAAAAAGTGAAAAGGAACGATATTAAGTAATAACGGATACAAAAGTGATCAAATAAGGGCTTAAACGACCCCTAAAAAAGGTACATTTTAAAACCTTATCAAATATCACTACACTTGGTATTTGCTTGTCCTCAAGCAAATGTGCTTTTAGCCAATTAATTTATAAGTTAGGGGTCATGAAGCATTGGTTTAAAACAATCCACAACACATATAAGCCCCGCAAAAGTCATAACAAGCACGAAAATTACATACTAGCACCTCACATGGGGTGTTTGGACACTCACATCTCTCGAGCGTATATGAAATATAACAAGATGGAAATGGAAGATAAACACTCATTAACCGGTCCTAGTACATAGATTACCATAGGCTTGAGACTAGATCAAACCTCCATCGCTTTGGCGTAAGTACCTAGGAAAGACTATCCAAGAGGTCTTTTAAAGGGTTGTAATGTAAGGCTTACGGTAGGGAAACAAAGGGTTTGGTGGGATAGGCTATTTAGTGGTGGCAAGTCAAAAATCTTTATGTTACAAGCATGCGAAGACTGGCGTTGCTAAGCCAAGACTCGACACTCTAGACTCTAGATAACTGAAATAAACATACATAAATTTAAAGATAGATGTAGGATGGTAGCCCGTATGTTTTTTTATTATTATTATTTTTTTTTCACGCTCTATTTTTTTCTTTTTCTCTTTTTTCTATTTTTTTCGATTTTTTTTTCATACACTTTTACTCTACCATCCTCTACGATAACATCAAAATGATAGGGATTTATACGCACATCCCTACACTTGAGTTTTTATTACTCTAACACTAATTTGACCCGAATTGAAAAGATCAAAACACTTGGAGTACATTATTATGCAAATAAAGGGAATTTGAATTTAACGTTCCCTTCCCGTCATCTCACAAAATTTAACTTTTCCCATGAGTCCCAATGGTCCTAAAACTGTGTACAAAGGATATGACTCGACTTAGCAACTTATGCAAGCAACTAGATAATTGAACTACGGGTTTAGGGTGATAACAATAATGCACTAAAAGTGAGTGCATACAAGGTAGGCTAAGGCGATTTGGGTGTACATTTGGGGGTGGGGTGTAAACAATGCTCTTCATTTATATTCCGGAAAACCGAAACATCACGAGAAATGCGAAAAGGATAGGCTCAGAGGGGTTAACTAGGGGTATCGTGTACTAAAGATGAGTACAACGCAAAGGTGTGGGGGAGCAACTCAACCGATGTGGAAGAAGTAATTATATTACGGGTATTATACAAGGGTTATCCTAATGCCTCTTATCATTTAGTTATTCCTAACTACACAAGTGTAGTCTTACTAGCGATCTCGGGATGCATCATAAAACAAGTTCTAGAATCTATTATACTACCGGGTCACACACTAAGCATTAAAGATGAATGCTTTAATTCCTACTAATCTAAGGGCGATCCTCACATTTTGGGTGGAATTTAAGTGGTAAAGGGTTTTTTTGTGCTAGTCATATAACTTCCTATCCATGAGACTAATGGCCCACTCCTATATGTCATGAAAAATTAAAAATTTGGTGCCAAAATTACCCTAACCGATATTTTCTCATGGTTCATTACGCAAATGCAATTGGACAAAGTAAATAATCAAGGATAAGCATAGTTTCAAAGTTCCCGTTTTATTTTCCCTCCCTACACTTAAACTAAACATTGTCCCCAATGTTCCCCAAAAGTATCAAAGTTATGATAATGGAAGGTAATTAAAAACGAAAGAAACTAATACTCCCCTGATTAGCTCGGTAGGATCCGTGTGAAGTAGTGGTTACATCTTTCTTCAAGAAGAACGTTTTGCTTGAAAAGCTCCTTCTCATCTTATGTATCTTCTTCTTGGTAAATTAAACCTGCACACTTGAAGAAAACAAATGAAACCTTCGCGTAAAATCGGCGGTAATAATATATATAGGACTCTATTAAACTAGGATATAATGCTTGTGGAATGGATGTTTACAGAATTTCTGGAAAATTAAGATCTAGAAAATTCCAAAAATTATCAAGTAGCTCGAAAATGAGAAAAGTAATCAGTTGTTTTGCTCCTTCCGACGCCGTCAGGTTCGCGATCCTGACGCCGTCAGGTTATCCCTGACAAAAACTGGTCTGCGATTTTCTCGAAAAATTCGGAAAATTTACATCTTTAGAATCTGGAAAAATTTCCTGCAAAACATCCATTATGACTCGATACAAGCATTTGACTCGAACAAACACACATGTATATCTTTTACTTAATTGAAATTCTCATGTTTACGTTTCTTTTGAAAACGTGTGTAATCCTCCCTACACGTATCCCTCATGTAAAATACCTTTATATCTAATTAAGACGAGGTTAAAAACAAAATAAAGCATTTTTACAAATTTAAACATGAGAATAAACAATCAATAAAAGATATATGACACAAACAAGCAAACAATTAAGCATGGGTTGCCTCCCACGAAGCGCTTTTCTTTATTTATGAGTCTTGTAGCTAGACCGTAGTCGTGCCCCTACGTACCGATATAAGTAAGCCTATCCTTAACAATGTCATAAGGATCAAACTTATCATTTAAGTTCCTAGTAGTACGTTTGGTTCGATATGCCTTTTCAAATTTCTCTCCATCGGGATCATAGATCGTTATCCTAATGTGCCACTCTCCATTACCATCACTAGGTGGTCTATCTCAATCCCACTTATGTTTAGGCTTATCGCTCTCAACTTTCCACTTATTCATGACAAGGTTGACGGGCAAGCTTCCTAGGAACTCGGTCATCTTCCTAAATACTAAGGCGTCCTCGAACGGGTTCACTTCCATGTCCCTAGCCATTTATTTTTCATGGAAAGTTACCTTACTAGCAAAGGCTTCATCTAGGTAGAAAGGTCGTTGGGGACCTATGAAGTTCTTATCTAACCAAGGTCCGTATCTAGATGGCGTTCTATCCAACCTAATCTCATGTGGGATTTCCTCTTCTTTGTAGTAAGTATGCTTTTTGACATCGTAAATTGACCTAGCACTCCCCTCTCCTACCACTATTTTGGACATCTTACAATCAATGATGGCACTAGCGGTAGCTAAGAATCCTCTTCCTACTAGCAATGGGCATGTAGGGTCCTTATTCATGTCTAGCACATGGAAATCCGCCAAAAGAGTTAATTCTCCTACGTGTACTACCATGTCTTTTATTATCCCTACCGGATATGCAATACTACCGTCCGCTAGACCTAAGATGGTTTCCGTTGATTCTATCTTACCTAAGTTAAGGCTTCTATGGACGGACAACGGAACAAGATTGATGCATGATCCTAAGTCGGCTAGAGCATCGAGAGGTTTGGAAGTTCCAAGCCTACACGGAAGAGTGAATAGCCCGGGATCGTCTAACTTCTTAGGTAAATTATTTTGCACAAAAGATGACCCATTTTTTCCAAGTCTAAGTTCTAGCTCATATTTTTCTTTTAAAGCATTATAATAAGGTGCATGAGCTAAGACTTCAAGAACCGGTTTTTCTTGATGGAGTTCCTTGTACTCCTCCTCTAGATTAGGTTTGGGTTCTTGGTTGACGGGTTTCTCAAGAGTAGGTTCTACCAATGGTGCGCACTCTCCCATGGTAGCATTTACCGAGTGAACCGTTGGGTGTGAGGGGCATGGGTGCGCATCCAAAATGCTAAGAAGTTCCCTGTAAATCCAAAATGGTAAATCCAAAATGCTATCAACAAGGCTTCATCTAGGTAGAAAGCTTCATCCAAAATGGTGCGCACTCTCCCATGGTAGCATTTTGGATTGCTTGAAACCCTTGTTGATAGCATTTACCGAGTGAACCGTCGGGTGTGAGGGGCATGGGTGCGCACTCTCCCATGGTGAACAAGAAAATGAAGTCGATGAAATCAAACTCACTTTTGGGTTCTTTATAGTATCACTTGGGAGTGCTCCACTTTCCCGGTCATTAAAGGCTTTTAAGAGGGCATCAAGCTTGTTTGTCATCTCGCCTTGTCGTCGCTTAAAACTGGCTTCAAGCTTAGTCAATCGAGTTTCTTGAGATGACAAGAATCTAGATGCAATTGCCACAAGACTAGTGGGGTTCCTGGTGCTTGGAGGATTAAACCTATTAGGTGGACTAGATGAGCTTTGGGGTGTGCTTGAGTTTTCGTTCCACTTAAGGTTAGGGTGATTTCTCCACGAGGGGTTGTAAGAGTTTCCTAAGTTGTTTTGTTCGGGCTTGAAAGTGTACCACTTCTCTCCCGCTCCTTCGGTACGCGTGGAGGCATAGTCCGCAAAAGCTTGTTCGGGGAGTCTTGTGCAATCACGAGTGTCATGGGGACCACTACATAATTCACAAGGTAGAGTGATTTTATTCACTTGATGTGAAGACTTAGGATTTCCGTAGGAGCTCATTAGGAATTTGACTTGATCTTCAAGCTCGAGCATCCTACGGTCGGAAGATTGTGAGTCAATGGGAGGCAAGGAGTTTGCCTTAACGGTTTTGGGCAACTCACGGGGGTCATTCCAACTTTCGTTGTCATAGAGAGCAAGGTCCTCTATTATACCCCATGATTCTTCCGCGGTGAGATCACTAAGTTTTCCACCGGCCGCTTGGTCAATGGATCGCTTGGTGGGGAAGTTGACATGATCATAGAAGAGTTGAACTTGGAGCCAAAGATCAATGCCGTGATGAGGGACTTTATGGAGTAAGTCCTTGAATCGAGTCCATGCTTCGTAGAGAGATTAACCTTGACGTTGTTGGAACATCAAGATATCATTCTTAAGCTTAGTGGTTCTCCCCGGTGGGAAAAATTGAGCAAGGAAGCGAGAGGTGAGATCATCCCAACTTGAGATGGAGCCGGCGGGAAGTCGCTCAATCCAATTACTAGCTTGGTCCCGTAGAGAGAATTGGAAGAGACGCAGATGCGTGGTCTCCCGAGTAGTAGCATCGAGGTCGATGGAATCGAAAATTTTAAGGAAATCCTTAAGATGCTGATTAGGATCTTCGGAACGAAGTCCTTGGAATGCATATCCGTTTTGCACTAACCGGATGGTGTCGGATCGCAGGGCCATAGTTTAGGCTTGGTCGGGAAGCTCAATGGTGTTCCTATAGCCTAGGTGGCTTGGTCTCGAGTATTCACCAAGAGTACGGGCTCTTGGCGGGTCATTTGGTGGTAAGTTGATGAATGGGGGTTGATTATCACCTTCCATGATGAAAAGTGATGAGGTTACGAACAAAGGTCACGAAGAAGGGGGATAGACTACGAGAGAGCTAAAAAAATGGGAAAATTTTACTTGATAGGAATCAAGCAAAGAAACCTAAACGAGGTGGACTCCTAACTGGCTATTCTATTCCCCGGTAGCGGCGCCAAAAACTTGATAACGCCACACGCGTCGTTCGGGGTCAAAGGAACTTCCTTTTTGTCGAGCAAGTTTTTCAACACCCTAGGCAGTGAACCTAATCATTGTAGTGTAGTATTAGGGTAAGCCACGGGAATTGATATCGTTCTCTAGGGGAATAGGAATGCTAGTGAGAAGTTACTACGCTAAGGTTGGGGTTGAGGAAGATTATTTTTTATCTTTTTATGTTTTTTAGGAAAATGGAAAGGTACGAATCACGGGGTTTGGATTTGGGGGTTGGTATTTCTACCGATTACTTCTACTTATCTAATTATCTAAACTAAGGTGTATGTAGTCTATATCTAATTATTGTGTGCTCGTATGATGATTTAAAGATGTGTTTACTTAGGTTTTATTACTCCTTAATTATCTCCTATTGATGGTTGAATTGTCACGTCCTTATTCTTAATCGCGTTGTGTGTCTAAGGTCGTAGGGTATGCGTTTATCCCTAACTCTTTGAAACTACCAAAGGTTAATGACTACAAAATCTCTAGGATTTATAAACTTAACTCTAAGGTACTCTTCGGATGTTTTAGCCTACAATGACTCTAGGTACTATAAGCTAAGGTTCACAAAGATTAATCAAGCATTAATTACACAACGGATGACCTATCGCAATACTAGATCATTAACAATTAAGATAAGAGACAACCAATCAATATGCAATAATTAAGTTTCATATTCCCTAAGCAAACACACAAGTAAATTAGCCGGACATGGGAAACATGCAAGCATACACAAAAGTAATTGAAGACATAATTGAATTAATGAAGTAAAACACTTATCTTGATGTAAGATAGGGTATAGAACCCTAAAATACTGTACAAGACAGCCTTGGTTCGGTTTAGGTTTTTACTCCAAAAGACTACACACTAAAAACTAAAAAATTCGGATTCTATATATAGGATTACAAATGCGACGGCGTCACCCTTTGATTTGTGACGTCGTTGGGTCGCCGTCATTAGGTTTCGTCTTGGCCACGTTAGTCTTGCGACAGCGTCACCTTATGCTTGTGACGCCGTCCCCTTCAGTCTTTGACGTCGTCTGGATCAAATCTAGGCTGTCTGAGTTGCGACGACCTACTCTTTTAAAACCTGAAGCCGTCACTTGAAAATAAGCAATTTGGCTACTGAGCCATCACAAAAGTGGTCCGGCGGCTTCGCAGATAACACCGACGCCGCCCCTTCAGCAGCCTGAGTGTCTCGATTCTTGACTTTGGCCATTTTCTTCGTATATTCGCCCCTTTTCGTCTGAATAAGTGTCATTCCAAAGATTTTGTCCTCAAGATACTTAAAAAGTGAAAAGGAACGATATTAAGTAATAACGGATAAAAAAGTGATCAAATAAGGGCTTAAACGACCCCTCAAAAAGGTACATTTTAAAACCTTGTCAGGATTCCTATACTCTTCAAGCTGCTTCAAATCCTACCCTTGCTCAGAGCATTTTAGGAGCTGATTTTGATAGTGAAAACTTTGCTGCCCAAATTATGGCTCTTGGACAACAAAAGAAGCAAGCTGCAGCTGCAAAAAGAAAAGCTCTTGCTGCACAAAAGGCTAAAGCTAAGAGGGAGCAACCATAGACTGCAGCACAGAAGAAAACGTATATGAGGAATGTGGTGTATAACCAAAGTACTGCTATCTATCAGTCTGGTTTGTCAAGGAAGCAAGTCTGGGGTTTATTTGATTCTGACTTGACTAATATGTATCATAAGATTATGAAGCATATTACACCACCTTCTAAATTGAAAAGGATTGCTGGTGGTATGGATGCTCCCAAAGCCAAAAGACCAAAGACTGTTGAGATTGTGGATTCTTTTGTTGATAATAGAGCACCGCAAAGCTCTCATGCTGTTTCTGCTGAGAAATGTACTGAAGGTGTACAATCTTCTGAGCAAGTACCATCTGTTGAACCTCTTATTGTTTCTCCTGAAGCTTCACCCAGTACTGCTGATACATCTATGGATCCAAAGGGGGCTACTTGCACTATTGAGCATGATATTATGCCTTCTTCTGCATCTGTTGAACAAGAAGGAGCAGATATGGTTAGGAAAGCTGAACAAGAAGCTGCTAGAGCTAAACAGGCCAGAGAAGAGCTTGATAAGTTATATGCAATGGGTGGTTCTGTTCCAATTCCCTCTGTTTCTACTGAAGATGCCTCTGGTACATCTGAGAAGGTACCCTCTTCTATTTCTATGGGCATTTATATACCTGGGAGGAGGGGAAAAGGATGTCCAAAAGGAGACACATTGCCATTAGGAGATCTATGAGATTAGCTGGGACACAGGGCTCTAGAGTTCATAAATCTCACAAGGGTGGTTCTTCTAAGCATTTGGATCTTAAGGCTGTTGATTCAACATTTATCAAAGTGGGGTCTTCTGCACCTTTTCCTGAAGGTTCTTATGGTGTGTTGACACAATGGACAACTGATGGACAGCTTAACACCATATATAGGATAGATAACTCTTCTATACGGTTTACTTTCTTGAAAGACATCCTTCATTTGGTGGATAGGCAAGATTTGATTACTCTCCATGGTCTTGTCACACAGTATTATGCCACTCATACACCACAGGGTTCTGGGTTGTACTTATTGGGAGATCTTCAAGTTCTTTTTGACTCTCAGTCTCCAAATGGTAAAGGGTATTCAATTTGGAAGGAGTCATATAAGTGGAAAGTTGAGACTTTGAGATTTTATCATATTCCAAGTGTGCATGTTGTGGAGACAAAGTGTGGAATGTCTGTGTGTATGTTTTCTGATAAGCTCTATCCTTTGGCTATGAATCTGATGAAATGTATGCTTAGAAGGAAATTGGAAGTTCCTCCTGATCCAGTGGGGAATGATATGACCCATGCTGAACAATTGATTGGATTGATCAAGACTCAGCTTTTGCAACACCAAGCTTCTTCTTGATTCTGGTATCTTGTATTATTTCTTTCTTTCTTTGTTTCATTCTTATTTAAAAAAAAAAGGCTCTCTTGTATATTCTTTGTTTGTCTCACTTTTTCTTGCAGGTTTGTTGTACATTAGTCTGTTGATGGTTATCAACTCACCAGCTGTGCCTTGTGTACATCAAAGAGTTGGCTAGTCCAAAGGGTACAGCTTTGGTAAAGACACATCAAATCTGTTGATAGCTATAATGGTTTGCTCAAAATCATAGGGTATGCAACTCACCCGTGCTTAATTGTTGAGGGTTGTATGGTCATCAATTCACCATGGCTTATTCCTTTTTGGAATCCAAGAATTGGCTAGCCCACAAGTATATGGCTTGTGGTAAAGGCTGTGGAATACCATATTAGGTTATCAATTCACCAAAGGTGATTCTTTCCCTTAAGAATTGACTAGTCCTGAGCAAACGGCTACAGGTAAAGACATCTCAAATCCGTTTATAGCTGCTGATTTGCTACAAATCAAATGGTTATCAGTGTACCATAGTTTTCGAACTTAAACATTTGGCTACTCCAGTAGTGATGGCTATTGGTAAAGAGACATCAAATCCCTTATTTTCAATGATTCACCTCTCACAGGAGTTAACACACCTGGATGTGATGAGAATAGTATGAAACTAATATGTTTTGATGTACACTTTGTCATTTGTTGCTGCAAATATCTGAAGTTTCAAAGTTTGGCCATCATAGAGATGTGCGTATTTTTTATTCTTTGCTGCTGATGTTCGATTTCAATCCTCTTGTTATGAAGTGTTAAAGATCTATCAAGAATCTTGAACTGAACCACGTCAAATTCAAGATTAGGGGGGGATTGTTGGGTATTCTACTAAATAAGAATTCTGCTGAAAATACTGCTGATGGATTCTGCTGAAGTGCTAGAATCTGCTGAAGACATGAATCTGCGGAAGTAGTAAAACCGCGTAGTTTGTTTCTGCGGAGATAGATATTCCGCGTAGTTTATAGTTAGTTAGGATATGCATGAGCTTTATTAGGAAGTGATAATGTATATCTCTTTTAGTTTTATGATTATACGTTTCTTGGGAAACGGTTTAGGGTTCCTTGTATATAAAAGGAACACATTCGTATGAATGATGTACGAGTTTGAAAAACAAGTTTTAGTTCTATTCAAAGATCCATAAAGGATCAAAGTATTCTTAGTTATTATTGTTCTTACTTGTGTTTGATTTCCATTTTAGAATACAAGTAATAGAGACTGTCTATTAGTGTGTTTGTGATTACATAAGCATTACTAACGATCTACGAGCACCCAAAGATCTATCAAGGTCTAAGGTTCAACACCTCTGCCCCTGTAAGACCCTGCTGACAAAGTAAATGGGGATTTGCCTCTTGTCCCATTCCGCCATGAGGACTGCGCTAATGCTTTCCATTGAGGATGCTAAGTACATGAACAACACATCGCCTTTGATTGGGGCTGTAAGTTTTGGAAGGATTTCAATGAATTCCTCGATCTTCTGAAAAGCAGCTTCTGCATCCTGGCTCCACTGAAAAGTCTTCTTGTCGACCCAGCCTTTAAGTGTTTTGAAGAACGGTAGGGATCTGTCAGCCCCCTTCGACAAGAATCGACTTAGCACAGCTAGCTTCCCATTCAAGCTTTGCACATCTTTTAAACACTTAGGAGCTTGGAGATCCGTAATTGCCTTGACCTTGGAAGGGTTAGCCTTTATCCCTTGCTTTGTGATCAGATGCCCTAGAAATTTCCCCTCTTCAACGCCGAAAGAGCATTTCTTAGGGTTCAGCTTCATGTTGATCGCCCGAAGCTGGTCAAAGGTTTCTTGAACGTCAAGGAGTAGGTCCTCCTCCGTCTTGCTCTTAATAACCATGTCGTCAACGGATGCTTCAAGATTTCTGCCTATCTGTTTGTTGAAGGCTTTGTCTACGAGTCGTTGGTATGTTGCCCCTGCGTTCTTCAGTCCGAAGGGCATTTTTTTGTAACAGTAGACACCTTTACTTGTGTAGAAGGCTGTCTTTTCCTCGTCCTCCTTTGCCATCTGGATCTGATGATACCCTTTATAGGCATCTAGGAAACACTTCAATCGGAAGCCTGCCAAGGATTCTACCTTCCAGTCGATTTCTGGTAAGGGGTAGCAGTCCTTTGGGCATGCTTTGATGATGTCAGTAAAGTCAACACACATGTGCCACCCTCCGTCGCTCTTTTTTACCATTACTGGGTTGGCCACCCAGGTTTGGTATTTGACTTCCCTTAGAATGCCCGCTTGTGTCAGTTCATCAACTTCTTTGCACGCTGCAGCATTTCTTTCAGGGGCTAGGCTCCTTCTTTTCTTTTTCATGGGCTCAATATGTTTGTATTCATTGAGTTTATGCTCTGTGCCGAAGGGTTGTCCGTCTATTAGCAATGTTCTTGGGACTCCTGTCATGTCAGAATATTTCCAAGCAACAATATCAAGGTTAGTCCGTAGATTCTGTGAGCTTCGCCTTGAAATTCGTTGGGAGCTGCTTTCCTATCACCACTGTCTGTTCGGGGTAGCTAGGGTTTACTACGACCCGCTCTTCTGCATCCGTACAGCTTAGAATCGCTATCGGAGACTCTTCCGATTCTTCCTTGACCCTCTTGACACCATATACCCCCTTATCCGCCCCATAATTAGAATGAACAGTTCCTACTCCAAAGGGATTTTGGAACTTAATGGCAGCATGTATGGTGGAAACAACAATGCCCATCTTTTGCATAGTTGTTCTCCCTATTAGCAAATTATAAGGAGAATCTAACCTGACTATGACGAAGGTGAGCGTTTCCGTGAGGGATAAGGGGCTTTCGCCTATAGTGATTTCCAATGGTACCTCTCCAAGGGGCCATGAGTGTTCGCTGGAGAACCCTACCAGAGGTGTTTTTGAGTCTACCCTTTGCGAGCGTATGGACGGTTTGAGCTTTAGGAAGCAATGCTCATAGATGATCTCGCAGAAGCTTCCACAATCCACGTAGGCTCGGTTTACTTCCCTGTTGGAGGGTCAAAGGTGTCTGCCCCAGGATGGACGGGAATCTTATCTCTCCTACGCTTCCCAGCTCCCCATCTGCTTCTTTCCGTTTCAAGGTTGGATCATGCATGTGCACCATCAATATCGGAGCTTCTGCAGGGGTAGCCTCTTTTTTGTTTCCTTTCCACTCACCTAGTTGGGTGTCGAAGAACTTGTCCTTTCCCTTCTTGATGCCTTTAACCAGGTGTGCCAATTGTCCGGATCGTACTGCCTCTTCAATCTGCTTCTTCAGCTCTCTACAGCTGTTTGTGTCATGCCCATGGTCTTCGTGAAAGTGGCAGTACTTCGACATGTCCCTGGCTTTGCTTCGTGCTGACATCCGGGGTGGCGGATCGAAGGACTTTGCGGCTTTCTCGGTAGCCAGAATCTCTCTGGGAGATTTGACCAGGTTTGCCAAGAGTCCATGATTCGAGCCTTTGTTGTATGGAGTGAAGCGATCTCTGTTCTTCTTCCTATTCTTGGATCCTTCCCAGGAGGACCCTCTGGAGAATTTCTCGGAGGCTTCTCTTTGCTCGATCGTAGCTCCGTTTGCTGCTACTTCCTTGGACTCAATCCAAGTGTAAGTCTTCTCCATCAGTGCCTTGTAAGTGGTAGGAAGGTCGGTGGATAGGAATTCCACCAAGCTTCGAGTTCGTAGGCCATGTACGAAGCCAGAAATCCTTTGTTCCTCGTGCAACCCCAGAATTTGCAAAGTTTCATCGGTGAACCTTGTGACGAAGGCCCTTGTGCTTTCGTTGTCCCTTTGCTTGATGGTATGCACGGCTAGATGGGTTTTGGTGTACTTCTTCTGTTGGCTAAAGTGTGATCGGAACTTAGCCTTAAGATCATCTAGACTTACAATGCTCCCCAACTTTTGCCCATTCCACCATATTCTTGCGGAGTCTCGGAGCATGTATGTGAACATGTGGCATGCTACGGGCATGACCCACTTCTGCATCTTGATAGCGCCTTCGAAAAAATGTAAGAAGTTATTAGGATCGCCTTTCCCATCGTAGGTGCATATGTGAGTGGGCATCTTTACACCGTCAGGCAGAGGGTAGTCTTTGATCCACTTCACAAAAGGTGTGCAAGCTCCAGAGGCTTCGGCATAGTAAGGGTTATATGGAGGTGGATAAACAGGTGTAGGGTTATACGGGTTAGGAAATGGTTGTGTGAATGCAGTGTAGGCTGTGGAAGGTTGATACGAAGGGTTTCCACCCATTGGCTGTGCAGAGTTTACAGGAACGTGTCTGCAGGGGACTTGCAGGTAACTCTGGTTGTGGAGAGACTCATTCGGAGGGTAGGTATTATAGGTTTGAGCAGGTAGCAAGGGATTCACTCCCTGAGGGGGTAACTGGTTCATCCCTAAGTATGGAGGGGGTCCTCCGACACTCGAGACGTATGATGGAGGTATCGGAGCCCCCATCCCTTCTCTTCCTAAGTGGGCAGCTAGGAGAGGTCGTAGGTTTACCCCCTATGTTTTTTACTGGGTTGCTTCCTCCGTTGGAGTTCTCGCTCCTTCTTTCACCTTGCACTCTTTCCATTCTTCCCGGATCTCCTCCGGGACCTTCTTCAAAACCAACAGTCCTTCCGTTAGGCCTTCTTATGGAAGGAGAACCATTTCGTAGGGCCAAACGCCCCCTGTTAACTGGTCGAGGCCTTTCATCTACCTCGATCTCTTCATCATATTCCTCACTGGAATATTACAGTTCCCTTCGCATCTCAGTGTTGCGAACTTGCCTCTTGTGAGCCCTAAGCAAGGACTCTAAGGCTTCGAAGTTTGCCTCAAAGAAGGCAGGGCTAATTTCTGGAATAGGTGTGGAAAACTAGAATGGGGGGTTGAATAGTTTTACCAATTTAAAACTCCCTTTTAAATATTTATATCGACTTATGTCAATCTATTTGGTTGTTTATGTTGGACGTTGATAGATAGATATATAAACGTGTAATGAAAGATAAAGAGTAAGAAGCACATCACCATGACACAAGTATTTATAGTGGTTCGGCTACAAGGACACCTTCCTTGCCCTACTCCACTCCCCGAGTCACCTACTCGAGAGTTCGTAAGCACTACACCAACTCCTTGTGGCGGAGAAGCCTTCACAACGTCGCTTAACCTTTTTCCGGTACTAAGCTAAATACCGAGTTCTTTCACACCAAGGCGAACCACACCTAACACAACGTCGCATACCCTTTATACGGTGCTAGGCTAACCACCGAGTTCTTTCACACCTTAGGAGAACTAATCCTATCACAACGTCGCCTACCCTTTATTAGGTACTAGGCTAAGCACCTAGTTCCATTATGGAGGAACTACTACCCTTCACGACACAACACCTAATCTCAAAGAGATCTACTCCTTGTTACAACACCATCAAGGATATCACCATCCTTGTAAATAAACAAATACTTATATGTATAACGATGCACCTCATCGATTATACGACCTAGGCATTCTTCCCAAATGCGACTTGATTTGATTCTTCCGCATCCTTCACTAATGGCTTTGACACAACGCTTGGCACCCTTCACTAATGCCTTCGTCTTGACACCTTTAGCATTCTTCACTAATGCTTTGACATGGATGATGAACATCTTTCACTAATGCTTTCATATTGACACTTTCGGCATTCTTCACTAATGCCTTCAACCCAACATCTATGGAGAAAGGAAGAACTATCAACAAGAGAACCTTAGTTGTCTTGATGATGACGAAGCATGACAACTCATGGACTTGAGCTTGCACGTCTTCAAGAAGTGGTGATCTCTCCTTTAAGAGGAACCTAGAAGATCACACAAAAACAAAAGACAAACTACATAGATCACTTAGATCTGAGGTTAGAGGGTTAGAATACTTGGGGAAGTATGTGTGTAAAGTGATGTCTAGAGAGGTAGAAATGGCTCTCTATTTATAGAGAAAATTCTCTACTGTTCCCCGGATCCCACAGATCCCTACCACAAGGGATCCGGCTAGCACAAAGCTAGGGATCCGTGGTCCGCTCCTCTTTGCCCATGGGTATTTTTGGTTATGGGTCAAGGGTCATGGGTTATGGGTTGATCCATGGTTTTCTTTCTAGATACAATGTATCTTAAGGATAC
Source organism: Chrysanthemum makinoi (assembly GCA_910596185.1). NCBI lineage: Eukaryota > Viridiplantae > Streptophyta > Magnoliopsida > Asterales > Asteraceae > Chrysanthemum > Chrysanthemum makinoi. Next base: position 244,861,544 of record OU343217.1, on the reverse strand, counting down.
AATGAACTTGGTTAAGTGGTATATATAAAACCATGGGTTATGGGTCAAAACCATTTGCTAGTATTTACCCATTTAGTATATACTTGTATTTACCCATTTTAGCATACACTTAGTTTTTACCCATTTTAGTATTCTTAGTTTAAGTATATGTTTAACCCAATATGTAAACACTAGTTGTTTGTACATATGTATCTAAATCATAAAATCACTTATACTTGTTTTAGTGTTTTATGTGAGAGCGTAAGTGTGTTAGAAAACTATTAGTTCAAACCATTTACGTATTTTATTTGTTTCGTTAAAATGATTTTACGTTTGTTATCGACAAAACATTAGAAGATCGTAAAATATAAATAAACGTTTTTACGGCTTATTTGTATTAACAATAGGGTTAGCGGAAGTTGAGGCGTGATGTACGGGAGTGGTTTCAGAACGAGATCGTGTGGTGAAGGTGGAGGCAGTTAAGGGGGCGAGATTATCGGTGTTAGTTGTGTTGAGAGGTACCAGGGTAGAGAAACCTGGTGGAGGTGTATCTTCCCTTCCTGGTTCCATGCCGGAAAAGTAGCGTAATCGGTTATAAAAAAGATTATACAACAAGCAAGTCATTTGAATTTGGATCCATTTATCTCACGAAAATCGAATCTCAGAAGCCCGATGAGAAGCACGTAGGAGAGACATACCAAATTTTCAGCTAATCATATGAGGATTTATTTTACTAAATTGCGACTTTAACACTCTGTTCCTGAGTTTTATTTTTGGAGTGAAAGGGAAAGGTTTGGGATGGTAACTAAAAAAATTGTGTTCCTGAGATTTTTTAGGAGAGAAGAAGAAATTAAATGATAATAAATTACACCAAAATTGCTCTCATAATCTTCTTCCCAAATTGGGATGAAATGGAGTGAAGTTGATTTTCAAGCCTTTTTTTGCTTACATCCTCCTTTTTTCATTCCAACTTGGGAAAACAATATAAAAAAAACATTTCTTATTCCTCTCCTCAAGCAAACTGTGTGTAACACGTAATGGATAACGGTGTATTCAGGGACGGAACCAGGACGCGATGTGACCAGGTGCACTTGGAATAAACTACACAATATTGCAAATACAATTTTTAGGGACCGGGTGCGTTTCAAAAAAATTGGTGTTTTTTAACAAAATTAAAATGACGACACAAATATCTATCACAGTCCCGAGACCTCTTAGGACACCCTCTGGTTCCGTCCCTGGATGTATTGCTTTTTCATTTTAGATCTTGATTTAAGATCATTTGAGGACAAAAGATCTTTTACATACCAAGGGATCAATCTCCACCCTCCATTTTTATTAGATCTAATGGATGTGATTAATCTCAAGAATTAAAAAAACCCACTTTCATCATTTTTTTTTCAAATATAAATATCTTTCAAACCGTTAATCGTCAAGCGAAAAAAATATACCATTACGACGAGCATTTAATTATCTATCTATAGATAGGCACTTTGATATACTTTCGACAAAAAAAAAATTCCGTGTTTTCACGCTTTTTTAAGTTTTTTCGTTTTCGTTATTTGAAATTTGCATGAAAAAATCATATATGATTTAACACTAATTTGAATACCACATGTGATATTAGTGTTAAATCATATATGATATGTATATCATATATGATTTAACACTATTATCACATATGATATTACATATCATATGTGATTTAACACTAATATCACATATGGAAATTAGTGTTAAATCATATATGATATTTCATGGAAATTCCAGTTTCGAAAAAAAAAAAAAAAAACCGTGAAAAAAATGATTTTTTTTTCTTTTTTCGAAAGTATATCAAATTGCCCGTCTATAGAAAGATAATTAAATGCTCGTCGCGATGGTGTAATTATTTTTACTTAACGATTAACGGTTTAAGAGATATTTAAATTATAAAATTAGATGAAATAATAAAATGCTTTTAATCTCAGCCATTGATTTCATTTTAAATGGATGGTGGAGATGAGTCTCTTGGTATGTAAGTTAGTAAATCACTCTCTCTTTTATGTGTCATATCTATGTCGGCACAATAATTAAAAATGTTAAGTTATTACATCACTCTTTTGGCGACCTATGCCTTTTTTTCTTTTTTTTCTTCCTCTTTTTTTAGGGTCCTGCTATGCAGGCACCCCATGGTAGGGGGTGCTTGCATTTTTGGGGTGTTTGAGGTTCCAATCATTGGGTTCTCGATTTCCGTGCCAAAATTGGTTAAGAGATGGAACCATCAGTATTGGGAGGTGATTTTATATGCAGTTTTTGTTTTACAAGTGTTTTTTTACAAAGTTTTATAACTTTTTTTACAAGTTTTATAAGTTTCAGTTTTATAACTTTTAAAAAAAAACGTAGTCGGAAAATTTTTGAGACTCAGATTCGAAGGTTGCAAAGTGAGATTTTATCTCACTTTACCGTCCATTCGGTTTCGGTTATCATCATAGCCTCGGAAAAGTTTAAGGCTCAAAAATCATCATCGCCTCGGAAAATTTTAAGGCTCAAACTCGAAGGTTGCAAAGTGAGATTTGATCTCACTTTACCGTCCATTCGGTTTCGGTTATCATCATCGCCTCGGAAAATTTTAAGTCACAACTGCATAAAGTCACAAGTTCATAGGAACTGCACAAAGTCACAAGTCCAAAACTGCACAAGTCTCACAAGTCTCAAACTGCACAAAGTCTCACAAGTCTAACTGCACAAGTCACAAGTATTCATGACACAAGCCTCACAAGTTCAACAAATTTCACAAGTTACACGTTTTCAACATGAATGTGGTAAGTAGAATTCCAAAACTGCAAAAGTTCACAAGAAAGTGAACTACGATTCTCAAAGGGGATCTGCTATGCAGGAACTTGAGGCTTATAATGCCACAAGAAAGCAACAACACCACAATACCAACAGCAGCAACAAGAAAGCTACAACACAAACTAAAAACTAAGGGACAATCTACACAAGCACCCATAATCCACTTCCCAAGCAAACAAGCGGCAGCCAAGCAACACCAACAACACCAACAAGAAAGCGGTGACAACACAAGTGGTCCACCACAACAAGCAACAGCCCACAAGCAACGGCGCACCAACAACAACAACAACAACACCACAAACAACCATGTCTAGTTCACCATTTGACACACAAGAGGTAAGGCTCAAATTATTAGCTCTTTATGAGATATAAACAATCATGTTGGCTGCAAATATGAATGTTGCAAAGTGAGATATAAACTCACTTTACCGTCCATTCATATTTGCCATGCCAAAACTCTTAAGTTTTTTTTTTTTAATAAAAATCATCATTGCCTCTTTTTTTAAAACCTATTTATTTCATTTAAAGTTGCAAAGTGAGATAAAATTGCACTTTACCATCTAGTAATGAAACTGCATAGGCACCAACAGTTTTCAGTTAAAGTTGCAAAGTGAGATAAAACTGCACTTTACCATCCAGTAATGAAACTGCATATCACCTGCAAAACATCACCACAAAAAATAAGTCATTGCCAAAAAATCCGTCTTTACCAGATGTAAAAGCTTGTTAGATGTAAAAAATAGTCAACGAAATCAAACAACTTCTCACAGAAACATCACCACCAGTTTATTTTAAATCTAACAAGTTTTTAGTTATAAAAAAAAATTAGTCTTTACCAGATAAAAATATACCACAAGATCTAAAAACTTGTTAGATCTAAAAAATAGTCAACGAAACCAAACAACTTCTCACAGAAACATCACCACCAGTTTATTTTAAATCTAACAAGTTTTTAGTTATAAAAAAAAATTAGTCTTTACCAGATAAAAATATACCACAAGATCTAAAAACTTGTTAGATCTAAAAAATAGTCAACGAAACCAAACAACTTCTCACAGAAACATCACCACCAGTTTATATTTTTTAGATCTAACAAATTTTTAGTTATAAAAAAATCACTCTTTACCAGATAAAAATATGCCACAAGATCTAAAAACTTGTTAGATCTAAAAAATAGTCAACGAAACCAAACAACTTCTCACAGAAACATCACCACATCTTTATAATTTTTTTAGATCTAAAAAGTTTTTAGTTTTAAAAAAAACCAGTCTTTACCAGATCTAATAACTTGTTAGATCTAAAAAATAGTCAACGAAACCAAACAACTTCTCACAGAAACATCACCACCACTTCATATTTTTTTAGATCTAACAAGTTTTTAGTTTTAAAAAAAATCAGTCTTTACCTGATAAAAATATACCACAAGATCTAAAAACTTGTTAGATCTAAAAAATAGTCAACGAAACCAAACAACTTCTCACAGAAACATCACCACCACTTTATGTTTTTTTAGATCTAACAAGTTTTTAGTTTTAAAAAAAATCAGTCTTTACCAGATAAAAATATACCACAAGATCTAAAAACTTGTTAGATCTAAAAAAAATAATCGACGAAACCAAAACATCACCACCACAGATAACCACAAGACACCACAAGATCTAAAAAGTCTTATCAAAGACTTTTTTAGTGAGAGAGAGAAACGACAGAGATGAGAGAGAGAGAGAGAGAGTACTAACAACTGTGTGAAATAGTGAGAGAAAAACACAGATAAACAAGAGAAAACGTGTACACCTCACAAACCACAACTAACGAACGCGTAACACTAACCGTAACCACACACGTATTAACTCTTTTATATAATAAAAGTATTATAATTTATAATAAAAGTATTATTTTAAAACAAAAGTATTATAAAAGTTGTAATAAAAGTATTAGTTTTAAAATAAAAGTATTATAATTTTTATTAAGTTGTATTTTTTATAAAAGTTTGTAAAAAAAATGTAACAATAAATAAAGTTGTTAAAATGTACAAAGTTGTATTTTTATAAAAGTTGTTAAAAAAATGTATACAAATGTTGTTAAAAATGGTTTTATAAAAGTTGTAGTTTTTATAAAAGGTTCAAAGTTTTTTAAAAAGTTGTAAAAATAAATAAAGTTGTTAAAAACGTAAAAAAAAGTTATAAATTATATGTTAAAAATGAAAGTTATAAAAGTTGTATTTATTATTTTTTAGGTGTTCCATGGTGAAGTTTTTTTAGATTGGGTGCAATCTCAATCGCTCAATCGATTTTCTTATTGTTAAAGGAAGAATTAAAACAGATAGGGGCTATAAGTACTCGATCGAATTTAAGTGTTCTAGACATGGGACATCTGCACGTGAAGGTTTAGAAGATGAACTTCAACGGCGGTAGACTGGTAATTCTAAAATTAATTGCCCATTGATTCTGGCAAATTTATAAAGGTCGAACTTGGTACCACTAAAACTAGCGGTTGGATCTTGAGGTCAAGTTTCGAGGCATAATCATGATTTTGTAGACTCGTTCCATGGTTTTTCACAGGCCATGCGATTAAAAGAAAGTGAGTTAGTTTTGGTGGAGCTGTTGACAAAACATCAAGTAAAACGGTATATAACGTGTCTAGCATTAAAACGGTATATAATGCACAAAACAAGATACACGGCGCCAGTCGTGGTGATTTGACTCCGATACAACTCCTTTTAGTACATTTGAGGCGTCAAGGTTATACATATTACCCAGGGTAAATGACCACACTAATGAGCTGGAGGAAATATTTTTGTTCACCCGACGTCCATATGCCCCATGGACAACATTTCCGAAAATCATGCTGATGGACTCCACATACAACACCACGTTTTTTAAACTGTCATTCTTTACAATTGTTGGAGTTACTTCAACAAACGGAACATTCTCAGAGGCGTTTAGCTTTTGAACTGTGAAAAAGAGCCAAATTTCAAATGGGTGTTGGAATGTGTTAAGTTGGTGATAGAAGAACAATATTACCTGTGGGTTATCGTCACCGACAGAGATTTAGCGTTGCTTGGGGCATGCAGAGCGAGAATTCCCAAGCGCTATGCAGTTACTCTGTCGATGGCATATCAATCAAAATGTGCTCAAGCATTGCAGACACAAATTCACTCTACGCGAAGAGTATGAGTCCGTTAGATGGACATGGGATTTGATGGTTAACTCCAACGAAGATGTGTTCACGCACTATTATCATCACCTACAAGATTTATTGGTCCAAAAACATGGTACTTACCTATTAATACATTTTTTTTATTATTATTTAATAAATAACTACTCGAATTGTTTTCTCACTTTATTAATTCATTGTTTTCTCGGATGTTTTAGGTATTTTAATAACTGGTTTTAACATTACGACCGCATGTTTGTGTCATCGCCACATTACCGATCATTATCGCACCGGCCCGGAACAACAACATGTAGATTGAGGGTCAACACGCGTTGTTGAAGTTATACTTGGGCTCCACATAGACCCGGCTTAGACACGTTGTTGTGTTCGGTCGACAAGATTATAGCTGCACAAGAAACTGCGATGACTCTTTGAATACAAGCAAAATCAAGAAATTGCATTCGTGTAAGGGCACACTCAAATATTATTCCACGAATTACGGTATAATGTTTCAAGAGATGCTTGTCAAGATGACGTACTACTCACTCGCAGAAAAGTAAGCGGGATGTGGACCCACATGATTCATGTGGTCATCGACCTAGCGAGGATTTAAGACACGACTTGTACATTCCAAATAATGATAGTAAGTTTATGGTTTACCATGCTATCAACTATATTAGACCTGTATTCATGGTATCAAGTCAACCTGATTCTTGGATTTTGATTCAATTTATGCCTATTCATTATGTTATGGTCTCACCCATTCTCCAAGTCGCTCACTACGTTTCACGTGTTCTGATAATGGTTTGAACATAGTACGGAATTTTTAACTCACGATTCTTGATTTTCGAATATCGCCTCGTTCTATTCCGCTTGATGTTGTTGATAATTTTTTGTGAACACTACAAGGCCCCTTCGACATAGTTTCATCATACTCATACGCCTCCAAGAGCCAAGAGGTCAAGGGTGAATATTTTCTTGAACAAGATGTCATGAGATGATAAATCCAAAATAAATGTTTTTAAAACGATATCGTCGTTTGTCAAAGAAATATGTTATGACACGTCTCAGATGTATCTAATCGAATGTGGGCCCCACTCTGCAGTTAAAGAAATACGCGATTTGAGGAAATTAAAAATCTACCATGCAGAGTGTGGCGTCCGGAAGCAAGGGACAAAAATAAACAAAATCCTCAGATTTGAACAAAGAACCCCCACTTGGATTTGTTTAGCCTTGGATTTTTTGTTCAAATCTGTGATATTTTGTTTAGCTAGCTGGGATTTTGTCCTTTTCCCCGGCGTGATACGGTACTTTCTTTTAACGGTGGTGTTGGGTTGTTGACTTCGATATATACATCTGAGCAAGTAGATTTTAGACATATTTTCTTAATTAATGGATACTTGTGTCCAATAGATTCTACCCACGGTGTGCTTTGGTTGCTCCCCAATGGGGGTCACACCAACAACCCATATATACCCTCTAAAAAAAACATTAAACATTGCAAAATCAAAGTTCAATCAAATCAGATTCAGCATTTGGTTACTGTATCATGTTTAGCCAAATATGTGTAAACCACCATTGGTTTGATCCATATGTTTAGTGTTATTAGTTACTAATAAACAAAATTGTCGACCTTTATAAAAAGAAAATGTCAAGACAATTTTTAGAGAAAAGTGTTCGGATAAATTGATGTGTATTTCGTGAATATTGTGATTTTTCTATGTACTAGTAACTTCTCATGCATGCAAGAAAATAATTTTTTTACTCAAATAACAAAACTTCATTTCACACATGTAATAAGCACAACTATATATATTTTTAAAATTTTACACAACTGACGTGTAAAATCACAATTTTATGTGTTCAAAATTTAATTAAAAACACCATTTCATGATTTTAAGTTTACCCAATGGGCATCCAACTATCCATATAATGATCCTTAAATCTAGCTACCACATCACTTCTCATCTTTGACTTTCCTCCAGCTGAGTACTATCAACAATATTTACATTCCAACTTGATACTGTATAAACAAAGTATTCTTGTTTAATCTGTATAGAATATATTGTATATAACTATAAACTATAGTTTATGCAATTAAAAACTTTGTTTTATGTCTCTGTGAACAGGTTTAAGCAAAAGATATGTTAGACCTTAATCTAAGTGTTGATGAGAGTGACTTCATTTCGGAATCTATGGAAGATAACGGTGGCACGTCGAATTCATCGGTCGTTAACATGGAGACGTTGAGTAGCGCTGGTGATGAGCACGGTTCTTACCCGTGCTCGCATCGTGTGTATAGCTTTGATATACTCAAAAACAATAATCTAGATGGTAAGTCTGATACGGTTGCAACAAACCAGCTTTTTCCATCAAGTGACTTTGGAGATGGTGGTTTGGTTCAAGGTCATATGTTGGATAATCGTCGTGGAGGTCTAGTGTACGATAGATTATACGTGTTACAACAAGAACATCAACAACAACAACAACAACAAAAGCAACAACATATGCAACAAATGAGGAAGAGTAGGAGAGGACCAAGGTCTAGGAGTTCTCAGTATCGTGGTGTAACGTTTTATCGAAGGACCGGAAGATGGGAATCACATATTTGGTTAGTTCATAATTTATCTAATATACATTAGGTCTAGTTGTACGAGACCAACCCATATATTCAAGATTTACCGTTTTAGCTTCTTGTGACATATTACTCAACTTGTTACTCGTTTATTATGTAGGGATTGTGGGAAACAACTTTATCTTGGTAAGCAATTAGTAGTACATAACTCACTGGAATGAAATTGATGTTCTTTTACATGTTATTTTTGTTTGAATTAAAGAAAAAAGTTATAAATTCATAACTTACTTTTCTGTAAAGCTTCATTATCACTTTACTTATTGTCATTAAAAATTAGTAATCGTCCATTTTATCGTTTTGTTTTAATACGTCCGTGATAAAAGCAGATAAGCGGATAAAACCGTTTTGAATGGATATAAAAGCGGTTTTATCTGCTTTTATCCCATGATTAAAATCGGATAATATTTGAAATAAAATAACCGTAATAAAATGAAATCAAGTATGATAATGATATCGACTGGAAACAACATTAAGTATAATGACAATAAAAAAAGTTGAGAAAGCACAATGAGTTATTTTGATAAAGTACATTAAGCATTTATAGCTTTTTTCCTTGAATTAATCCTTTATGTACTTGATCTTGTAGGTGGATTTGATACCGCACATGCTGCTGCTAGGTAAGTAACAAATTACGTAGTATATTGTTCTTGTTTCATATTATTCAAACATTAGTTTTTTAATATGCAACATTTTTTCGTTACGGATTTGATATTTTTGTATAGGGCGTATGACCGGGCTGCTATAAAGTTTCGCGGAGTTAATGCTGATATTAACTTCACTATTACTGATTACGAGGAAGATCTTAAACAGGTATGTGTAACTTAATATGCCTAACGGCCTAACCCGAAGCAATAGAATACAAGCTCGGTAACCTACCGATAAATTTAAAATCATGACACAAGTTATTAGTGGCTTACAGCTTTAGGCTTACAAGATATACTCAAAGTTAAATTCTAAATATATTTGTAGATACAAAACTTGACAAAAGAAGAGTTTGTGCATATTCTTCGACGTCAAAGCACAGGGTTCTCTAGAGGAAGCTCGAAGTATAGAGGTGTTACGCTACACAAATGTGGTCGTTGGGAGGCTCGAATGGGGCAGTTTCTAGGAAAAAAGTGAGTTTATTTCGTCTACAACTAAAAATAATGTATTGTGATTAAGGATATGGTACTTAAACGATATCATACATTATGCAGGTACATCTACCTCGGATTGTTCGACAATGAAATCGAAGCTGCAAGGTCCTCCTAATCACATTTAGCTCGATTTTCTAATTTTCATCAGAAATCCTAACTATTGGGTGTGTATTTTTATAATAATTTGTCAGGGCTTATGACAAGGCTGCTATAAAATGCAATGGAAGAGACGCGGTCACCAACTTTGAGCCGAGCTTGTATGAAGGAGAGCTAAGCAATGGAGGTAAAACCGTAACATTTTTCATTTACTTCTGGAGGTTCGTATATTTACTGATGCTGATTTGCCTTTTATATCTACAGAAAATAGCCAATTTATGGATTTGAGCTTGGGCATTGCTCCCCCATCTTTAAAGATTAGGGACAATGACATCTTAGGGAACTTGCATGAGATCAACTATATCTTAGGTGACATGTCTTCTCATGCTGCAAGAACAAGGGTAATATTGTGAACCTCTTTATTTCATCGTTAACAAAAGTAGAACATATAACTTCACTATTACCCATATTGATATGTTTTGTCGTTCTAGTATGAATTTGTTTACTTGATCATCTTGATATGATATTCATTCTAAAGAGATCTTTCTTGTTAACTTTCAGATTGGCCAACATCCTACAATGACATTTGGAAGAGAAATGCAACACCTCCAACCTGTGCATCACGGTGGTATTCCTTCCGGTTTTTATCCTGTTTATGAGGTAATTAACTTTCAGCCTATTATCAAATATCTGCTTCTGCGCCAAATGGGACTAAGGTAGCAAGTTTGCCTCATTTACTTAATAAAAGGTCGATTTCGGGTATGTTAATCTATAACGGGTCACTAAAGGAACAAATCAAAAAATGGACCAAACTATTTTAAATTCCACAACCTCCTAAATCACTTTATGTAACATTTAGTAAGCAATCACTATATGTTTGATCTGCCACAAATATATGCCGGTTACTAGGAGGTTAATTCAGGTTTCCGATTATCAGGGAACAGCGCTAGACAAGAGAATGGCTAACAAGTGTCCTTCGTATTGGGAAACATCGGGTCCTTGTGGAGGAGCAACATCAGCACCACTCTTGTATGCTGCAGCATCATCAGGATTCTGTAATTCATCATCAACGGTTGCTGCTCATATTCCTCACTACAACTACAATGTCACCACGATACCACCTTACTACTGTAGGAGCTGAATGTAGAAGTAAAAGAAGAACACAGAAGGATGAAGAATTTCGTCATTGTTGATTACGCCTAAGAACATTTTGCATGCAGAATGTGTTCGTATCGAAAATCTTTGTTACAGTATCTCTTATGTATCTTATAACAAATGCATGATAGATTAAGAAGGGTTTGGTGTTAGTATTTTATGATTTTAGATGTGATTTTGTTACTTGCGTTTAGGGATGGCAAAAGCAGCCGAAACCGATGGAGAAAACCGAAACCCGAACCGGTTGGGTCGGGTTCGGGGGCGGGTTCGCAGGTTTGGATACGGGTTCCGGTAAAAATATTCTTTTTTTTTCGGGTACGGGTTTGGTTACGGGTTCTAGTAATACCCGCCCGTTTACCCGTACCCGTATACCCGAATTTATACCCATTTTTTTTTGCTAATTTATATAAGGTCCAAATAAGTTTGAGCTCTTAACCTTATATAAAATTTTTCTACTCTACTCCTTAATAGCCTATATCTTGGTAATTACAAACAATTTAATTAACACTCACGCTTGACGCTTTAATTCTCACACACATGACACATTAACTCTTTAATCTTCTAACTTTACAAATATTGAAGTCATTTTCTTTGACTTCTAAAAACTTTGAATATATTAGAGTGATTTGATTTGTTTTTAGGTTGAGTTTTTTAACTTAGATTCTCGCAAATTTGTACAACGATGATTTAATTGGGGATAACCAATACCTGCGGGGAAAACCGATAACCCGATGGAGAATAATAATCGGGTACCCATCGGGTATTAGGGCGGGTTCGAGTGTGGATATTATAAACGGGTACGGGTTCACTAAAACTCGCCCCGAACCCGACCCGTTGCCATCTCTACTTGCGTTGCATTCTCGAGTTTTTTTTTTTCTCAAAAGAGAAAGAAAAAGAAAAAAGTAGAAAAATTATTATGTTCTAGAGTTTTTTCTTGAAAAGAAAGTAAGAAATTAATTGATTGGAAAATTGTTCAGTTTCGAAATAATGTGGTCATATAAAGTTGATTCCATTTTTACAAGCAAGTCAAAAAAGAAAAGAAAAATAACTGTATAGATGGGCAGTAACCGTTGGAAGATTGACAAACGAGATTTGATAGTGGTCAAAAATAAGTCACCTCCAACTTATTACTACTCAATATTTCACAAAACCTATGATTTGTCAAATCATACAAAAATAAAACTAAAGTTACCCAAAACACCCCTTTTGCTTTTCCAAAGACCTTTTGGAGTTTTTTACAATAGTTTTCACATCGAATTGTTCAAATAATAAATGTCTATGAACATAGCAAAATCTGAAAAGCAGGTTTTAATACATTTTATTTACTACAGTATATAATATTAAAAACATAGAGTAACAAGTTATCGAATAATTGTTTCTGTCAAAATTACGACAAATGAAACTTAAATGACTTATACAAAATTTTCATTGGCGAGTCTAGCTAGCAAGAAGCTAAAAACGAACCATGAAACAACAATTCGAGGAACAACTATCTACACAAACCACGTTAACACATATTTTGGTTCTCTCTGTTTAGCTATAAAGATGAGATTAGTTGCACAAAATCTAAGATCAAGTTCTGCTTGGCTTAAAAAACATAAAACCATATACCATTACAAAAGTTTCACAACTTCATAAGTTCTCACATATGGCAACCTGAATGGTTTTGCATCAAGCCATCAAAGTACATGACATGATTCGCTTCTCCCAAACACCTTAATAGCTTCAACAAGCGTGAAAGCCATTGCTTCTTGCTTTCGAGCCCAAGCCTAAGTTTGCTTAGTAAGATTGCTTCTTTTATATCTCCTCAAAAAAAGAAAGCCCAACCCAGTCCTCTCGTACTAGGGTTGGCTCCTCGCAATTTTCCCTTTAACACCAATGCATGGTATATAGGAGCCGAACTGTCTCTGATCGTCGATCAACTAAAGACATTAAAATTTTCATATCTTTCCCATAAAGAATTCGACCAAATTCCACTTGCATATACCAAACACGTCGAGTCAGCTAAAATATACATCATGTAACTATGTTCTAAAGACATTACAAATTTACTACGTATTACACATGTTTCAGACGAGACATGAACACAATTATTTAGTTGGAAAAAACATTCACTGCATTAAATACCGTTAAGTTACAAACATTTTGATATCCACTAGATGCTTACTCACTAACTTTAGCAACCAGCATTAAAAAGGATTCTTCTCTATCGATTGGTAGAGACTTTAATCAAGAATGCATGTACCCTTGTCCCAACACAACACAGAAACGACACGAGTAACCTAGGATGGCTATATGACAGGCTGTTGGATTCATTAAATAATGACAAGAAAGAGGTACTAGGTTGGTTTCTAGCAACGGTTCCTCAATCTAATCAGTTAAAAAGGTGACTTGTGTTTCACAGGTACTTTTGTTTGGTCTGTCAACCTTGTTTTAGTGACAGACGGTCGTCAGATTCTCTTTGGTTTTTCTCTTGTTCTTTTTCCCTTCTTCTTTTAACCGTGCCACTGTCAACTCATTTCCTTTATCTTGTTTTCTTTTGCATATATTTGTTGTTCATAAAAGACAAAACAAGTAGCAATGGGATATATTTAAGTTGCCATGATATTAAGCGTTAATTCCCAAAAGGGGACAAAAAGTTGGCGTTAATTCGGCTTTGAGATAAATAAAGCCTCTTCTCAATTTGGTCATGTGCGAATGTGCGAATGTGCGACTCCACCCAAATAGTGACACGTGTCCACCCAATTGTTAGACACCAAGTACCCTTCCATAATTATTTCCACTAACCGGACAACAAGTACCCTTCCAACAACAATATATCTGAGGGAGAACGTGCGAACGACGGTGTGAGAATTTAATGTCGCGATTGAAAAAGTGGATCTCGGAAAAAGTACCATTGGGAACTATCAAAATCTTTCTTCAGGTAATCAAATCCTTTTTGTTTTTTTTGTTTTTAGTTTTTAATTTAGTTTTAATTTATCAATTCAAAATTGTGAATTAGTAAATCAAATTTACACACACAAAATCACACACACATTATCCAAACCGTAATTCTTTCAATTTTTTGATACAAATGGTATGTTTATCGCTATAATTTATGTTTAATCTCATATTATGTTTTAATTACATTAATTTTTTGGATTAGGTTAATTTTTTGGTTCTTGATGATAACCCCTTAATGATAACCCCTGTTTTGATAACTCCCTAATGATAATCCCCTTAATTTTAAGTTACCAATGTTAGCCGGTTACCCCTGTTTTTGTTGGTTTTTGCAACCCCTATTTTTGTGGGTTTTTGGATTAGTTAAATTTTGTGGGTTTTTGATAACCCTGTCCCGACATTTGGTTAAGTTATGAATGTTAGCCATTTTGTAAAGTAGATGCCCGATCTTTTTAAAATCATGTGTTTAATTTAGTGAAGAAATGCAAGTTCTGAATTTGAATGCTTGTTATTATGATGTTGTGAGTGGTGAACTGCAAATTTAGAAAATATCTGAAAATGATTATAAATGTGATTATAAGCTGTTTAATTTGTGCATTTTTTTATTATGTTGTTATAATGATGTTTTAGAACGCAAAATAGATAATATGCGATTTGAGCTTCATTATGTGTATAATTAGGATGAATAATGAATGGATAAGTGTGTATGTGTATAATTAAGATCTTGTTTAGAGAATTGTATGTACTTCTAATTGCTTTGTATGTATAGGAATCTGATGCGAAGCTTCATGTTCGAAGCAAACTGTGTTACTTTCAATTGGTTAAAGACAGACTAAATGAAAAACCGTCAGAAGCTGTTTTGGTCAACATGCTTTGGTCCATGGTTGGATTTGAATTCTTTTGAGAACGATGAGAGTCTTATACATTATATGCTTCAAAAGAAAATTAAGTCTGACGATGACCAGTTTGATTTGCCACTACTTTATGATGTTAATGGACATGATCTTCATTTTGGATGGCGTCAATTTCACCTCATTACTGCTTTTAAATTTGGAATGCCTAGTTTCCGTAAGTTTAGAATCGGTGATATCATATTTCGTGACAAGGGTATTTCCATAAGGTAGGTGAGGACTTAAAAAGCATAGATCTTCTATGTTTGATTGAGGATGAAGTGGTTTTTACCAAAGTATCTGATGAAGACGCAGTCCGAGTTTGCCTTTTGTTATCTCTTGAGGTCATATTTATGGGGCGTGACTTGTTATCTGTGGTTGATGATACATATCTTAGGATGGTTGAGAAGTTTGAAGACTGGAATAAATTTCCTTGGGGAACTCATTTGGAGACAGTTATGCGATGCCATTCGAAATTTCAAGTCATATCAGAAGATGGAATATTCGTTGTCTGGATTTGTTTTATGTTTCAAGGTTAGAATTGTTTCACGAAATTGTTTTTAACTATAATTATTTGTTTTAAGTATTGCTAAAAATCTGTTTTTAACTAAAATATGATATCATAAATATATATATGTTTTTTTCTTTCAGATATGGATCTTAGAGTCTTCTACACAGAGCTGTCTTTGGTGGAGTAAGGAAAGCAGTGTTATCCCAAGAGCACTTTCATGGTCTAAGAATGTTTCATTTCAAAAATTGGAGAATTTCCAGCTTTTCCTGAGGCAAGTGTTTGTACTATCTTTCTAAATGTACTAGTTGACTATCATTATTGTTAATCCTTATCTTACTTCATGTTTAGGACAAAGAAACAAACAATGATCTATATCCGACGGAGGCTGAGGCCCGATTCAGAGTGGTACACAGGAGGCATTAGGTTTTTAACGGTATGCACCTAGACCCCGCCTGTTGTCCATGGAGATCTTTTGAGGATTATCTGCGTAGGCGAGCGGAAGCTCGTTCGAAAATGCATAGTATGTCAGAACCTGGCGAAGGCTCGAGTTACTCTTCAGGATCGTGTTAAGACATTGCAGGATATTTGCAATGGTTTGTTGATTTTACCTGCAGAGGTCAAAAGTTTGAGAGCACGGGTTTGGAAACTTGAAACCATTATTCAGGTATTTTGTATAACGATAACCATAAACACCACGTACATATACGGCAGTGCTTCATAAGAGTTTACTAACTGATTTTGTATATACGGCAGTGTTTCATAAGAAAAAAATATGATGGACATACTCAGCAGTACAAATCACTGGTTAGTATTATTTTTTTTCTTTACATGTTTGTAACAAGAGGCGGAGATAGTTATCTGAATTGCCTATATTTTACAGCATAGTGATGATAAGGTTACTGATCTTGGTGATGAGTATTGCTCAAATTTAAATGATAATTTTCTAAATGTGTTTGATTCGGCAATCAAATCATCACGGGAGAAAAGTATTGATGATTTCCAAGAGGTTTTTACAACTTTTACTTTTAATACATATTACTTTTTTTTTTTTTTTTTTATGCAGAATGAGTGTGACGAAGATGAGAAATATGTCGAAGAGGTTTGTACAGCCTGAGCTACATTACATATTACTATTTAAAAGTAAATACTAAGTTTGTTTTTATTACCATGCACACAGAATGATTGTGCGTTTTTGGCTACCCAAGATCGTGTAGCAGCTGAAAAGCAAAAAAATTTGAGATTCGACGGTTGCAAAGAGTCAAGGAAGAGAGGCTACGGGTCTTGATGGAAGAAGAAAAAACTGTGAATAGTAGAAACCATATGTTGAAAGCCCCTCACATGAAGCTTGCTTTGCAAAATTGTGTGTCAAAGAAGAGGCATCATCAACTAGTACCTAGGCCAGAATTTACGGAAGTAGATGCTCCTGTGAAAGTCCCTCCTCTGGAGCAACTCAAAAAGAAAAATGATATCTGCAGTCCTTATATGATTAAGTTGTGTAGTGAACTCAAACCTTGGCAAGAGGTATGTCATACGATAACATATGTAGATGTTGTACTCAAGGTCATTTATGTAGATGTTGTACTCAAGGTCATTACTTATATTTTGTATACCATGTAGGATCTAAAAAGGCCGTCCAAAAGGATTGATAAAGTTTTTGTCCATCGTGAGTTGGAGGATTTTATACAAAATTCTTGGTGTTCTCGTTGCAAGTTTCCTTGGTCCAATGATATTGTTGTTGATCGTCTTTTCTGGGACTGTTTTGTTGGGCTTGACTCTAATCGTGAAGGCTGGTTCCGTGATGAGGTAATTAAAATAAGCCTTTTTTAGTATATGGTTTTCTTTTATGGTATTTAGTCTATATGCGCTTTACCTCTTTTGTTTGTGGTTAACTGTTTGTAGTGGTGCACACAGTCTGTCAGTATATTGCAATTATCCAATCTTTTGTATGTTCCTTTTTTATGATTGGGTTTATAGCGTGTTTTATACTGTTGGTAGTGGCCTATCTATTGTTCCTTTTATTTTGTATAAATGTTAGTTATGTCCTCCGTTCAGTCCTTTGTAGTTTGGTCTGGTTGCACATTTGCATTGGTAGCTATGTCGCGCCCTGGTCGTCTAGGTGAGCTTGGTTTTGCGTGCGATAGTGATTCTCTTCAGGATCAGATGTGTCTTTTTTTTTAGAGGGAAGTCATTGCTGCTCGTGAGTGGGAAAGTATGGTTCGCGTGCGCTGTTTTGATATTGCTGCACGTATTAGGTATTTGGATGACTTAATCCATGAGGTTCTTCAAGAGCGGCTCGATCAGGTATCGGCTAATTCCGTTACGTTTCTCAGAGAGGTGCGGGCTCATGAGCGTTCTAAGCAGGTCACGTTACAGGGAATGTTACGCTAGGCACATGCCGCTCTTCGTGCTGCATCGCGTTATATCAATAGTATTCGTGCGTTGTAATGGTTCACTGTGTGTGATTTGAAATGTGATGTATCCGGAGCATAATTTAAAGTTATAGTCTAGCTGTAGTTACTCTTTCGCATAGGTGTTGTGGTGTTTGATTTGTGAGTGGTATGTGCTGGTCTGTGTTTGAATTATGTTTGTAAAAGTTCTGTTTAATATAAAGTGCGGTGTTGTATTTTTTTCGATTTGTTGCTTTGTATTTCTGTATATAGCTGATGGTATTGTGTGGATATGTGCCTTACATATGTTTTTTTTGGTACATGTGTACAGCATATTGAGCTTTGGGTGATGTATTTGTGGCACTTCAGACCATCTTTTGCAGATTGGTCCATCGTTAGCAGTTATTTCTTGACACTTCTACTTCAAGATTCAGTCCTACTATTTTATGCTAATAAAGAAGTTTACCAGTTGGCATGGGCTGATGTTGATCGGGTATATACAGAAATACAAAGCAACACATCTTATTTATATAACTTTAATTTTTCGCTTTTGGAATTGATGTTATTTTTATTTATATTGCTTGCAGGTGTTCATTCCGATAAATGAACCTAAGAAGCATTGGTCGCTTGCCCAGTTTCACATACAATCCGGAAATGTTATATTTTATGACAGTGCTTATCGTTGTAAAGATGAAGGTCGTGATTGGTATCTCAATATGAGGAAATGTTTGGAGGTCAATCTTCCCTTAATTCTACCGAGACAGTGTGTTTGACGAAAGAAATTGACCGAAAACCTACCATATCAAGTTCCATCTTGCACAGAATGTTCCAAAGCAGGGAGGTTTATTTGGTGATTGCGGGGTCTTTATGCATGTTTCTTTACAGGTTAGTAAACCACCCTGATTATATTTGCTATTACTAGTTTTGCCAGTCATAGCCTTACCACAAGTGTTTTGATTAAGATAGGCATGACACAGACCACTAAGATTAACATAAACATAAATTTTCATGAAACATAGGATTACATGACAACTACTTAAGTTACAAACACTCGTGTTAGGCATCCTGAGCCCGCAACACTTTTATTGGAAAACACACTAGCCAACACTGACAACACCATTGCATCATCGACCCTACCATGGCAAGAAACCCTTAATCTTATCTGTGAAAAGGTCAATATCCCGACCCCTTAGTTCGAACTCGCTAGCCAGAACCTTCAGCTCCATCAGTTTGATGTAATCTTTCCTTTGAAGTTCATTTGAAAACTCTGCCATTTTCTTAGGTAGAAACTGTGCAACTGCAGTCTGCAACTCCTCCACAAATTCACCCCTTTCACGATTCATCAGATCCACCTTCATGCAAACCACTGTAATATCCGCCGCCGCTGCCAATACTCGACCGATGCCCTCCGACAGTACAAGATGAACATATCCTCCCATTGATAAGAATTTGACGCTTCACGTAACTCATTCAACTTAAATTGTCCTGCCATGGCTTATTTTTTTACTTTGATCCAAATATTAACCAAAACTTGAATCATGAATAGATGTATATGCATGCTTAAATAGCATAATCAATGACAAAAGATCCAAAAAATAATCACATGCAAAGCCTTAATGAAAGGCTAGGAATTAACCAAGGTAGAAAACAAATAAACAAGCATATTTCAGTTTGACCAACTTTATGAGGTCCGATCTTCGTCACTTGACTAGATAATGTTGAACATAGGCATCATAAAACAAGTATCTCATTTGGTTGTGTTTCCTATACTGTATACCAACAGATCCACAATGTACTAGTTCACCACATACTGATAGTCCTTGTATAATTAGAGTTGTATTGTATTTGTCGACGTATTCATAGTCCTTAGGAACGCTTAGATGTGGTTCATTTGGGTAGTATGTAAAGGTGAAAACATGGATGGGTTGTGTAATGGGTCAAATGGGTATCTTGAACTAATTGATTGGTTTGTATCTTGAAACCTCAATTATATAGGCATCATAAACAGGTCATATAGTTAGTCTAACCAAACTACAACAGTATCCTATACTGTATACCAACAGATCCACAATGTACTAGTTCACCACATACTGATAGTCCTTATTTATTAAGTAGAGTTGTATTGTATTTGTCGACATATTCATAGTCCTTAGGAAACTGGCTTAGATGTGGTTCATTTTGGGTTGTGTAATGGGTCAAATGGGTATCTTGCTTGGAAGGCCAAGAACTTTGTTCCTTTCATCAAAAGCTTTCATTGCAATTTGTTTGGGGGTTAGGTTACAACTAGTTGCTTCATTTTTTGAGCTTGAGTCACACTTTGTATACTTAATTGAATTTAGTGGCCAAACCTCCTCAGGAGATTATGGCCTTATAAAGTGGAGGATAAAATTGTTTGGTGAGTTATGGATATTGAAATGAAACTGTTTTGAGTCACTATTATAGTCAAAAATCAGCTCTGTCATCATGACTGCATTTTGTATCACCAGCTTTGGTATTGATTCTGTCAGCTTTAGCACAAATAATTGAGATGTTCTATTGTAATTCAGCTTTAGCATAAAAAATAGGAAACTGGTAGTTGGCTAATATGAAAAGTAGTAGTTGGCTAATATGAAAAGTAGTAGTTGGCTAATAATTGAGATGTTCTATTGTACAAAGATTACTGGGATATGCATTTTGACATATATGAAAAGTAGTAGTTGGCTAATATAAGTATAAAGGAAAAGTAGTAGTTGTGGCCTTGGGGCACTCAAAATGGCTTAGGAAACTGGCTTAGATGTCTTAGGAAAATGGCGTAGGAAACTGGCTTAGATGGGTTAGGAAAATGGCTTAGATGTCAAAGGTCAAAAAACTGTAATGGTGAAAACATTGATGGGTTGGCTAAAATGTTAATAGAATCTTAATATTGCTGTATTGTTCTGTATACAGGTTGGCTTATGGAATTCCTTTGCATGTTGATAATCCAACACAGGCCGCACTTGCATATCGAGAGTCATTGATCCGTTATTATTTCCAGAACAGGATGTACTATGCTTGAATTATTTGTGACTTGTTTTTTAGGCCACAATTTGTATTTTTGAACATAATTCCCTGAGTTTTTCCCGGTGAACATCTTTGTGGCTTGTAGCAGGCTGACTTGTGTGTATGGCTATCATGTATGTTGATTTGAAAAACTTAGTCCATTAAGACTTATGCATTACTTTGTCTACAATACTTGTCCAAAATGTGTGCCATTGGCACTTTGATCTTATCAGTTATACATAAAGAGAGGTCTCATACTTTAAGCTACATTCTTGCAAGTACAACACAACTTCATTCCAAACAAACAAACTGGTAGCCTTGCGACATTTATTGTCTCTTGTTTTCTGGACTTCACTTCAATCATGGGTCAACCAAGTTAACATGCTCGTAGCCTTGTGACATTGATGGTTGTAATCCTTGTGAGCTTCCGGGTGTGTTTTGTGATCGTCCGTGATTGCTTTGGGAGCCGCCTCCTGTAGATTTCTTTGCCTGTAATTTATAAAACAATATTATCAAGCGAATACATTGTTCAATAAACCAATGACAAATAAAAATCAAAAGATGTTAGAACGTATTAGTTACCTCGTTCTAGGCGTGGCGCATTACAAACTCCTCGGGTGTGACCACGTGCACCGCACCGTTCGCATGCATTTTCTTCTGGCTCCTCACCTTGAGATCTAATCCGATCTCTGTTCTTCGGTCTTCCCGCTTGGCGCTTATCCATATTTGGTGGCTTTACAACCTGCAAACCCGTTGGAAGCTCCCAACTCGGAATTTCTCCAACGAGATATACCAACCCTTGGTATGTAGCTTTTAGATTGGTTGTTCTAAACCAACCTTTAGCCAAATAATTACAACTAGTCAATCCTTGAGCTCTACAAACAGCTATAGCATGACCACATGGCAAACCAGAAAGTTGCCATTTTCGACATGTGCATGTATCATAATCTAGCCTTACAATATGTTTTCTTCTACGATCATCTACCTCATATATCCTTTTATGCTCAATGGGATTCACTGTCCAATTAGCACTCTTAAACGTTCTGTCCTTCACTTTTGAACTAGCCCAGTCGCTAAGGTCACCCGGAGTTGCATCTAAAGATTGACATAATAATAATTAATTAACAATAACTATAATAATAAGCTTCTATAAAATTAAAAAGATATAGTTTAATAATATATAAAATCATTTAAGTATATACCTTAATACTTTTGTCGTTTGTCACAAAACCATCTTTGTAGAAGCCCTCTATAGTATTCCATTAGCATTGAAATCGAACTCTTGAACATCTTTTGTTAAACTGTTGACTGATTACGCACTTTGAAGTCATATAATTGTAACGATATCCTGTGCAATGTGCCCTTGACCAATTACTAAGGCCACCTCCACCGGTTTATTGTAAGCTTCCTTATTTTTCGTTCAATTTGTGAGAATGCTTCTGCAAACTCGTCGGTTGTGTAACATTTGCAAGTCTTCCAATATAAGGCCTTAGTCTTTTTCCCTTGTCCGAAATTGCAATTTAACATCAAATGCCTACAACAAAAACCATGAAATGCATCAGGGAAAACCGTTTGACAAGCTTGTTGTATTCCTAAATGTCTATCAGATATTATAGCCAAATCTGCAACTTCACCGATGCATTCCTTCAAGTGGGTCAAAAACCATGTCCACGCTCTCCCGGTCCTCACCCGAGATACACCGGTCGCGAGAGGAACAATTTGATTATTTCCATCCATTCCAACGGCGAGCATATTTGTACCTAGGTATCTACCTTTAAGATGAGCCGCATCAATTACTATTAGTGGTCGCAAATGGTCCAAGAAACTCCGAATCTAGTTTAGTTAAGCAAAGTATTAGTTTCACAAATAATAATATAACGAATATAAAATTTTTATTAAAATAAAATAGACAGTAATAAATTATTACCGCAACACCAAAGCCTATAAAAAGCATCTCAAAACGGTCTTCATCATCTGTCTCAATGTGTGTTACCCAACCGGGGTTTTCAACTTTAAATTATAACAATAATACGGTAATTGTGAAAAGGAATTTTTTGGGTCACCGGACAACGTCTCCAATGCTATATTTCTTCCTCCCCATGCCTTTTTGTAAGAAATGTCGATGTTGTATTGAAGGTTGATGTCGTTTACTATGTCCTTTGGCTTATATATCCGACTGTGATCTCCCAATTTTGGTATCAACAAATGACCCAACAATTTTGCGGTTGCATTTCGGTGATTAGGATACAATTGTGTTCTCGGACAAGTGTGAATGTCATTTACTTTTCCTAATTTCCATCTTATCTTTCATCATCTATCTTAGATGAAATTATCTTCCAATTGCAATCGTTATGTATACAAATTACATCATACCTATATGAATCAGATTTTCGTGTTTTAAATTGAAAACCTTCTAAAAGAGCTTTTTCACCGATTGCATACATGCATAATTCTTTATTATCAAATTCATCATCCTCTTTTAGAAAACGTGAGCAATTTTGTGCGACCCCTACTTTTGGTGTTTTAATATTTGGTGTTGGATGATCGGTGGGAGTAGGCATATAGGTGAATGTGTTATTTTTCCATGCATGATTTGGAGGAGTAGACAAAATAGGTTCGTTATTTTCGAAAGTTTCATTATTTGGTTGATTATATGTGTTGTCAATTTCATCACCAAATTCGTCAGGAAGTGCATTAAGATCAAATTCAAAAGTATTAGAAGAAGAAGGATTTACCTTTAAGCCTTTTTTACTCTTCTTAATATACAAATTATGCAACACGGTAGACTTCCCTTTCAAAACTTGATGTACAAAAAAAGCCATATCATCATCGTCGACTATTTGGACACAATTATTTCCAACATTGTAAGAAATCCCAATATCATACTCTTCACCGATGTTGAACTTTTTCTTGACTAGAGCAACAAGTTGTGTGCACGTAATATTTTTTGGAAGTGATACACCAAATGTTAAATCTTGGCAAACCAAAAATACACTTAGTTTACCATTCATTTTTTTTTTAGTATACACGAACGAATTTTTTCCTAAGGGAGTGTGATTGTATATGTCCAAATTTTATGCATATTATTTAGTTCAAGACGTTTGTTCAAATCGTTAACATCGACAATTTACTTAAATGCCAATGTACTTTCACGTACTTTCACCTGCACCACATTAATTTACATGGTCAGGGACAATAAATTTCAACCTACCCAAATATAATTATTTAGTTCAAGACGATTGTTCAAATCGCATTATGATTTTTACTTAAATGCCCATGTACTTTCACCCAACCACATTAATTTGCACGCGATTTCACTTTCCGCACCACATTAATTTACATGGTCAGGGCAATAAATTTCAACCTACCCAAATATAATTATTTAGTTCGCACGATTGTTTAAATCGCACATTCGCAAATTTTTACTTAAATGCCCATACTTTCAAACCAACCACATTAATTTGCACGTACTTTCACCTGCACCACATTAATTTATATGGGGGGTAAATTTCAACCTACCCATATATAATTATTTAGTTCGCACGATTGTTTAAATCGCACATTCGCACAATTTTTTACTTAAATGCCAATGTACTTTCACCCGAACCACATTAATTTACACGGTTGGGGCAATAAATTTCAAAACCTACCCACTTTATTTGTGTATTTTAATTTCAGTTAAAAATATACAAGAGGTTTAATTGAAATGGTACCAGGTACAAGTGTTTTAATTGAAGTGGTTTATCGTTAGGTCCAAATATTATACTACACGATTTTTAAGGCCTGTGATTGTATATGTCTAAATTTTATGCATTTTAGAATGGGTATGATAAATATTAGAATGTACAAATTTTATAATAAATTTCAAAAACTACCGAAAATATACTTAAATCTTGGCAAACCAAAAATACACTTAGTTTACCATTCATTTTTTTTTTTTTTTTAGTATACACGAACGAATTTTTTTCCTAAGGGAGTGTGATTGTATATGTCTAAATTTTATGCATTTTAGAATGGGTATGATAAATATTAGAATGTACAAATTTTATATTAAATTTCAAAAACTACCGAAAATATACTTAAATTTTGGCAAACCAAAAATACACTTAGTTTACCATTCATTTTTTTTTTAGTATACACGAACGAATTTTTTTCCTAAGGGAGTGTGATTGTATATGTCCAAATTTTATGCATATTATTTAGTTCGACGTTGTTCAAATCGCATTCACAATTTTTACTTAAATGCCAATGTACTTTCACCCGAACCACATTAATTTACACGTACTTTCACCTGCACCACATTAATTTATATGTCTGGCAATAAATTTCAACCTACCCAAATATAATTATTTAGTTCAAGACGATCAAATCGCACATTTTTACTTAAATGCCAATGTACTTTCACCCGAACCACATTAATTTACACGTACTTTCACCTGCACCACATTAATTTACATGGTCAGGGGCAATAAATTTCAACCTACCCAAATATAATTCAAATCGCACATTCGCACAATTTTTTACTTAAATGCCAATGTACTTTCACCCAACCACATTAATTTACACGTACTTTCACCGCACACATTATATTACATGGTCAGGGGCAATAAATTTCAACCTACCCAAATATAATTATTTAGTTCGCACGATTGTTCAAATCGCACATTCGCACAATTTTTTACTTAAATAATTGAAATGGTACACATGTTTAAATCCCCTATAAATATTGAATGCATACTAACAAGTAACACACAAACAAACACTAACAAACCAAAACACAAAATTTTCTCAAAAATGTCTAAAAAGACTTCACCAACAATTTCGAACAAAAGATTTCGCCAACAAGTTGATGAAGTTGAAATTTTAAGAGAAATGGAGAGAGAAAGAGAAGCGCTCTTAATGAGGAAGCGAAAGGAGATAGCAAAAGAGAATCTACTCTAAGGAGGAGAGAAAGGGGCGACTTAGGCTCCAAGATGAAGAAATGTTGTTAGAGATGGAGGAAGCCGTCAAGGGAGCAAGTGAAAGGGGAGGAAGAAGAACGCCGGACAGAGAATTCGATGCTTTGTACAAAGAGTGGGATGAGAGCAGATTTGAAGGTTGTCGTGACTATCTTTACGACGATGGTTACGACTCTAACAACTCACAAACTTGGGATCACCCAGATTATATTTAGTTGTGTCGAAGTTTACTTATCATTTGTTTGTTTCGTTTCTTTCATGGTGGTAGTTGTGTCTTTGTGTTGTTTCGTTTGTTGTTTGTATTAATTAATATCTTTGTTTTGTTCTAATCTAGATGTCAATTATTAAGAAAGTATATATTGTAGCAATAATTAATATTTTTATTTTTATTTTTTATGTTTTATTTATTTTTTGTTTGTTGAACATTTTTTTTGGCTATTTTTTTGTAACTGTTTGTTTACGCTGCGTAACGCTTATTAAACTAAATACGTATTTTGTTTTTAAGTTTAACTTCAACTCGCTTTGAGAAAGTTTCTTTAATATCTTTCAAAACGCTCCCGATTGTAATATTCAAAGATGAGGGTGTTCATTATCACAAAGATAGGGCCCGTGAATTAAATTTTAAATTTGTATTGTTTTTTCAGTTCATAGTGTTAGAACTCTCTATTGTGTTTCCTTTACATTTTTTTCATACATACGTTTTCAGTTATGTTTTGTAATCATTCTTTTCGATCTGGGTTTTACCATTTAAATGATTTTTGGATCTATATAATGGTACAATTACCTACGCACTTAAATTATATACGCCCAAATAACCACCAAATAATCTCACCTAATCTCATCTAGATCTGCTTTTTTCAACAACAATGGCCACTCCCAATCTAGATGAACTAAAGGTCAGCTGGATCGAAACCATTGCGACATGTTTCAAGCTACTTTTCAGCACGAGTTGGTGGAGCAGCGCAATCTTGATGAGGTTGGAGAATGGTTGGTTGGTTAGCAGGGAGAAAAATCCGGAAGTTTGATCGTACCACCGAGGTGTGCTCCATTTGGGACCGTATCATGAACAGGGGGTGGATGCACTAGGTTGTCTTGAAAAGATGCAAATCGTGGAGCGTGATATCTTGCAATCTCTTGAAGGAACATTGGGCTTGATACGTGATGGGATTGAACAACAGGAAGAACATGTTACCTTGATGGAGATCAATGAAGATCGTCGGACGGTTAGTTTCTTTGGGTAGATGTGTTTGGTGTTTTGTGTTTTGGTAAGTTGGATTAGGGTTATGTATATGGTAAGTTGGATTAGGGTTTATGTATATGGTAAGTTGGATTAGGGTTTATGAACAATCGCCTTCCTCTTTATTCACTATTTGTTTATGGATTAGGGTAAGTTGTACCTGTTTTGTGGATTTATAATTGTGGTTACAATTTTGTGTACTCAGATGCTGCTAATATATAGTGTCGGCGTTCATGTAATCAACAATTAATCTATGAAAATGTGGTGCTTAGTTTATCATATCTTGTTGTAGATCGATTTTATTTTCGTTATTAGTATCTTAAGGTATAGTAGCGAAAAGTGGTTCGGTATCCGGGTGCCAATGTAAACGTAAATAGGAAACACTAAAAGCATCTAAAGGATTCTGAATAAGCTAGATTAAACCTAAATAAGCACATGAAACAAAAAAACACTTAGATGCTGATGAAGTTCAGCAAAACAGGTACAAGGGGCTTACTTGGGACCTTACTTGAGATAAGCTAGAGAGGGATTTAGAACATGGGCTTTTGGATAATTAGTGTACAACAACCCAGCTAACTTTTGCCACAAAAAAATAGGCTATCTACAGCTTATAAATAAGCGCAAATAGGGTTGAGACAGAGTATGCAAGCGAAATTCACCCAATATACCTACTTTAACCCATCAACAGACATGGTAAACCATTTTTTTGAATTTTTTCCTCTTGGCAGTGATTAAACAAGCTAGCTAACTGATCATTTTTATTTTTTAAAAATTTTTATCACTAAAAACTCTTAACTAAATTGCTAATGGCTGCTTTTAGCTTATTGGCACTTTGACCTACATTCTTGCAAAGATTGAGATGTAAAGAAGGACCTTATGTCATTTTTCGCCAACATCATTATGTCATATATGGTTATACTTTGTTGATGCACTTATAGAGTGTGCCCTGACCAAAAAGGTAAAAAGAAAGAGCAAAATTGTTGCACACATTTCTTGGTAGATAAAAATTGTTAAGTTTCAGAGATGTTATAAAATCACATTCCTAGCAGTGCTTTCAATGAAAATTGGAACATTTTATAGTTCTTAATGTCATGATGCAGTTTGAGAAGATAAGGTGCAAGCATTTGTAAACTATGGTAATAAGTTAGTATAAAAACCTTCTTGCTATTACTACCAAAAGCTTCTACCTTCTAAAAGCTAATTAGGAGCTATATACTTGTCTATAGAAGCTTTAATGTTTCTTCTCGTTACCTTCAAATGCATACTTTAACAATGGTAAGTTAGCTGACTTCACAAAGATGTTAGACTCTTATTACATCTTACGGCAGACTACAATAACCTTTGTCGAGAGAGTTCATGGCATTCCATACAACATGGCATTTTGAGAGAGCAACCAAAAGCATTACTTGGTTCTTTAGGCGAACCAACAAAATTTGCAATGAGTCTTAATTTCTTACTATTTGCATATTAATCTTCCGGGCACAAAGCAAAAACATCCTACCGTAAAGTTAAAGATCGACAAAGTTCAAACTTAACCATCTCCACTGGCTGAAGTGTAAATGGATTTACAAGCAACTCCTAAATGGGTCAACTTGGGTTATGTTAAACCATTAAAAACTCCTAAACATATATAACATAGATAACATAGAATTTACAAGCAACCAGCATAGTACTTTAGAGTTGGCAATTTCAAGCCAAGCCAGTTACATAGAAATGGGTCAATTTTGGTTATGTTAAACCACCTAAATGTTACAAACACCTAAATGTTTACAAAAGTAGACATACCAACCACAAAAGATCTAAACTACTACAACACCTAAAAACATTACACACCTAATAGTTTTTCACATACAACACCTAAATTAGATGTAAACCATCTGTTGGTTTGACTAGTTCTATTGATTCTACCTTCTTGTATTTCCAATAGAAAGATATCAATTGCTCACGATAAGCTAGAGCAAATTCAACAGGATCATCGACCAACAATGGAAGACCGTTTGTCAAACGGTACAAAAAAATGCATAGCCAAATTCCACAATCTCCATAATAGCCACCTTGTAATGGAACATCTTTTGCATACCGAATGGTTATTGAATAAGTACGTGGATCAATGTTTTACTTGCCATGACCGACTATCTTCAAGATAAACGGGAATATCACTTGAAAAGTCTGCCTCAAGTATCCCACTGCATGCGGCCTTCTTCATCTGGACCACCAAGGCTGTCATATATGGTAACAAAACCTGATCGTATGTCTAGCGCCAAAAGCCCAGTGAATATTTGGCTCATTGACGGGAATGTAAACCTACAATATGAAAGGTGTATTAAAAGCAAACTCGTTCTAAAAAACAATGACAAACTGAAAACAGATATGAATTTAGTTTGTCAATCAAACAAGCTGTCATTTATGGTACCATACGCATCATTTACGGTATCATAAATATTAAAGACAATTTGTGCTTGGGATCATTATTCAAGTGCTTGTCTGTAACATACTTACACTATCAAGAAGTATAAGTTACCAATGTATTATGCAGTTTCGAAAGGAAGCTATCAAAATAAAGCACTTAAATTATTTATGAACAAGGCCAGATATATATGATTGTTGCAGTAGGTGTTTACCCATATTCTACATGTAAAAACAACTTCACCATAGTCCATAACAAAAGGCAAGATATAACCAGGCAAGATATATGTGCAAGTTTCATTGACCACTTAAAGGGGTGTTTGGCAAACTGTAACAAAAGTGTCTAATAGATCTACATGTTGGTCTTTTATTTTCACTCAACTTCTAAAAATCCAGTTTGACGTTAACCTACTGTGACAGCAACAATTTACGGGTAAAACAGACATTTCTTGAGCAATAATTAAACAAACATCTCTTTATGTCTCCTAAAACCAGATAGGTCTTTAGTAACAGGAAGTCAGGAACAAAAACTACAGGTAAATGAAACTGCTAGACAGAGCCTAAGATTAACCATCATATGCTACTTTATGTCTCCTAAAACCAGATAGGTCTTTAGTAACATTTGAGAACACAAATTAAAATGTTCGCTAAAACCCAATCCATTTTGATGATCTAAGTGATAGTGTACAGACATCTCTTTACACCCGAACCACTAAATATACATAAGGTCCATTATCAGAGATAGGCCCAATCCAATGCACAACACTCCCAGGTAGGGTGTTATCTTCATTGACAATCGAATATAAATTCTAGTAATGGGATACTCTCATATTGACTCAAACACTTATCCTATTACGACTCCAACACATATCTTAAACAATGACTCAATGACACTTATTCCTTGCGACATATCTCAAAAATAATACAAACTTATACTAACTCAACTAGTATCAGAACCCTTAATCAACATTTAATCCTATGGTATTCAGTTAATCTTCATGCCCATCTAACTACCAGATTTTGACTCATAGACAACCATGTGTGAAGGTATTTTTAGACAAGCTGTTACAACATGCTAATTGACCGTAATGAATAAGTTGATAACTGAAAACCAAAAGACTACTTCGTACCTTTTCAACATTTGGGGCTACCCAAGGCACACCATAGGTAATACCGTTTGCATAATACATTGGTATATCTCTACGTAGAAGCTGTGTGTTGAAATATGGTCGACCATCACCATCAGCATCTTCAGGTCTAAAACTCCACATATACAATACCCAGACATCAATGTGCTGCAATATCACAAGTATAGAGAAGAAAACTACATTAGCGAAATGAGAGATGGAATTTAAACGGTTTCAGGGATAATTAGTAGGTAATAATTACATACCAATCGCAGAAACCAAACCTCCATTCGTCCTGCACACTAAACCACCCAAAATGTATTGCATAGCTCCGCATTTGACCAAGGTAAACAAAATTTCATGTCCTTCCGTGAACGTAATAACATGTTAATGTCTGAATGACAATTGATTCTGGTGGATGGGGAAGCTTCAGGACGATTCAGTTCCTGCGAAATGATGAAAAACTCCTATGTTACATCCACTCAGAAGATTAATACTACACTTTGTTAAAGTTGTGGTTTCATGTTCTAAGTTTTGTCCTGATTGTAAAGTGGCCCTTGAAAATTCTATACTAAAGCCTTCTTTGTCAATTTTGACCCGTTACATAAATTGTTTTGTCCTGATTCTATACTAAAGGCTACCAGCCGAAATTCTATATATTAAGTATATGACTTCTAATAACTACAATAAGCTTAAACAAAAATGAATTGAATACTAATTAAGTATAAGTACCTCTTTCCATGGTTCAACTTTTATCTCACTTCCATCAGGACCAACAAGGGTGTATCTTAGATTATAGATCCTAGATCTAGTTCGACACTTTCGGCCCTTGGTGTGGTAGGTGGTGGAACTGTGTATGGAAGACACGTGGCGGCTCTTTTTCTCTGCGTTCAAACGGAACCCTTACAGTTACAACATCATCATCCATAGCCTCATCAAACAAAGAGTTCAAATCCTGAAAATGAGAAGCAAAACTGTTAATCCAGTTAATGATGAAATTTAAGAAATATAATTTGAACTAGGTAGTAAAACTTGCATACCACAACTCCTGAGTTATCCGTGAAATCACCATCCATCTGCTCATCAATCAAACCATTCAAATCCTGAAAAATGATATAAAAAAAAGTTTTATCCAGTTAATCATGAAACTTAATAAATAGAAATTGCATACCAAATTAATTCCCGAGTTAGCTGTGCCACCAACATCCATCTGCTGACCGCTCATGAAACCATTCAAATCTTGAAAACCATTTACATGGTCAGTGTTATACAATTAATAATCAAACTTAAGACATAATTCATAACATTTCCATACCAAATTTTGTTCCGCATCTAACCCATTTACATCCTGAAACTTAAATACAAAATTATACATATCAGCATACACTATTAACTAGTTATAATGATATTTAAATAATATTATGCGGAAGAGAAATGTGCATACAATATTATCCGGAAGAGAAGAAAAATCAATCAAATCTTCCAAATCCTTTGTTTCGTCCTGAAACAATAAATAAGTTTAATTATATATATGATGGTCTAAACTTATGCAAATGGGTACAAAAATGATTCAATAGTTACCTGTCCAGTGGTCGTAACATATATGTCTTTAAATACCAAATCTTCCTTCGCTTGCTTCCTCCTCAACATCAACTTTATTGTTATCTTCGGAAACCTCTTCCATAGGCTGCTTTGTTTCCTGCTCATCACACACCTTTGCTTCCTGCTCCACATCGACTTTGTTGTTATCTTCGGAAACCTCTTCCATAGGCTGCGCTTGTTTCCTGCTCAGCACACACCTTTGAATGTTGAACATTTTCCGCCACTTTGTTTGGCTCAAGGAGATCACCAAATAGTTCAATGACAATATTGGCTTCCTGCTCAACTGCCTCTTTGACTGGAAGGTTAACATGTTAATCATCAACAACATTGGTTGGGATAGTCAACTCCTTCATTAGCTGGAAGGTTAACTTCAACTCCTTCATCAACAACACCAACTCCTTCATCAACAACACCAACTCCTTCATTAGCCGGATGCTTATTTTGCTCTAAAGCAGCTATACGGGTTTCCATAGCAATCATCCTCTCGTAAAGTTGTCTTTTGGTAACGTGTTTGAGGCAATCATCACTATCGCTTTCTTCAACAGTGCGGACATGAGTACGAACCTCGGTCGCGGACATGAACCTCCGTGCGAACCTCTTCACGAATAAATTTTCAGGAAACCCTTGACTTGATCTTATCCCGTTTAACGGGATTATAGGGTCTTGCACGGAGGCGTGTGGTGTTGAAATACTCTAAGCTCATCCACCAAGTTGAACCTTTTTCGCAGCAGTTGGAACCATTTTTGTGGTGGTGGTTTGGTAACAAAAGCTTGACATAATCACTTTTGTGAAAAGCATTTACATTACCCCAAGCAACCCAACGGGAACAGCGAGTATCATCTTTGTCCCACCACAGCTTTGACTAGGAAAGCTTTCAAGAACAAAAATCTGTAATATAAACAAACATTATGTTAGATGGCACCACATTTGACTTAGGAAATTTGATAATAACTTCAAAAAATCCATGGAATGATAACAGGTAATTTTATAGATAAATTGGTGGTCATTTGCTACCCTGATGTACTTTTGGGTCATAGCCTGGGTAGTTTGACTTATGACTTTCAATTTCACATAAACAACTCAACCAAAATCAACTAACTAGAAACAAGGTTTTATAATGAAATAATCCTAAACCCTGAAAAGGAGAAATAAGCTAACACTATAAAAGCCAACAAATGAAGCTTATGTCTAAGAAGCTAAAAAAAACTAACCAAAGAGGCCCTCAAGGTGCTGTTGCAGTGAGATGTGCAGACAAATGGGGACTATTTTAGAGCTTATTAAAGGCAACTAAAGATCATCCAAAACACAAAATAAGCAAGGGTAGTTACTAATCTAACATCTAACACACTAATTGCATCATAAAATAGTCCTAAATCTATCTTAAATCCACTTTAATCTTGAGCAAAAAAAAAGTACCAATGGTCACTGTGAAACAAGCAACACATATAAAAAGGTAACTAGAAAAACTACTACCACGCCATTATCACTTGCATTAACTTGTAAAAGAGCTTGTGAAATACACTACCAAGAACTTATTTGTGGTCCAAAATCCTATTAAATCGGCCATCACTTTTTGTATGCTGAGTTCGACTAATAATGAGGAATTTAAAAATACAAAAG
This sequence comes from Chrysanthemum makinoi, assembly GCA_910596185.1. Classification (NCBI taxonomy): domain Eukaryota; kingdom Viridiplantae; phylum Streptophyta; class Magnoliopsida; order Asterales; family Asteraceae; genus Chrysanthemum; species Chrysanthemum makinoi. The sequence continues at coordinate 244,827,862 of OU343217.1, read as the reverse complement.
TAACCACTTAGCCACGATGAAAGGAATTTTATCGTTTCAAAAACGAGCATTCTAAGTCACTATTTAAAATATAACCAAAGATTAGTTCTTAAACTTGTGAATTTAAATGATCAAATTGACATAAATAATCCCAGGGGGGTAAAACGAGGCCTCGATGTAGGGAACTCCTACTCTAACTAAAGTTTTGCGATCGTTAAAGACCTATCTCAGAAGCCCCAATATAAAATAACTTCAATTTCCCAAATCATGACATCTAACTCTAACTGATTGTAAACACTTAAACAATAAAGCTTAAAACTAGATTATGCACACAGGATACCCGATCATACTTCCAACCGATCTTAAAACTAGTTCACTAAAGCTAGATTATTGTTTACATAAAGGACAAGTATCAAATTTCAACACTAAGGACAAGTTAGATACTAATATTTTCACTCACTTCAATTAACAAGCCTTAAAAACAACCTGTTGGGCAATGTAATAACTTCAATTAACAACGCTTTAAAAACAACCCTACTGTTGGCGTGCAATGTAATCGGCTTTAAAATACCTAATCATACTTCCAACCGAGCTTAAGACACTTCACTAACGCTTGTTTACATAATCACCAACTCTACGCTTACATATAAAAAAAGCTTAAGTTGTATTGCTAAATCTAAATAACTTCAATTAACAATGGGTTGTATAGTGGGTCATATTACTAACAGTTTACATATAAAAAAAAGTATACTAACAAACGCATTCACTTATGTATAAACATTGTTGAATTAAATATAATTTGAACCCAAAGTGTACTAACCTTCAGAGCAAAAGCAAATCCATACAAGTTATACACTGCTTGGTAGGACGCTCCCTCTCTTGCAACTCCTTCCATGTACTTGGTTCTGTTCTTAGAAACAAGATTATAGATCCGCTCATGGAATTCGAACCACATATGCTGCCCCCAAGGAAAGGAGTTCCATGCATCAAAATTGTCAGCTAAAACAACTATTTCTGAGGTCATCACATGCCTTAGCTCTTGACCCATGAAAACATAGTCATTGCTAAGAGAAGGCAAACACGTACAGCATCCTCAACGGTTATGTGAATGAAATCTTGACTCTCCAACATCCTCAATAGGTCCTCACCCTTCAAATACCCATAACCGGGAACACACTTCAAAAACTCGATTCAGATCATGCAAATGGTCTAAAGATATTTTACCGAATCGAAATCCGGTGATAAGGCAAAATTCCTTCATACCCATCTCTAAAGTGTGTCCACCCACATCAAAAATAAAGGGTGTATCAAATCTTGGATTATCAACATTCCTTTGGTGTTGGAGCAGGAAATTAAGAACATGATTATCATGCTCAACTGTTCTAATATTTAACCAGGGTCCTAACACGATTACTCTAAAGAGGTTAAATGAATTATCCGCCCTAAAAACCAACCTATCACGTATCTTTGTCAGAATGGATAACCTAGTTCGTATCGTGACACGAGCATTTACCACCTAATTGAAAATCAAAATAGTAACAAAAATTAAACTATTGCGGTAAAACCCCTAATAAGTTACACTAAATTGAAAATGAAAAAAAAAACTTACATCAAATGGTCGTGTTGGATTAGATGACGATGGATTAGAAGACATTGTTTGTGTTTCAAAATTTTGGTGATGATCAGGGGTTGAAGATGATAGTGTGTGTTTAAGAGTTTAGCTGTGTGTGTTTAAGAAGATGATCGGTGTGTGTTTCAAGATATGTGTGTTTAAGAAGTTTAATGTGTGTGTTTAAGTGTTTTATGTGTAAACCTGTTTTCAAAGTTGTATGTGTAAATTTAAAACGTGCCAAATAAAAGATAGACTTTGACTTATAATTGTTCATTCCCGAGAAAATAAAAAGGTAGATTTTGTACTTATTTGATTCCTTACATGTGTGCATTCCATAAAGTTATATTACATTCGATACATTCGCAGCATCCACCGCTTATACGTTGTATAAAAAGTCAAACAAGGCATTGGTTGTCACAGTGACTTTGTTGTCCCCTTTGGGAATTAAAAGAGTACATGTTGTCGGACACGTGTCACTATTTGGGTGGAGTCATACGCATTATTTTGGCATTTACATGACCAAATTGAGAAGAGGCTTTATTTTTGTACCTCAAAGTGACCAATATCCAACTTTTTGTCCCCTTTTGAGAATTACCCCTGATATTAATGTACCAGCAACGTGTATGTGTTATTTTATCATGCATGCATACCATGTAGATAAATAGTTTAATGTGCGAGTGAGTGACTTTGCAATACGGCTCAACCAACGGAGTGTTAATGGACTAGTATTTAATGTTAGTATCCATTATATTGTGTCAAACCTCTTTGATCATTAAACATTATTTATATCGTATTGACTTATTATTGATTTCATGAGGATCACAAGTTTACGTAAATACTAGTCCACTGACACGAAGAAATCTATGATAGGGTTTATTTTTCGAAGATGGCATCCCATGAAAAAATCTCATTTCATTAGGAAAAAATATCTATTAGGGCGAAAGCTTTTGAATACTTCGGAGAAAAAAATTGACGACAAAAGGAGATGTTTGAGAACGAAAGATCGCTGGAAAAAATTTGTTAAAAGTTCTTTTGCGTGTAATTTTCTTGATGAACAAAAAGATTTCTTGATCTAGCGGAGTCCATGAAAAATTTACTTCCTCAATTATGAGGTTCTGAGTTTAAGTCAATTGTATGGTACTCGCGCAATGTTGCGGTTTAAGTCAATTGTATTGTACCCGTGTAATGTTACGGTGACGACGACGACGAAAAAAAAAATTGACGTCTATAGATAGTAATAGTAAGAATGAAGAAGTCGTGATGGTTGTTGGCGGTGGTAATTGTTTATTGCAGCTATAAAGGAAAGATTCATATGTCGTTTATTTATGACGTCAAAATGAATGAATATACTTGATTATATTATGCTACTCGTCGTGAAGATAAATTTATATAGTTCCTTCATATAAAAAAAAATGAGATGTAACTCAGTACGAAATATATATTAAAATTAGCAACCAAAGTAATTGTGTCTCATAAATTACGTGAAACTTATTAATAAACCATGTTTAATATTTATACCATGGACATGGCTACGTAAGATCGTCCATAAAACCGTCCATGAGATAATAAGTTGCAAATTTTATAATGCTTTTAGTTTGAGATTAATGTTCTAATAATAATATAAATAGTTAGTTACAAAATTAAATTTTATGATTGCATGATCATTATACATATGTGTAGTTAAGAACTCAATGATCATTAAAATAGAATTGTGTAGTTATAAATTTGCATTTATATTGTTTTAACTTAAGTTTTAATGTTTAAATTAATGTGTACAGTTATAAATAATTGATGCTTATGATAAATTATTATTATTTGTTCTTTAATTAAATATCTTTTTTTAAATAATAGCAAGTGTATAAGCTTAAAAGTTTTAAAAATTTTAAAAATAAAACTCCTAAATGATTTATATTGTAGAGATAAATTTGAGGTTGACGTGTATGTGTAAGATTGTAAAAGTATAGATTCATTTAAAAACAAATTTGCTTATACTGCATTTTTTTCAAGCTCTATATAATAGAAGAAGATACAAATTGACAAATGAATTTTTTAAGTGACCAATAGATTAGTTAATTGCAAAATCGAGCTTTTATTATGGCTAATAAAAGTCAAAATTGTATTAGTTTGGTTAAACTTTTGTTTGGTTGAGAAAAAAATAAAAATACACATAGCCTTGTGAGCTTTTTTCTTTTCCTTTTTTTTTAATTTTATACCTAAGTGTAAATAAATGTTATACTTTAAATGGTTAATTGAATTTACAACCAAACCTTAAACTTTTAAAATAATGTTAATATTAAATCTAGTTTTATGGACTAAAGTGTAAGTTCCTCAATTTTCATAATTTCTAAAAGTATTTATATTTAACAAAAACCCTATATACTTTTTAAAAATTATGAAAAACAACATCTATTATTATTATTACTGTTATTGTTCATATTATTATTTTTATTATTTTTTTTTAAATATAAATTGTCATTTTATTACTGTAAAAATTTACATAAAGTTGAATGGGAATTTAGACACAAGTTGTGCTCCAAATCCTTTTTGAATACAAAAACTTACTCTATAAATGATAAATGCATCACTTTTAGCGTTATTTGAGTGACTAGTAGAAATAGACTTATAATAATAATAATAATAATAATAATAGTAATAATAAATATAAAAATAATAATAATATTAATAATAATAATTCAATAAAACCTGAATCGTTTCCGGGCCTACGGAGGACCCCAGAAGCAGGGTGGAAGGGGTTTTTCCTATAAATATCTCTCGTCCAGTCGATGGTAATAAACTTCTTAGTGGTTCGGTTAGTTTGAATGAAAAATTGTGTTAGGATCTGGCGTTGAAAAGGGTTTCTAAAACTATTTTGCTTATGGAAGCTATACTTAAACTTAATGACCCCCAGTGTGAGCTCTTTCTTCTTTGTAATTATGTTGGGGTTGCGAAATTATTTTATGCTTTGAGGACATCTTCCCCTTTGTTCATGCGATATGCCCAAGTCCGATTTGATCAGATATTACGTGTTTCCTTGGAGAAGATTAATACAGCCTTCGGACCATGGTTTGATGATTGGCAGTGGCGGCTTTGTTGATCCCAGTTGAGCAAACGATCCTTTATAGAAACTGACTTAATCAAAGACTTATAAAGTATCACGCGGAATTTAATACTTAATCTTAAGAAGAAGAACAATAAACATTCAACACCTCAATTTTATTATTAATGAATACTCTAACGATATTAGGGTTTTACAACCTTGAAGTGTATCGACCTTAGATATAAAACACATGTATATCTAATCTAACCTAGGACTTCCTTTATAGGCTAAGGAGTCCTTTACATAATACAATACGTAACCTACAAGATAAATATCTTTTCCATATTTATCTAATACAAAATATTAAACCGACTATACAAGACTAGCAATGGTTACAATACAATATCCGTGGTTACACAATACAACTAGCCGCTTTATCATCAAGCGATTGATTCATTCTTACGTCCGTGGTTTCAACAACTCTGTCCAAGGTTCCAACACTTAGAATAATTCATGATCCAAGGAACCTAAAATCCAACAATCCTCCCCTAAACTTGATACATTCAAATAGAATTCTCAAGTTTTGTTTAAGCTCAAAACACACGAGTGGAGGATATATCCAAACACTTACTAGTTTTAAGAATTGTCTCATACTTCAGCAACAAACTGTAAGCTTGACCATCATGGGGCATCAACATCTTCAAACCACCGGGCTTCACCATCCGAGCAATAACTCCCGGATAATTATTCAATTTGGGATAATCACCTTCGCAAGCATATGAATAACTTCTCAGCATACGTTAACACATGAACTCCACAAGTTTAATATAAAAACCATCTTGTAACTTGACCATTGTAGAGTCCCTTCCATTCAGGTTCATCATGAGTTGGTTCAAACAAAATCTTCAAGTGATGATAAACCAGTCTCTCATGATAATCATGTGGATGTATATCACCAAACTTATTCTTGTAAAGCTTCCAAAGATTCATTAAATCATCTCTATCCAGATATTGAAGCATTTGTGAAAATTTATTAAACTCAAAAACTTCATTATTGAGTCTTTGAATTTGCCAACATCCTTCACTTCCATTAAGCTCAAATTCATAAGAGATAATTTGATTACTATCTTCAATCTCTTCAAAGTCTTTTAGAACCGGATGTCTCACAATCTCATATTTTCTCTTTAGATTACCTTTAATCCACTCTTCATCTTTTTCAGAATTCATTGGAGTAAAATTTTCATTATTAATCCTCATACACATCAGATAAATCTCATGAATTCTTTCAAATGAACATTTACTAAGATTGTCAGAAATATGTATGCCTGAATTCTTAATAATCTTCATCAGTACATTCCTCATCTCTCGTATTGTAGGAGGTTTCTTACTTTTAACTTGCTTCTTTTCCTTACTGATCCTCCTTGCCCATTCACCCAAGATTCTAGCTCTTTCCTCATCATCTAACAATGCCCATTCTTGAGTAGTATACTCATTACGCATTTGATTAGAAGCTGCTGAATAGTTTTGTGATTCATACCATTTAGCTAGCCATTTCGAGTAGCCTCCTCCTCTTCCCAGCTTTTCTTTCTCTGCATTTAGCTTCCTCTTGAAGGCATGTATGCTTCTTGTATACTCTTCATAAGTCAAGCAATATGTTCTTCTACACTTTTAAACTTTTAAAATGTGTGCTCTGCGAATACCTTACTCCCCACAATTCCAGTTGAGCCACCTCTTTTCAAAGGCTCACCATAACTAAACTTTTACCTTTTGGGTTTGGTTCGATGAGGTTCAAGAGATAAAAGCAGTGCAATGATGGGTGTAGGGTTAGTTGAGGTTTTGCTAAGATTGATCAATGTACTTGTAGCTTCTTTCTCAACTTCTTTTGATTTGGGTGGTGATACAGAGGTGGTTGAAACAATGGTAGATGTAGTTATGATAGCAGTGGGTAAGACTAAAGTGGGAGTGGTTGTGATTACCATTTCATTCTCCATATTCACAGCTGGAGAGGAGTTGACTTTTCTTCTCAACCTTTTCATTTTCCTAAAAATAGCAACCCCAGGTCTTAACACTTTCTCCAAAACAAACATCCTATGCTTCAGTCTCCTTATTTCTTTACCCTGAAACACAGCCAACTCTTGAAGACTTGAGATTGTAACCTCCATCTTGGTACATTTAGCCGTCAATTCATTTAAGTGTTCAAGAATTTCCTCCACCACTTATTAGAAGAGGTGGTTCATTGGAAAAGTCATCATGTACCAGCTTAGGATCCGTCAATTCAGTTTCATGTTCTAAACTATCCTCATCACTCGGTACGTGTTAGCGCTCCGAGAGGTGAATCCTTGGATATATTAAACATAGCATCGGACCTTGCACGAACATCTATGCACCACAGGTGAGCGGTTGGCTAGGGATTCCTCCACCTGCATTGAGTTCCAAGGAACTGTCCACATTAGGAGTTGCCAAAGGTTGGGTCTTAATGATGTTTCTACTATCGACCGACATCTAAGCATGAATCATTAGTGGAAGCCCTTCCAATCATGTCACCTCTAACTTGTGCGACCTCATGAGCAACACCACTAGCACCACACAGGTAGCTTAGTACCCTTCCTCTTCCTAGTCCACACAATTGGTTTAAGGTGGTTACGAGTGTACTATCGGTGGGTTGAGGTGTACTATCGTGGTTTGAGGTATACTACATCGATGAGTTGAGTTATACTAGCAGGTGGGTTCAGTTCTAAGGGTTGAGACTCAAGACCTTCATCAAACTTCAGAATGACAAATTAGGCATATGTGGGAATAAGGGAACATCTCTTATCGAAAATTGGGTTGATTCCTCATATGTGCAAATAACTTAAGAAGCATATAATGCACTTCATACTCCCTAGAATGCTCAACAGGTTCTTCTATTTGACTTTCCACAATCAGTTGCACAAACCTAGGATATAAATAATACTTTCCCTTCTTCCTAATATTATGTACAAACCCATCATAAATCATCCTAGACCAATTAAACTTCCTCCCATCAGACAAACAAATGATAGCAGTAGCAATTTTGGAAGGGAAGTCATCAAATCCAGTGGTCTTATTACTTATACACATCAACAAGGTATGAATCAAAAACTTCCATTGTTGTGAAAACATGCTTTTAAAAAATTTTACCTTGTCTCCCCTGTGTGTATATCCTAACCTCTCTAAACCTTCAAAAATCTAATCGAAGATTAACCACCATCGGCATCATCTAACTTCAAAACCCTTCTAATAATCTCCTCATCAACCAAAATATCATTCTCATCCACAACTGTACTAGCGTCTACTCCATCGACCTCCTCAAGAGCATTCCTCCGGAATGATGTATATAGGCTTTAAAGATGGTTGGTGTGACGATTAAGGCAAAGTGAATAGGGTATCCAATAAGGAAATCAATCATTTGATGAAAACCTTGGATCGATTGTTTTTATGAAATTAGCAACTAGGTTATGGGAGTTGGGATATTGATTCGGCATGATGATGATGATGTGAAGTTATGTGAGGATTTGTGAATGTGACAAATGAAAGTGGTTTAGGTTTATGTAAAGCGCCAATTGGAAGTGATTTGAAGATCAAGTAAATGACCTATCAGTGATTTGGGGATATAAACGTGTTTTCTCCAAAGTTACCAAACAACCACTTAAGTATCAAAAAATCACAACATGCTAGCGATGGTTTGAAAACCTCTATCGGTGGTTTGAAAAACACCGATGGATACAAACTTCACTCCAATCAGTTGACCAATAGATATAGCAAGCAAATCTTTGTCAATCTGAGTGATATCTAACAAAAATATGAAGGATTACAACAATGAACACATTTTTTTTTATATAAAAGCTCCAAAGGTCCAAAGCAAAATCTCCAAACCAAAAGTTCCAAAATACACAACTATCCTTCATACCTGCATATCACAAACATAAACCAAGCAACGAAAAGAAGGTTAAGGTTAGCGATGGTTAGAGTAAAACAAAAAGTGGTTCCATATACTTAGCAGTGGTTAGCCAATGTGCTAAAGTCTAAGTCAATATGGTCAACTTCCGGTATTAATTCTTTTTCAAAGTCAAAAGACTTCATTAACTCCTCACCCACTTAAACCTTCCCCTCATTTACTCACAAAAACCATTTACTATACCTATAAAAGAATCCCAAGGCACAAGTAACACACACCAATTAATCCAACTTGCTTCCAAACCCTAATTTCTCAAAAATCCACAATCAACAACAACCAGCATGTTTAATCAACCAGAAGTCATCAATCTAACATCTTCCTTATCATCATCATCAAGTGATGATTCTCACCCATTGTTTCGTTACCCTCATCAAGATGAACCGCGACCTAGAAAGTCCCCCTTTCTCCCTTCATCTGAAGAGATAGTGTGGTGGATCCTAGTGATTCATCTAGGGGTTGATGACTCTCTGGCCTAGAGCCAATCTTCAATAGATTGGTGAGGAGGAAGCAGAGAGTACTCACAACCTTCACCATCCCAACCCCAACCAAGCCAGCGTGCAGGGAATCCACCACTCCCAAAGAAGAGAGGTGGTGATTGGTCTTCTGTTCAGATCCGGTTCTTCAAACCATGGAAGGAAGGGAAAGGGCAAGGTGTAGAGGTGAAGGAAGGGAAAAGGGAAGATGGAGTAGTTGCTTTATGGTGAAGCAGTAGATGGAACAATGCAAGATTTCTCATATCACAAATGCATCCATCATCGTTTCATCAATCCATCTTTCCATTTTCATGACTTCTTCATCTTACAAGATATGTATATCCACCAACTTTTGTAATAGATGATAGGAACTTGAAAAGCTAGTTGTGATGTATTCTCCTTGTAGTTTGTAACCATGATTGTAACCACTGCATTGTATAATGCAGTTTATGAACTATGAATAAGAGTATCATGGCTATTTCCTTTGTAGTCTCTTGCATCATACAAACAGTGAGTAACTTCCAAATCTACCAAAATGGTTAAGGGAACACAAAGAAACAAACAGTGGTTTGAACATAACTATCAGTGGTTAGAAACAAAAATAGCAATACGAAGATCACATAATAACGGTCAATACTTATACAAACTTTTACAAAACAAGTTGAGATTTAGAGATTAATCATTCTAATACTAACTACAAGGTCTGAAACCTCCCACATCAAAAGATTTAGTGAGAAGATCACATTGAAATGATTATGGATTTTTACCATTTGAATCAACCTTTTCTCATTACAATCTCTAATGAAATGATGCCTTATCTCAATATGCTTAGTTCTAGAATGTAAAGCAGTTTTTAATGATGCAAATTGTCTTCATTATTATCAATGTAAATCTTAGTATGCATAAAGTTGTACCCAAAATCCGACAATTGATTACGAATCCAAAGAACTTGACCACAACAACTAGCAGACCACATATTAAACGGTTGTAGAATTTGCCACTATAGTTTGCTTTTACACCGCCATGAAATTAGTCGCTTCCCAATGACATCCTCCAGTTGTAGATTTCCTATCAAACTAGCACCAACATAATCACTATCCAGTATAGGCCACCAAATCAAAAGAGGAATCCTTAGAATACCAAAGGCCCAATTTAGGATGACCTTTAAGGTATCTAAAGATTCTCTTAACGGCATTCATGTGTGATGTATTGGGTGTGACTTGAAATCTTGCACACACATCCGAGAACATTATATCGACACAGATGCGATGGATACATCAAAGATCCAATCATGGACCTGCAACTTCAAATCAACTTTGGGACTTCCATCATCCTAGCGATGGTTTCGCGAGTCTCCATAGGTGTACTAACACTCTTCACATCCTGAAACCCAAACTTCTTCAAAATATCTGCTATATACTTGTCTTGACTAATGAAAATACCATCAGTCCTTTGTTGAACCTGTAGCCCCAAAAAAAGTGAGTTCTCCTATAGAACTCATCTGAAACTTATCATGCATAAGTTTCTCAAAATCTATGCATAGCTCCTTATTAGTTGAGCCAAAGATGATTTCATCTACATAAACCTGAACCAGTAAAATATCATCCTTGTGCTTCCTAATGAACAAAGTCTTATCAATCAGCCCTCTTTTGAAGTCATTGTCCATCAAATAAGTAGACAGCACTCATACCATGCCCTAGGAGCTTGATGCAACCCATACATAGCCTTCTTCACCTCAAACCTTGTCGGGATGATCGGGATCTTCAAAACCGGAGGTTGACAAACATAAACCTCCTCATCAATTGTGCCATCTGACTTCTTAACATCCATTTGATACACCACAAAATTCTTGAATGAAGCATAAGCTAAAAATAATCTAATAGCCTCAATTCTTGCAACTGGAGCAAATACTTCATCATAATCCAAACCTTCAGTTTGTGTGTATCCTTGAGCAACCAACCTTGATTTGTTCCTTACCACTATTCCTCTTTCATCCCTCTTATTTCTGAACACCCATTTTGTTCCAATTGCCCTTTTACCATTAGGAAGATTAACCAATGTCCAAACCTCTTGAAGTTTGAACTGAAGAAGCTCCTCTTGCATTGATTCTACCCATCCTTCTTTAGACAAAGCTTTTTCCACTCTCTTGGGCTCCTTTTGAGACAGAAAACAAGAAAACAGGCAGTTTTGCAGATCTTTATGACTATTTCTTTTGTGAAGTGATCTTGCAAAGAAACTTGCGAGGAAAGGTTTTAGTGTTCGAACCTGCTTCTTGTTTGAACAGGGGTGTTCAAATTTCCAAGTATTTGTTCCTTAGGATGAATCTTGTGTATCCTTGTGGTGGTGGTTGAACTTTCATGAATGACATGTTCCAAATAAGTAAAATCAGCATTGAAGAAATCATCCATGTCTTCATCATCATGTAGAAGTATCAATATCTACCGAGCGGGCATGTCGGGATCATGTGGATACTCCTCTTCACCAAATAATGGCTTTGCAGTTGGTCCAAAGAAAGTACTATCACCGGTACTTTGCGGGGTTTCAATTGTCTTGGCGGTGGTAGAAGTTGGCTTAGAAAGCTTTCATTATTTCTATCCGTGATTTTTTTGGCTTTAGATGCTTTCGAAATTTGGATATTGGATTTCACAAAACATCATAACATAATAATATTAGTATGGTTTAAGAGTTTAGAGAAGAGTAGAATGTGGAGCCTTTCTAGAGAGAGAAAGTAAACAAAGAAAGAAAGGTTAGATTGAGTGAAAGGTCCAACCTTGGGAGGTAGAGGGTATTTATAGTTACATACTGCGTCCTCCTTGATTGTGGATCGGGCATACGGTGGGTAAAGACCCGTTCTTCCTCCACGGTGTTACACTACACTAAACTAGGCTAATAACTAACTAATAAAATAGTAAATAACGATATGTCTACGAGCTAACATATGCTAGACTATAGATGGGGTGACCGACACTTCACTATGGAATTTCCTATTCCTAACAATCTCCCCAAAGGAGGTCACCTATGTTTTACATTTCGAATCCTAGCATTCTAATTTTTCTTCTGTTATGAGCTCGTAGACTTTAATTCTTCAATGTCCGCATTCTTTGTGCTTTTGTAGTGACTCTTCATTGTCCGATTATTTTATACTTTCAGTGGAGGTCTTTGAACTGATCCACATCTTTGATGATCTTCGAGCATTCATAGAGATCATCCCGACGATAAATCTACGATCACCCTTTAGTGTTGCTATTATGTGATGTTGTGACTTTTGGACCGACATGCTCACACTTTCTGGATCATGCCATCTTTCCATCAGAGTAGCGAAAGCTTTACTGGCTCATGATATTTGCAGCATCGTAGTAGAAACATAGTATAAAAATATCGAGCCGGTTACGTAGATATGCACAAGTCATGATTTCTTCAATTAAGTGTGGATGATGTGAGCATGCGGCTTAGGATTGACTTCTCAATTGATCGGTACACCAAGTCCAAATGTACCTGCAACAGAGTTAGCAATAAAACACACGAAAATGTCTTTGATCACTTTCGTTGAATTGAGGTACCGCGACGGTTCCCGTTGATCAATTACAAATCTTTGTGATCGGGGGATTCCTAAGAATCTCCTTGTGAGTTTCAGCATTTGCTCTAGTCGTTATCAAACCGAATGTCTCAAAGAAGACAACAGAGTGAGTGAACCGACAAATTGAGATTCAGCGATTGATGAAAAATGATTTGAAAAACAATCGCGTATTGCTTGAAGAAAGAGTTTTGCAATGCGGAAGGGTTTATGAGAAAGATCAATTTTCAATCAAAATACTTTTTTATATGAAAGAGAATACACATTGATGTGCTAGAGAAAAAAAGATTCGCACATCGAGCGGTTTTTCTAAAGCATTTTTCAATCAAGCGATACTTTTTGTTTTGAAAACATGAGTACACATTCGACGTGCTAGAGAAAAGAAGGTTTGCACATCGAATGGTTTTTCCAAAAGCATTAGTCAATTCCAATCTGGACCAAGGTTGATTCACGAGAATAAGCCCCATCGTTCTATCCAATTGTCACAAGCTTGATCTTTTGGAAAGATCTCACATGTCACCCACCAAGAGCTTGTTTGATGTTGGCTCTAGAAGGATTTCCATCTTCATCGTGAATACTTTTACATATTACTTGGATGTTACGTAATACCACAAGGATAATGCGTAGGACTCTCAATATATACTTACTTTCCACATTGTGTGAAACAACAAGTCTTCATTAATTTTGTGTCCTAATTAAATATTGTGGATGATCTCTTGGCTCTAGACTCAATTGTGCACATTTGGTTCCTATCTCAGGAGACTAGAGAGGGTCTCCTTCTTCAATATCAACAATCTCTAAGAGAAAGTCGATAGATTATGTCGGTTCCCGTGAGAATGAAACAAGCCCTTTTAAGAGGAACTTGAGTGGTTTGGGAAGTTTAGTGCGGTCGTCCTTTGGGTCCTTGACGTCTTGTCTTCAATACGGTGTTACCTTAGTAACCCCGGTAGCATATGAATTGAACCGGTTTACGCTCTAAGGTTGAATTATTGGAGGGCTATTTCTTTTCACCCTTTTCACATTCAATTCTATTTCATTCTTCAACCCTTGATGCTTAATGAGACATCATAACTAGAACCTTGTTGGTTTATTCAGTACTAGCTGTACCGGTCCTTTTCTTCCCATTTCTCATTTTCTCCCTTTTTTTCATCATACCTAAGGACTCTACACTATCTAGTCGATTGTCCCTGGGTAGATCCCTCCGGCTCTGGCGGGATCGTGGGAACTAATACCTAACCTTACCATCCTTATGACTCCATGCATAAAGTAAATTTAGTCGGTCTTTTGGTATTGTTCTTCTTCCATTGGAACCAATCGAAAACCTTTTGAAAATAAATCCAAGTACCTGTGATACATGATCAAAACATTTTGTTCCTGAATTGTTTTTTATATTTTTAGAAAACGCTCCACCTCCACATGTGCATCAAATGTATTTGAAATGGTTTTAGCACATGGAGGCAAGAGGATTTGAAACTTTCAGATTTGAGAATGAAAGATTCGATTCATTGATCGACAATTTCTAAAAGATATCACCATCACTTTCCCGATCAAAGTTAGTATTTTTCATACTTTGTTAAAGATATTTTATGGGAAAGGATGTGGTTTTCAAAAAGTTGCTCCCCTTCAACTTGTGCATGTGATTTTTGAAATTGTTTTGCCGAAGAGAGAAAAGAGTTCTTAGAAGCACATTCAGATCATATAGCCATCTTGAAACCATTAGAAAATCAATCAAGGTACTTTTTATTGAAACTTAAGAAATTTTGTTTTGTACCTTGAAAGTTTGTTTTCTTTTGAAATGCTCCCCCTCAATAGTGCTTGAGATTGAAGTTTGCACATATAGGAGAGCAATATGCACATTTGAACCAAAAATGATCATCTTTAATCAAGTTTCATTATTAAATCACAAATTCTCCCCGATCAAAAATATCAAACCCTTTGAGATTTTGGATCCCAAGTGATTTAATAAGGTTTAGAAAAACATAGGAGAAAATGTGGCCAAGTTTAAAAACTCATCTTGTTTTTGGATAAATGCTCCACCTCAACATGTGCATTATGTATTAGAAATCGTTTGGTACATGGAGGCAGGAGTGCCTTTAAAGGACTAAACCAATTCCATTTAAACAAATTTGAGATTTAAATCACGTTCTCTCCCCCGATCAAAAATTTCAAACCATTTGAGATTTGTGATCCCAATTGATTTAAATCTTTTAGAAAAATTTGGGAAAAGACGTGGCAAGATTTAATTTTGAAAAATGATCGAAGTGGACCAATTTAAAACATTAAAGATTGTTAGTGTCAAGTATGATTGTTTTAAGAGATCTTTAAGGAAAATAAAACAATTTCACAATAAACAAGAACAGAAAAAATTTCATTTTGAAAGATCTTGATTCTAAAGAAAAATCATACCATGACATAACATTAAATCTTTAGATCACCACATTAATACGTACAAACGGACTTTTATGAAGAGATATCGTTTGAAAATATTTAATTTGAAATCACTTAAGATTTGACCAAATAAAGTCCGGTTGATTTCAAAACTTTGAATCCGATTTATTTTCAAAACAATATTTTTCCATTTTCAAAACAATATTTTTCAAAGTTTTAGAAAAATGGTATCATCACTATTTATCCTGCATAAAGATACGTTCGGTGGTTGAGAAGCTTATGTTGTTGCTGTAGGGCTTGGAAGAAAACCGTGTGATCGATTGAGACTTCTTTTGCATTTTAATGCCAACCGAGGTCAAATTAAGCTCCGTTTCTTCATTTCTTTGATGAAGAAAACCATCTCATGATGAGACCTCTTACGTTGCATTTTTCCATGCCAACTCTCCATAGAAGTCCAACTAAGCTCCGTTTCTTCATTTGTCAACCCAAGATATAGTTACCCTTTCCTTTCGGCATCCAATCATATTCATTTGTGGGATCCGGATCGGGAACATTCTTTTATACCATGATATCTGCATATGTTAGTGGACACAAACAGATATATGGTGGTCGACATCACCCAAACAACAATCGACTAATAAAAGTCAATTCAACATATCAATCAAATCATACATAGGCATGGGAATAAAGTGTTTATCAATCTATAATCATCTAATCCTAACAATCACATCCTAGAAACCTAGTCCTTCAACAAAGGCAATTATATTTTTTCAGATAAGCACGTAGGATGATTAAGAAAGTCCGTTAGATGATATAAATTTGAAAACATTCTCCCCCTCAATCAATGACTTATTTTCATGAACAGTTTTAAAAGCGCTGAAGTCATTGATAAAGTTTTTGCAATTTTATGAAAACTTGATTCTGATTTATTTTCAAGCAACTCAATTACCATCATTTATGAAAACAACAAATATTTTTCTGAAAAATTTATAGAGGGAAAAACATTTGTGTAGGAACAGCAGTCCTTCGACATACTTTCATCATTTTGTTTTAGGAAAAGTGCACGAAATATTTGAAAATCGGTTTAGTGCAGCACTTTCCTTTCTTAAACTATGGTTTAGTGCACCATAGTTTAAGCAGTTCTGATCACAGTAAGCGCAAGCCATTTTGAGCAGCGGTTCTGATCAGAAATAAACTGTAAGCCATAATTTTTAGACATGTTTTTAAAAAGGAATATTTACACCTCCTGTTCGAACTTCATCTATGGTCCCATGCCATTATTGAATGACATTTCTAAGACCGTAGATGTTATCGATACCAGAAGACATATCTTGATAAAACATATTTTTGGTATTTTTCAAATTTTCTGATTTTTATGGGTTTTTGAAGGTTTTATATTTTTCTATTTTCTTTTTGTTGGTTTTATATTTTTGTATTTGGTTTTTTTTATAAATATTTACAAAGATAGTTTAGATGATATAGTTTAAGAAGATGATGATACGAGTACCAAGATAAGGATATCGAAGCAACCCGTTGTAGAAGATAGAAATCGTCATCTCTTAAACTTTCACCACCAAATCTTTGAGGCTCCGGAATAGAAGATAAAACATGAGCCTTTGAAGAGAGACTTTGGCGACTTCCCCAAACCGAAAATCCTTTAGTAGAAGCAGATTCAAAGCTTTCTTACAAGCTTCCCTTAGCCAGTGCACAAAAGCACACCATTATCATCGAACTTGTCGCTCCTTTTAAGAATAATCACCATGATTCATCGTTCGAGGTTATATCATCCAATAGAAGAACAGCAACGTATCATCCCACTCTTTAAATTTCTTCTCATATTTCATTACCACTGAAGTCTGAAGCAATCCATTCCAAAAGATGTCAAGAGACCACTTCCCCCAAGTAGTTGAATTGATGCAATCAACCTCTTTGTATAATGCTCAAGAACTCTCCCGAATACACATCATGAGGGGATTGAAAACACCTCCCCATGTTCACATTTTTTCTTCCACGATGATCGTGTGTGAAGCTCAAGAACCCGTACACCAATACCCAAAAGCTCTCCGAATAACACATCAGGGGAATGAAAACACCTCCCCAATGTTTACATTTTTCTTCCACGATGATCGTGTATGAGCTCCAATCGAAGTACACACATTCCCACCGAAAAGAATAATGATAACACCTCCCTCATGTTATACATTTATCTCCCCTGAGAATGTCATACTTGTGTACCTCTTTAATCTTCAGAAACTTTCTCTTCCATCACTTCCCCCACGTAGTTGGAATAATAACACTAAAAGCCTTGATGAGTAAAACCAGTTTCTCTGCGGTCATGACATTTGTCTTCCCGAGATATCTTCAATCACTTAGAAGACTTAAGTTCATCAAGTTTACTCGCGTTTAGATGCTTGTCTCCTTCCCCTTGCTAGTTTTGACACTTTAGAATAAAGAACATAGTATAAGCCCAAATACTTGAAATCTTTATGAGAAGAACACTTGAAATCATGTGAGAATCAACTTCTGAAGAAGACTCTCGACTATTTTTATCAACCCTTATATAGACAATTTGAAGTGACCATTGATGAAAACCCGATATACCAAACTTGGCTAAGTAGAAATCCCCACATTTGTATCTTAATCTTGCACTAATGTTGGAAGAACGGTGTCGAGAAATTATGCTTCATGCAAATCTCTTAAGTACTCACTACTCAATCAAAGTATGAGACATTAACACCTCTTGCGATTATCCACGTCGTATCGCGTGTCACCGAGTAAAACAACGTAACTTCTAATAGTGATAGTTAACCGTGTCTTCAACCATCCACCCCGGTAACTAGATAAACCAAGACTTCAACTCAAATTCTTAAGCCCGAGCAAGTTATCAAATAAGAACATGCTTTGTGAAAGTCAACTTCAATCTCAAATAAGTGATAAATGATTAACTCCAAAGTAATCAACTTGTGTCAAATGCCCAACATGTGAATAAACATACAATCGGATGTACATTGATCCATCGAATGAACCGGAACAAATGATTCCTCAACATCAATGCCTTCTTCCTAAAGTTATTCATGTAGAGACTCATCCGAAGATTCACCAATAATGTCTTCAATCGGATGAGGTAGTCATTTTCCTTAATGTTCATGTGGTTGATTTACAGAGTGCACAATAATCCGTGAAGATGTGGTAAAGGAATACCTAAGAAGGATCATTTTCATGAACAATAATCCATGAAGATTTGGCAAAGGAATACCAAAGAGCGGATTATTATTCAATAGTGCAACCGCAATATTACAATAGTCAATATCAGCGCTCGAGGAATAGCTGGAGATTGGGTTTCTCGAGGAATCACTGCTAAAGAATATGAGCAAGTCTAATTGGGGATTGAATCATCTTATCACTATCCCCAATAGTGCTCTCCATAAACCAAAAATGTTTGATAAATGCCTGATTAAGAAGAAGTCTTTAGATAATCGATTTAGTCTTCTAACATGCATCGAGAAAATGTAAACGAGGCATGACTCGACCTTCTTCAAGATTGTCCAGTTGGGGAATAGATAGTTAACATCTTCATCACACCAAAAGCATCCCAATTAACTTACCTCTTGCAAGTCCCTTTAACTAAAATCCCTCCCAATCAAACAAGAACAGAAAGATATTTATGAAGGAAATCAACAATCACTGCAAGCGAACACTAAATGGTAACACAAACTACCAATCACATCAAACAAAGCAGAGATTGTTGGAATCATCATGTTGATGTATGCGTGAAGCATTAACCGAAGCATTTTGTCATTAATCATATCGGCCGGTAAGATGTCAACCAGTGGCTCTTAGAAGAAACTACATGTGAAGATGATCCGATAAGAAGAGTCTCGAATCTTACATGAGTTGGAGCCGGTTTGACCATATATTCTCAAATATCAATCAACTATGCAAAAAATTCACACTTTTCTCCCCTCAAGAATTGCATACGGAGATGCCGTTCTTGATTAAACAAGTGATTATCATCCAAATGTATTCTATTCACACTTCTCCTAAAAAATTAGCACATGATGTATCATCCATTATAGTTGAGCAAGTGGAATAAGAAAACAATCAACAGTCAGTTCACTTGATGAATTAGCATGGAAAAGTATGAAGCATGTTGATGAGAATGGTCATAATAGAGAAGATTTCTCTTAAGATAAAGCGATGACACCTACACTTTTCTTTTCTTAAGAGAACAAGGTTTGGTGAAGTATTCAAACGTCATAAGAAGATTTCTCTTCTTGAAGATAAAGCGCCAAGCGTACACTTTTCTTTTCTTTGAGGAGCGGGGCTGAAGTGTTTTCTGCGGACGCCATAATGATGAAGTCTGAGGCTGAATCGAGTGTGAGCGTCATAGCCGATTGAATATCAATGTTGAGTAACTTGAACCCGTGAGTTATGAGATATCAATGCTTTTGTTATCCATACTTTAAGCCAGTCCATGTATTGAAGGATCGAAGTATCTGGCGAAGTAAGGACTACACTAATATTACAAACTTGATTGCATATATTTTGGTTAGTGACATCGAGTATCAAACCCTTTGGGGTTTCACTGTCAACTTTGAGATTGCCATTGGTAAACATCTTTCCTGTAGGTATCCACCTAAGTCCGGCATCCTTAAAAATTCTACCAGATGGTATCCACTTATGGCAAGGTGTAGGATTGTTGGAAGCCTTATGCATAGTGGAAGACTTATCCTTATTCCTAGTTTCCAAAGATTTAGCAATTGGTAACCATCTAGGTGAGGCTTTTGGTTTCATTTGCTTCATATGCACTATGGATGACTTAGTGCAAGTCCTGGACTTAACAGGTTGTATCATTGCATGAGCATTTACTTTCTTGGGGGATTTTTGAAACATTTATCATGATTAGCATTAAAGATACATTTCAGACACTTTGAGCAAATAGCTTGTTTGGATTCAGAAATAGATCTAGATTTCTTAGAGTGGTGCACTATGGGAATAGCTTTAATCGAAGCATAACTACTCTTAGATGTAAGCCAATCCCTAGTCTTTAGATTAGTGTTCCTAGGTAATGGTTTAGAGCTACTAGCAGTGCCTTGGAATCTCGAATAATTCATCACCCTAGGTCTTGCACCTAAAATTCCGTCTTTGTGATTTTGTGCCTTCTTTCTAGCCATTTCTAGATAAGAGTTCTTATACAAATCATTCATATCAATTTTCCTAGGCAAGTGAGGTGAAGTGACTGGTTTGGTCAAAACTTGTTTTCATCAACTTGGGAGGCAAACCTCGTTTTTGAAAATTTTGGTCGATCGAGATCTAAACATTTGGTTGTCTAATAAATGGTTTCCCCAAGTTTGATGGTTTTGAAAACTTAGTATTCACACTATTCCCTCGTTGTTTTTGAGCTCATTTTTAAAGCAACAATAGCGAAACTCTTTTCTTGAAGTTGAGCTTTGAGATCATCAATTTTGCTATCAAAGAGTTTGTTTGTTCTATTGACTTAGTTCTAGCTTCTTTGAGAGAGTCACTTAGTTCTATGTGATGCTTTCTCAAAGACTCATTTTCCTTTAGTAATTTGGCCACACAAACCGCTAATTCATCATTTCTTATTTGAATATCATCAATAACATTAACATCCGAGTTACTTGTAACCAAATTACTTTTCACATGCATATCAGAAATATGTTTCTTCAAGTTGTTGATAATCGAGTTGTTGGCTTGGTGAGCTTTTAAATCATTTATTTCAAAAATTCAGAAATTGAAATTCGGATTTTTACATGGTTTCTTAATTTGAAAACGTTCCTCTTTACTCAGTCGCAATTTCAAGTGAAATGCAATGTTTTTCAAGTTTTGAGAATTTGTATGAAAGTTCATCAAAAACTTTTTATCAACCATATCATTCGTTTTGAAATTATTAGACTTCGACCTCAACCAAGGAACATTTATCGAAATCATGTTTAGCATTAAGATCGAAATGTTTAGGTCTTACCTTGAGGATGCACTATGTTGATGGGTTAAGGGTACCTCATCGGATGACACACTGCTTAATTTCGGTCGATATCGCATCCACATCATGTGTAACAAGAGTCACTAGACCCTTTGGGTGTCAAGCTTATCTATCGAAGCCTCGTATTCGGTCAAGCGATCCATCATCCGGTGCTTTACCCGACCATCATTATTTGTTGCCTCGACATTCGCATTCAAGAACACCGATTCTTCAAGCAGATACATCACCCACTTATCACAACTATCTCTCAATGCACGGACACTCATCCACTTTTTCATCATGCAGTAACTTCCTCAATATACTTCTCCACATTATCCATGAGTTGGATAAGTGTCTCTATGAATCAGCTAATTTCCATTCCGGTGTGTTTCTTGAAAGACATTTGATCATGTCTTGATCATAATCGATGTAAATTCCCCGATGAATGGTGAAATTGGTTGTAGATCACTTGAAGTGCAACACTAGAACTATCCTTTTGAACCATTTCTTTATCAAGTTGTTGTTCCAATTGTTCTAAGTTTAAGAATAATGTGCTCTTTAACGTTGATAATTCTTGTGGAGAAGTCGATGCTGTTCGTTTACTTCCCATAGATAGAAGCAATGTGAGGTGTGAATGAAGTTGTCGATAAGGTTCAATGCAACTTTCCTAATCCTTTGCACAAAGCATTGTAACATTATTGGTGCATTCTTGTATTTTCGAGTTCGACTGGAGATATCACATCCTCATTGGTGATTCAATCATCTTTAATTCGGTGTAGCAAATATTCTCATGATTGTCTACAACATCATACAATTTAAGTACTTCAAATTAATGGGTTGATGTAGTGTAAGACATGATGTTGTAGTATCCACAGGATTTTACAAGTCTATGATTTAAACCGAGAAATAGAATCTTTCACGGGATTTTACTAAAATCAAGACCAAACTGTTAAGCAATGACCAATGGAATGTGTTAAGATGACTGATGGATCGACACAATGATAGACAATTGTGTGTAAGGACATATAATTGTTTGTAGTATTAGCATAGATGTTGTTTCGTTGAGATTTGGATTGGTTTATGCTCGTTTTTATGGAGAAATTTAGGTCTAATAAAAACTCAATAACTTGTTTGGGCGGTTTGGAGCCTCGAAGGTTGACCCAAATAGTTGATTATGCCATTCTCCTCGTTCTCACGGTCGTTTTGATGGTAGAGCGAAAGCGGAGTTACTGGATCAAAAGTTATAGCCGTTTGAAGTTTTGTAGGAAAAGTCAACAAAAGCATGCGATGAAATGGTCAAACCGCTTCTAACAATCCTCTATGAATACAACTCGCTAGTTACAAGTCGCTAGATGCTCAAGTCGCTAGAGACAACTCGCTATGAACCAAGTCGCTACACACAAGTCGCTATGAACCAAGTTGCTACACACAAGTCGCTATGAACCAAGTCGCTAAGAATTATGACAACAAGTCGCTAAGCACCAAATCGCTAGACACAATTAAGTTGCTAAAGAACAACTCGCTAACAATTTACACTACAACTCGCTAACAATTTAAAGCAAGTCGCTAACCTCACAAGTAAGTAAGCGGTAGTGGAGAATCCACTAACTTGTACTATTTGTCGGCTTGTCTCAATAGACAAGTCGCTAGGACCAAATCGCTATCAATTAACACTACAACTTCGCTACCTTTCTGAAGCAAGTTAAGCTCACGATGAAAAAAACACTATGAGAACCAAGTTAAGCTAGCAAGAAAAACTTCCAAAACACACTTTTCAATCCAAAACAAGCTCAACCACAGTGATTAAAGCTTACCAAATCAAAACCCAAGCACTTACAATGGTTCTAAACACAAAGTACACCCAAAATTCAAACTTTAACACTAGAAATGATCCAAATGATGCAAAAATCACTAAACTTTTTCAAACTCAAAAACCATCTAAAACCACTAGAAATCCAAGGATATGTAAGCGAGATGATCAAACCATGGCTCTTGATACCAATTGTTGGGTATTGGATTTCACAAACACATCATAAAGTAATAATATTAGACGTATGGTTTAAGAGTTTAGAGAGAGAAAGTAGAAGGTGGGAGCCTTTCTAGAGAGAGAAAGTAAACAAAAAAAGAAAGGTTAGATTGAGTGAAAGGTCCAACCCTCTACCTTGGGAGGTATACGGTATTTATAGTTACATACTTAACGTCCTCCTTCGGACTGTGGATCAAGCATACAGTGGGTAAAGACCCGTCCTTCCTCCACGGTGTTACACTACACTAAACTAGGCTAATAACTAACTAATAAAATAGTAAATAACGATATGTCTACGAGCTAACATATGCTAGACTATAGATGGGGTGACCGACACTTTACTATGGAATTTCCAATTCCTAACAAGAATGCCTTTTCTTTCTTTAAATTTCTTCTACCGACACTGAGTTATCTTTTAACAACTCATCCTTATCTTGACGATGATCAACTTTGCTTTCAGAATTCAATGCATCATCATCAGTGGGACCTTGCTTATCAATGATGGGTGAGACTGAACCAGCTTTCCACTTTTCAACCAAATATAACTCCTTTGGAGAATCGGCTTCCTTAGAATCGTTTCGCATGAGAATCCTTTTGTACCACGATTAACATTAGTGGAAGTTCCCGCAATGATAGGCTCATAATTCATAGATTTGGTTAGCATATCAATGTTAAATGACCGGTCCGGTCCTTTAGTCTCAACACTAGGAGTCTCTTCACTAAATTGAACATGTAAGTTCTCTTCAACAATCCTAGTCCTCCTATTATATACTCTAAAGACTTTACTATTAGAAGAATAGCCTAAAAAGTATCCATCATCGACTTTCTTGAAACTTACCTAGGTAGTCTATGGTATTCAAGATAGTATGAGACACCTAAAAGTTTTAGGAATGCAATCATAGGCTTCCTATAATGTAACAACTAGGGGTACTTGTTATGAGGCTTCACTACCTTACTTCTATTACTTTGCATAACATGTAGTGCCTACAGCTTCAAAAGTTGTTGGTAACTTAGATTCTGACAACATTGTCCCAGCTACGTCAATTAGTGTCCTATTTTTCCTTTCGGCTACACCATTACTTTGTGGTGTTCTAGCAACACTAAAGCGTCTTTCTATACCAGCTACAGGCCATTCATCACATCATTCTTAAACTCGGTTCCATTATCACATCTGATTACCTTGACTTTATGGTTTACTAGATTTTCTATCTTAGTAATGAAACTCTTGAGAATATCACTAGTCTCACTCTTGCGACTAAAAAGTATACCCATGAAAATCTACTATAATCATCAGTGATAACTAGGCAATATTGTTTATGGTTCAAACTTTTAAGAAAGGTAGGTCCAAATAACTCCATATGAAGCATAAACAGTGGTTGTGTTATGGTGTTATGATTTTGGACTTACAAGAAGCTCTATGTTGTTTTTCGCTTCGACCACACACAAAGTTCCTTACACTCAAAAACCTTAGAAGGTAACCCTCTCACTAAGTTTCCTTTTACCAGTTTATTGATTGTTTTAAAATTAAGGTGACCTAGCTCTTTAACTTAGACTCATCTATTGATGCTTGTCAAACAGGTTACCTACCTTTTGATCATATATGTTTTTCCTAGGTACCGATATACTTATCGCATCTTAAAATAAGGTGACAACACCACATTTCAGTTTCTCCAAAAGTACCCAGTTTTCTTATCACACATTTGAGAAACTTGAATAAATTGTACTTTAGTCCTGTACCCGGATAGACCTTTTCAAAGTCTAATTTCCTAGTTCTGATTATACCTCTGCCAAGTATATTTCCTCCCTTTGGATCATTACCAAATGCCACATATCCTCCATCAAAAGCTTCAAAATCCTCCAGGTTACTCCCATCCCAAGTCATGTGCCCAGAGCAACCACTATAAAAAAATTCCTTTGTCTTTTAGTTCATCTTGTAGATTGCCCTGCACATGAATTTAAACAAATTAGTTCCTTTTGTGGACCCAATCTCACGACTTGGAGTGCGCCTGTCACATCAACATAATCAAATTTCTTTAGGTCCATTGATGCACGGTTGACATGATGTAAAACCTTGGTCTTAGGCTTCCATTGCCAACTAGTTGAGGCCTTAACGGCATAAAATGATTTCTAACCAACGTGTCAGTTATCACCTTTGGAATTTTAAAACTTCTTTGTATCGGTGGTGATATTTTGCTTAGCGATGGTTTGATTTTGCTTAACCGTGTTTACATTTTGCTTAGCGATGGTTGGAACCCATTTGGGTGCAGCGGTGACTATTGACTTTGTATTACCATTCCTCATTAACTTGCTCCAGGAATCATGTTTTTATTAGGATGAGGGTTTGTTTTCTTTGAAAAGTTTTGGTGATTTACCCTCCTCCATTGATTTCAAACTTGTGGTTGGTTTTATATGATTTCTCTGTAAGTGCTCAAAACTACCACATATAAAACAAGCCTTCTTGACACATTGAAACTCATCACCTAACCTGTTAGAAATTAGGCCATTAAAGTTTCTCTGATTGCCCCTGGTATGTTTCTTTATCCTGTTCCCTAGGTATCTCCTTATAATCTACCACTTTCCTAGAGAGAGGGTGCTCAAAATCTAGGAATAAGGTTGGCTTGCTTAGAATCTTTCTCTTATTTTCTATCTTCTTTTGAACGCGTTGATTCGGATCTATCTTCCTCGAATCGATTCCCAATCTTCAATAGTGGGAGCATCAGATGACTTATTAGAACCTATCTTAGGTGATTCAAACTTGCTAGTCTCACCTACATGTTTATTGAAACTAAATTCTGCTAAATGAGTTCTTTTTGTAGGTGGTGCATGTTTAATAAGAGATCGTGGTGGCATATCATTGTAACCAAGACCAGTACCATCCTTGAACAATTTTTGACCTATTAGCTTATTTACTAGATCGAAGCATCTGTGTTTTAGCAACCCTAACAACATGTTTTTCTTTTTCTACTAGGGCTTCTTGTTTTACACTCTCTGCCTCTTCTAGTTTCCTTTTAAGCATTGTAATTTACGTCTTTAAGATCAATTTCACCACCTAGTAAATTTATCTTATCAACATACTCAAACTCACATTTAATCTGATAATTAAGCTTTTCTTCAACACTTTCTAGACCAACTCTATAACCTAAGTTATCTAGAGACAATCTTTCAACTTCTTTTCTCAAACTCTCAATAATAGCTCTTTGTGATTCTAAGTTATCTTGACATGATTTAAGAGAACAATTAGAATTTTTAGAATCATCAGATGCCTCAGAATATGAACCAGAAGATGAAGCATAGGCCATAAGAGCAAAGTTATGCTCTTTAGAAGCATCACTAGCAAGAAAAGGCGCATTGGGACCTTCTTCAATCGATCACTCGGTCATACTCTCCAATCCCATCTTGAGCAACCAATCTTTGAAGAAGAAGCGAGTTCTTGATGGTCTTCTTGATGCCTTCAATTCTCTTGGGAGCTCAACATTCCCTAGCAAAGTGACCCTTCTTCTTGCAGTTAAAGCACTCCATCTTGCTTTTGTCAAATCCATTCTCCTTTGACCATCATACTTAACGTCTTGCGGTCCTCCTTAGAACTTCCTTGCTTGGAGAGTCAACATTGCTATCTTCCATCAAGATTTATCTCTTCAAGATCATCGGGATCAATTTGATCTAAATCTTGATTCAAAACAGTATACTGGTAGTTAAATCGACCGAGAAAAGCAAAAATTGCACCATCGACATTATCACTAACGATGGTATTGTTAGCAATGGTCGTAGGTTATACCATAGGCAAGATGGATACATCCGG
Source organism: Chrysanthemum makinoi (assembly GCA_910596185.1). NCBI lineage: Eukaryota > Viridiplantae > Streptophyta > Magnoliopsida > Asterales > Asteraceae > Chrysanthemum > Chrysanthemum makinoi. The sequence goes on along the minus strand of OU343217.1, from coordinate 244,801,015 downwards.
TGAGCTTTTGTGATTTGTGGAAACAAAAGCAATGTTTTGATTAGTAGAAGATGCACCGGCAATGTTGTTCTCAGACTCATATACCTTCAAGTTGTTGTAGAGATTGTCGAGTCATCTTTTCAAAATCATCCTTATTTCTCCACACAAGCGTGTACGCATGATCCGGGTGATAAACTTCGATGAACTTCAAATTTATATCTTAAGCAACTTTGGTCTACTAACTTGTTGGTGATTAGTTTTGAAGTCTGTTATAAGTGCCATCAAGTTTTTCTCCCGAGCGGTGAAGTTTTCAAGTGATGCTTGAGCATATTCTTCCTTTATTTCTTTGTAGCTTCATTACCAGCAAACCTTGTTTCAATAGCATCCATTAACTCTTTAGCGGACTCATATTGTTCAAAGTCAAAGCATACTCATTAGGTATTCCCGTAGAGAATCTTGTGGGCTTTAATCTCTAGCTTCCTTTTAGCCTTGTCAACCTCACTAACAATGGCTATCTCTTTACCATCATCACCCTTCCTAGGAAGAGTATCACCTTTTTCAACAACGTCCCGGATGATAATCAATCATCTGAATGTATTTCCTCATTCGCATTCTCCAAATTTGGTACTCACCCACGCAGCATGGACCTTTTCGATGCATTAACCATGTGTGTTAGTGTGGACATCTTAACTTACTTTATGAACTTAACTAAACTTCTTGGTTTGGGTTTCTAGATCACAAGCTCGATACCACTTGTTGATCCCAGTTGAGCGCGACCCTTATAGGCTTAAACAAAGACTTATTAAGTATCACGGGGAATTTAATACTTAATCTTAAGAAGAAGAACAATAAACATTCAACACCTCAATATTATTATTAATCTGAATACTCTAACCGATATTAGGGCTTTACAAACTTGAAGTGTATCGACCTTAGATATAAAACATCATTATATCTAATCTAACCTATGACCTCCTTTTTAGGCTAAGGAGTCCTTTACATAATACAATACGTAACCTACAAGATAAATATCTTTTCCATATTTATCTAATACAAAATATTAAACTGACTATACAAGACTAGCAATGGTTACAATACAATATCCGTGGTTACACAATACTACTAGCCGCGGTTTATCATCGTGATGGATTCATTCTTACGTCATGGTTTCAACAACTCTGTCTGAGGTTCCAACACTTAGAATAATTCATGATCCAAGGAACCTAAAACCCAACAGGCTTGCCACCCTCCCAATCAAGATGGGTGGGATCGACATCTCTGCTGCGAGCGACATTATCCAGTATGCTTTCCTCGCCTCTCATTTGAAAACTAGTGACATGCAGGACCAGATATTGGTAAAAACGGGCATTAATTCTTATGGTCCTTTGTTTCAGCATGATCTCGATACTTTTAATAGTGCTTGTAACATGGACATGCTTTCTGTCACCTCTGACGCTCCTGTCCCTCATATGATGAAAACATTGGCAAAGTGTTACTTTGGTGTCATTGAGAAAGATCTTGTCCAAGTATTCGTTACGTCCAAGGTAAGTGGCTATCCTCAGTTGTAACCGCGCCCCACATGCACAAGATTTATTATTCACCATACCTATTAATGGGTTAGGCCAGAGGATGAACCATCGCCAATTCCATTCGGTATTATGTTATAGGCTTACCATACCCATGTTTTCTGAAGGTAGTCCTTGTCCGAGCTGCAATACGCATCGTATGGACCAATGGGGAGACCATGCAGTTCACTGTTCCAGTGATGTGGGGGTGAAGTTCAGACATAACCTGGTGCGCGATATTCTCGTTGACTTACGTTCCAAGGTAGGGATTATGGTGAAAAGGAGGCTCGGTGGGGTTTCTTTAGGGATGGGAAAGAGCTACGACTGGGACTTGCTATTATTCAATTGGATCCAAGGTAAGGGCGTATGTTTGGATGTGGTAGGATTTCTCCACTTCGGGCATTGATGCAACTATGTGGTCTCCGGGGGTAGCCTTACATAATGCCGTGGAGAAGAAGAAAATTAAATATGTGTCCAAATTTGAAGAAAACGGTTACAAGTTCACTTCATTTGCTTTTTCCACATTCGGGGATCTTGACACGGAAGCTTTGGATACACTTTCACGTATCAAGACCGTTGCTGTTAGCCACTCGAATAATGTCAAGAGTGGGGCTTTTATTTTTCATAGACTAAGTTTTTGTATCAAGAAATGAGTGGTATCCCAACTAGTGTCTCGGCTTCGCACCAATTTCTTGTAAAATCCCTTTGAGGAACTTGAGAAGGATGCAGTGACCTTACTAAAGCGGATCCAAAAGTTCTCTGTTACTCAAGACATTGGGGCACGTGCTGCTACTCATATTTTTAGTAGAATTTGGTTTGCTATAGCTAGAGGAGTGAGAGCCCAGATAGTATCTCGGCTTCCCATTAATTTGTTGTAAATCTTATGAATTTTTAATAAAGTGTTATTAAAGAAAAATAATAATAATAAAAAATAATTAAAAAAAATAATAATAATAATAATAATAATAATAATAATAATAATAATAATAATAATAATAATAATAATAATAATAATAATAATAATAATAATAATAATAATAATAAGGTGATCTGCACGCCTGATGACATTTCTTGTTGGGTTGCGGACTGTTAAATCCATCCCTCCCAAATGTCGGTTGGAGTTCTCTCGTGCTTTGAAAAGAGCTCTTGATAAGGTGATCTGCACGCCTGATGACATTTCTTATTGGGTTGGTTTGTTAGTCTTGCCTCTTTGTCTTCTTAAAACCTTTTGTCCGAGGAGTAATCAAGAGTGTAGGTCGGTCACTAAGCGTCAGCGCCGGGAAGAGTATATTGTTAATGCTATTCATGCATGGGGCCCCCAGGTGGCGGTTCTGGGTTGTGCGTGAGGTTCTAGCGAGACCTTCTCCATTATGGTCTAATATTGATGATGATAGCTTGGATTTGGTAGAAATGTCATGTAAACAATGTGAGATTTGTGATTCCTTCATTCCTTCCTGTCCTTGGGGCTTTCCACTCTCCGATACCTGTCCATCCATCCACTATTCCAAATCAAGTTTCCATTCCTTCCATTGGGGTCATTCCATTCCATTTGAATCTTCTTCTTCCATTCCCTTCATTTTCTTCTTCCATTGATGTGGCCTTCCATTGCCCATTCTTCCATTAGTTCAGGAAATTGTCCCTTCCTATTCTTTGGTGGGACTGCTTGAGGCCTTTGGTTTCCAAGTTTTGTCCATGATTGGCCACTCTTCATTATTTAGATGATTTACAATTTGGTGTTGGGGTATCGGGAGGAGGGAAGCTATTCTTCATCTTTGTGAATCGTTTGGTTGAGGACCGTGGGGGTGATGTTGGTCTATCTATGTTGTTGGTTGATTTTAAAAACACTTTCAACATGGTGGATCGGTACGTTATGTTCGCGTGAGGTTCGACTTCATTTCGGCTATTTCACATGATGGGTGAATTCTGTTACTCGATCTGTCGGATTATATTATGGTGAGCATACTATTTGGTCTCATCAAGGTGTGCAACAAGGTGATCCGCGGGCCCCTTCTTTTGCTTTAGTGTTACATCCCACGGCATGTAAGATTAAAGATTCTTTTGACCTTTCCTTTCAAGCATGGTATCTGGATGATGGCACTATTATTCGTGATACTTTGGTTGTGGGTAAGGTTTTAGAGTTGATTATGATGGATGGACCTTGTCGTGGATTACACCTCAATGTTGATAAAGCGAAGTTTTTGCCGCAGAAGACCCGTGAATCGCAGGTGTTTAATATTTCTCGCCCCTTACATGGTGTTAAATTATTGGGTGGGCTGCAGTAGTGGATTTTGAGTTTGGTAGTAAGCTTGTTGCGAAAGGGTTGCTAAAACTATTGAACTTATGGATCTTGTCGCCAAACTTAATGACCCTCAATGCGAGTTGTTGTTACTCGTACATGTCTTTGGTATTTCCAAGTTGTATTTTTCTATCGCCATCTTCCCGGGTCTTTGAGTCTGCTGGGGTTTTGATCTTGCCGCCGTTCTTCTTTGGAGTGTATTGTCCCTTTATACGGGCGGTTTGGTGTTTGGCGGGGAGACTTGCTACCTTACCCTTTGCTTTTGGGGGCTTGGTGTATATTAAGTGATGTCTTGAACTATGCCTTCCTTGCTTCTAGACTTCAATCTGCAAGCCTCTGACTAAGCTTCTCCATTGTTAGTATTATGCTTCTTGGTCCCTTTTGATGATGCTTTATGTACTTTTAATGTGAATATGGATATTGACCTTTTGAGTAACCCTACAGGTGTTGCCCCCAAACTTATGAAGAAATTGAGGATATATATTTGGCGGGTTACCCTGTTGAATCTACATTCCATTTATCTCCTCTGGATGGTTATGGAGCTCACTAAAGGAGGATCATACGCTTGGATTGGCTTAGGGTGGCTCAGATATCCGAATTTGGGACAAACTATGAATGCCAGGGCTTATCGTTGCGTGTTGTGTTATCGGCTGGGTGTTCCTCTTTTCCTTTATTCGGTAGTGTTCGACTGTTCTAGGTATTTTACGGAGACCTTTATGGGATCACGCTGTTTTATGTCGCGGTATTGTTGGCATTAAACATCGGTAACATAGTCGTGATGTTGGTGGATATATGTTCGGTCCGGGATTTATTTCGTAAGGAGGTGGATATTGGGCTTTGTGGAGATAGGGATAGATCCTACACGGCCGTGATATTTTACTTTACTCTTGGGATGGTAGGCGTGATGTATGTGTTGATATTACGGGATCGTCGCCCTTGACACAATCGAGGATGACCGATTTATGCTGGGCGTCGCGGTTCTTGATCTTTACTGGCATAAGCAGCGTCAATCTGATGCTAAATGTCGGATATTGGATATGGGTTTCTCCCTTTTCATTCTCTTCTTTTGGCTTGAGAAGCGTAACCTTACTAAAAGCGTATTCGACGATTCTCCATGACTCAAGAACGTGACGTCTTTGCGGTTCATATTTTTAATAGGATTGGTTTTGCTATTCTTAGAGGTGTGGGAAGTTGGTTTTCCGACTCTCTTACTAATTTTTGTAAAATCCTATGAGTTTTTAATAAAGTGATGATTTATAATAATAATAATAATAATAATAATAATAATAATAATAATTAATTAAATTGAGCGTAATACCTAAAACATCATCGACGTACACTTACATGTTATCAAGTATATACACGAATTAAATATAACATATTTAAACATTTATCTTCAATAAATTTTAATTATGTTAAAATATCAAATTAAACTAGTCAAACAATAATATTATTAAAAAAATTGATCATATTTTCAGATTCGAGCAAATATACCCGATATTATTATTAATCATAGTCATTGTTCGAGCCTGATCCACGTATAATAACTTGTGCGTACATAGAGTATAAAAATAAGAATATTGATAATAATAAATAATTTAATTGTAATATCAAAAATTTATAAATGCACATGATTATAAGTATTAAAATAATAACACGATTTATTAGTACATTTCAAACAAATTTAGTTAATATATAATTATCAGTTGTATTTATAGTCTGAACAAATTACGTATAATATCACAGTTACAAAATATTAAATTTTTATATGTTTAAATATTAAACTAAAATTTTAAAATAATTTGATTTATATATAAAACTCATACGTGCACGAGAGTTAGTAGGATAAGTTACTATAAGAGTATAAGCTGGCTCTCAATTTTACATTTTGGAGTTATGTGACTTATTAAAAGCCCAATTCCGTGAGACAAATGAGTTAGTTTAGCAGGGTATTTATAAACAAAGCCCATTTTACCGCAGACACATATGTCTTCAGGCTCAGCCCACATAAACGCATATTTCAATTCACTATGTTTGTACAATTGTCGCTAACTAAAATACTACTGTAGTAGTATTAGTTTCATAATTTCATTCATTCATAATTACGTTATCTATCACAAATAATTATTGTTTTTTCTTGTCCAAATGGTACTCTTGTAACTTGCTAATTTTTGTTAGCTTGATTTCTCGTAAGAGAGAAAAGTTCAATTTGGATCTAATATTTTATAAATATTCAATGAATCAATTATTGTCATTTATTTTTTATCAAAATTAAAAAAGAAAAAATAAAAATTCACTTTTTTTAAACAAAATAAATATTTTGAATCGTTCTTCTAATTACATAAAATAAATTATCCAATGTGACGAGAATTAAATTATTTTTCTATAGAGAGGCAGTTCGATATACTTTCGACGATTTATTTGTTAGTTTTTTTTTCAGTTACTTCTGATAAAATCACATGTGATTTGCGTCATAAATCATATGTGATTTATGAAATCACACATATGATTTATAAAATCACTATGTTTTTTTAAATTGTTGGATAACCTTAGGTCTATAACGAGGTAGAGGGGTACATATTAATGTATTTTTGTGATACAAATCACGTGTGATTTTTTCAGACGTAATTGAAAAAGAAAAGAAAGAAAAAAATTAAATTGAAAGTATATCAAGTCTTGTCTCTTGAAGATAAAAATACTCGTCCTAATGGGAATATTTTTTTGGCGATTCTGGATTTGAAATATTTTATTTTAAATAAGAGGTGGAAAACGATTTTTTTTTTTTTTTTTTTTTTTTTTTAATGAGTAGCTAAAATTTGTTCATTCAACATTTAGATAATTTTTGTTTTACATTTATCTCAACTGCTAATGTACAACGGAGCAAAAAATTCTATGATTTTCGTATGATTATAGATGTTTTGATCATCACAACATCCACAACAACTAATTTCGTTGGAGCGAAGTATGAGTAGCGTATGATGTAAATAGTTGTATTGTATACAAAAAAACGATTAGACGTCTATTTATTTTGCAATAATGTTTTCTTAATGAGAAAGAAAATATGGTTCTTTCCAACTACAATCGGACGAAAATATGTTTCAACATCAACATGGCCAACATATCATAATTCATAAATAATGACCATTTCTTGTACTACCTTTGATTGTGTAAACTTTTGACTTTGTTGATACTTGCCCCTAAAGTTATCTTTATTTTATGTACAATGGTCCATTATTTTCCTATTTCTAGTTCCATTAGTTAAGGATTACGACTTGTTCGGACGCAAAACAATTTTCATGTTTAAGACAAACTACTATTCTTGGATCTCTATTAAATCTTTCAAAGCTTAATGGTTAAGAAATCCATGTGCAATATAAGTAATACATATGTAATTATGCATGCATCATGCATGGATGCGTGTACGTTCGAAGCAAATTTCTGTTTGTAAGCTCTTATTGATGTTGCATTATACCTTACTCTTTTACTTTGTTATAAAATCAAACAAGAATTTAACAATTATTCTTCACTAAGGTCGTGTTTGTTTTCTAATAAAATCATTTAATACATCTTAATGGCCTATAAAGCTGAACTGTTAAGAGCTTTTGACAATTATGAATGTTTGTTTTTCTCCTTTCGTTTAGACGCGTTAAGCGGTTTAAACCTCTTGCCCAACAAAACATGAAAAAAGATTGTGTTACCTCTTAATGATCTATAACATAGTTTTTGTATTCTAATTATGCAAATGTTAAAAAAATCAAATAAAAATAACAAAATAAAAAATAAAAAAATTATTTGATTCAGATTCAGAGTATTCATTTGTAAAATTGATTGAGATGTCTGAAATCGGATTGATTAGTCTGTAATAAAAAATAGGCATTGCTTAAGTTTGTTGTTTCAATTATATGGTCAATTCAATAAGACTACGGAACTTTTTCTCCAGTTTTTCTTTTGAGTTTTAAATTTTAATAATATCTTATTTGTTCAAATATATATATATATATATATATATATATATATATATATATATGACTACGGAACTTGATTAGGTGTTGTAGTTAAAATACATACGAGTTCCATAAGTATATGAAATTGAAAAAAATACATTTCTGTAAAGAAAGATACATCTTTGTGTAAAGGTAAACACCAAAGTTGTGTATATAGACTCTTTAATAAAAGGCAAATCACACTAATAAAAACACTAGCTTTTAGTAAAGGTTTCCACTTTGCCAGTTTTACAATACAAATTTTCCAGCTCAATGTACGACATGTTGATGCAATCATAGTATCTAAGCATCTGGAAGGTGCACACTACTTTCGACTATTTGTGTCTACGTAACAGATGATAAAAAGTGACTTTAATTAGCTAAATATAGGTTGTTGTTTCTACTGTTTAGTAAAATCCATATTCACCCATTATCGAAAGTTGGATGAAAATTGTGTATTTGCTCTTCGTGCTACATTATGAAGTTATTGTAGAAGGCAACTTTTCATTCATAGATGTTGGATTAGCAATATTCAAATGTATAAATCGATTTTTTTTTTTTTTTCGAACAATGTGAGCCTTTAACTAAAATGTACGCAGCCTAACCGAGGTATTAAGATGTATATATAGTTAAAAAGAAAAGTTACAATTTTCTTGAAAGCGGAATACTATGTGTTATGCGTTTAAAAAGAAACTATATCTACGATTCAATGCTCTTCATTTTTGCTCATTGTTTTGACCCCATAATCCATCCTACTCGAAACAATATGAGATGATAACCTTACTGGTCCTTATGGCGATATATATACGTATATGACGTATATGACGTTTATACGTATAGGGTTGAGGTGTCCCTGCCAAATCTACACTTTTATACGTATATGACGTTTAGTTAAGCCAGTTTATAATTAAATGCAAAAGACTTCTATAAAACCCGGTTTCAAGTTTTCAAAAGCACATGTTTGCAACTTTTTGACTTTTCGAAATTAGGTTTAAAATACGACTCATAACACAAAGCAAAGATTCCACGCAAAAGAAACTAGTATTGGGAAAGTTACACTAAAAGTCTAGATTATTTATTCATTTTGACGTATATGAATAATCAAATTTAGTAAGTACCAAATCTTTGGTGATACATTTGAAAAATAAGAATACAAAGAAACACGAGTATATAATCCTCTTGTATGTTAGCGTGATAATTCTTTTGGAATAACATATCATAAACTTGATAAAAATCGTTTAATTTTTTAGAAAAATAAATAGCTAGTCATTCTAATAGGATTTTCCTTTTTGAATTTATTCTTACATATGATTAACAAAAAGCAACATCTCATTTTTCTTTAACTTATCAGCCAATAAAAATACAAGAATATATAAATAAAGAGAAATTTGCATTTCCATGGCCTAAATTCACACTTATTTTCAATGTGACTTAATTTTGTAGTATATGTTAAGTTAAGGATTCTAAAATGTGAACTTACAAAAACGCCCTCACGTTTGAAAGTAAATTGTCCTTGATACACTTTATGTATTGCAAATATTTTTCGAAGTTAAACTAGATTAAAATGATGAAAAGGCATAGATTTATAAATAAAGAGTCTGAAAATAGGTGCAGATGGTGGCATAAGTGTTACAGAAGGGTATTCTTGACATTTAGAAAAAAAATCCTAATTTTAGGAATGAAACAAAAATGAGTCAAGTTGAAAATAGTTGTAATCCGGGTCACAAAAATGCAAACATCCCTAAATAAATTCACTTCCTCTTTACGGGTCACCATGGTTATCTTATGGGAAACTCAAAATTTTGATTTGCACACTCTACTTTGTGTTGTAAATAGTTGTACATATGTCACAGGATAATTATTGTGTTTGTCCATTAAATGTGACAATCAAAAATAAAATGTGCAAATCACTTCTCTTATCTTATATTAACAAAACGGTTCTACCTTCCATCTAGAAAATCAAAATGATCAAAATTTGACTATTTGGAAGGGGAAAAAAAGTCTTGTAGCATTTAAAAGAATAATGAACTTATTATTATTTGTTTAGTACTAACAATCAAATACTCTGCTAAAACAATTATAAATAACCATATTGGTCATATTAGAATTATAATATGTTGTAAGAAAACTTGATGTAAACATGTTTCTTGAGGATTTTTAGAGTTTGTTTGTCAAAATAATACATATGAAATACAAACTATCATAGTTCAAAAGCTAAAAGTAATTTATAGATGGAGAAAAGTTCAATTAGGGATTAAGTTTTTTTTTTTTTTTTTTTTTGCATACTAAGTGATTAATCTTTCATCGGCTATTTAGTTTAATCTGATAGTGGAAATTAAATCTAACTTTCACACATACAAAGGCATTTTCATCCGTTATAAAAACCAATTTTTTTTTATAACCCCCTTTTTTCCCCCTCACTTATTCATACACACATAACTTCTTTTCCCCCGGTTCTCTCTCAGTTTCCTCAAATTCAAATTCTTCTTATCTAACCTTAATTTAACCTTCAATTAATCAAATTAAGCATCAATAATAATCATCATCATTACAACCTTTAATTCGATTAATATAATCATGATCGGCATCATTTGTGATCGTCGTCATCACTGATCATCAATTCATTATTTAATTCCGTTCGTTTGTGTGTTTTCTGATGCATTCTTCGTTATCATCATCATCTTCATCAATGGCCGTTTTTTATTTCAATGAACCGGTTGTTGTGGATTCGATTACTGATGAGGTTATTGATAATTTTATCACAAAGTATCATAAATTAATCATTTTCAACACAAAGCTACAACAAATCTAACAAAACATCTTATAGGCATAATTCCTCCTGTGTTTAGTTAAAACTTCTAATCTCTCATATTTTTTCACAACATTCATAATAATATCACAAAGTATAAAAAACTAAAGTATACAATGATGCATCAATAAACAACTAGAATTAACAAAAACATAAAAATCTTAATAAATAGCATAAAAACACATATAAAATATATAATTAAGAACAAAAAATAATAAAAATTAGTTAAATAACAATACCGTACCATTAGCCGGATTTTAAAATCGGTGCATTTTCAACTGTTTTTTTGGCCGGATATGTTTTTGCAGACGTCGATTCATCATTTTTATGTGTTTTATGTGATTTTAATGGTTAAATCTGTTAGGTCTCCAACAATGTTTATCAAATCACACAAGAATAGTTTAGAGGTTTAGCGAGGTAGATATAGAGAGGTAGCGAGATAGAAATGAAAGTAAAACTCTTATTGAAATGAAAATATCAAGATGCACCCCCTACCTTGGTGTAGGGGGTATTTATACAAGAATGACAGCAAGATAGGCTCGGCTAAGTATTGGGTCGAGCCTCTAGTGGGCTAATTCTATTACTAGTTCTATTACAAACTATTACATAACCAATGCTTAAACAAATATTACAAGACCGATAATTAGCACTTCAACGATTCCTAACAAAATCACGTGATTTTTGATTTTGAACGATAAGGGTTTGATATTATTGAGAGGAGAGAGAGAAGTTGAAAAGTGTGTTTGTTTGTGTAGTTGAGGGATGCGGGAATATCTTGATAACGACACTCTGATTTTGTGGGATTAGTTGGGAGGGAGTTAGGGAAATTTACAATTTTGGCCCCTCTGTGTTTTTTAACCTTTGAGTTGGTCCATTGAATCAAAGGTTTTGGATGATGAAGAATAAACCCTTAGTTTCTATGCTTTTTTTTGTTTGCAAAATAACTTAACACTAACTTAATCATTAAGATCATATAAGGCTACCTGTATCAATTCGTGAGTGAGCCAGTGAGTTTGTAGTCTCACGCGTGACCCCCTACACCCAAGCATACTCACGCGTCACAATGGCCAAAAACCACTCACGAAGGTGAGCCGTCCACTTTTCGGTTTGTGTGAATGTTTATATTATTTATTGGGTTAATTACTTGAAAATATATCATATTTGCCACTTTTTGTTATTGTGTATACTGAACTTTCTTTTATCTTATGGTGTGTACTGAACTTTCAAATTTCGATTATTGTGTGTATTTTGTGACTATTCGGTCATGTAAAATGACAATTTTACCCTTTGAAATTTGAAAAAAGTAAGGGTAAAATTGGCACAAAATACACACAATAATCGAAATTTGAAAGTTCAGTACACACAATAAATAGAAAAAAAGTTCAGTATACACAATAACAAAAGTGACAAATATGATACATTTTCAAGCAATTAAACGTTATTTATTTGGTTTGTGAGTGTGTGAGGTATTCAGTGAGGTATATTTTGTATAAAATGAGTATTTAATTAAAAAGTGAAGGTGTTGTGATTGATAAGGGTGAATGGTGCGTGGCAATGTGGGTGTGAGTGACCAAAGAAATCATTTCTGTGGAATGGAATTCTGGAGGATGGCTATCATGGCATTCACGATTCTGATTATATTGAGCGACCTAAAATTATGGTTTGAAAAGCATCGTTTGATATATTAAAACATTGAGTTTACAAAGATAGGTCCCAAAAGTAGATAGCGTTTGGGAAATAAGTTTATTACAAGCCAAGCGATGTTTTAAAAGTGCCATAATATACAAGTGAGGCCCAGTCGTCCAGTGACTCTATGATGGGTCCTTATCGTGCCATGATGTAAATGCCTTAGTTACACGAAAATACATTGCAAAAGCGGTCCACAATAATGTTGGTGAGAAATCAGGTTATAAAAAATGTTTATATAGACTACCACAAGTATAGGCCATGTATGACAAGTATGTCACATAAATATGTTACAATTGCTATAAGCACATGACACCGAAGCTGGTGATCATGATGTTAGTCCCGGCAGTGTTTGCCAAACAACTCAAATTACGATATTTAAATGAAATGCATCCGTTTGACCGGTTAGAATCCACCAACCGGATGGAGGAGTCACCCTCGATAGATCTATTCACTCACCCTCACCTCCAGTAATTGCGGTTCATGATTATGATATGGGGACATTCAATTGGCAATGAGTTAACTTAAGCAATGTAATGAATTTGATATACTTGGTATCGTAATAAAAATATGATGTGCAATGTATCTTCTTCGTAGGTTTGAAATAATGTATAAACTTGTAAGCGGGGCTATAAAACTCACTTGGTACAATGATGTGATGGAAAAGTGAGGTACAAATGTGGCACAATCTCTAACCGCGACCTATTATGAATGATATGATTCTAATATAAGTCATGATGTAATGTTATGCATGCAACTCATATGATATCCATACCACTTGTGCATTTTTGAAAATAAAGTTTATCGTCGAAAAATATAAGTTTATAACGTATTGTCAAGTTATAAATTACTTAACAAGTACTTATGTTGAAATGATATCCTACGATAGTCATTTAGTGATTTATTATGAAGTTATAGTTTTTCGCCGCAAAACAATACACTTTGACAATTCATGAAAATGACTAATTTTGAGTGATCGTAAATTATTCATTATAACTTCGCTTGACAAACGGTTTAACATTTTGGAAAATAGAATAGGCGAACTCACTTTTACTTGAAGACATCGTTTTCTCAAAAGCATTCTATCGATATGAAAAATGGCTCTAAACATTGTCACTTGCGACAACCATTTTGACTAATAGAAAATATATAAGTGTTATTACTTGTGAAAAATAGTTACGATATCCATATTTAAAACGTGTATAACTTAGTCGTTATAAGTCCGTTTTCTACGTTTTATATATCCTTTGCTTCGTGTTAAAGTATTCTAGTATATTTTTGACAAATCGACTCATTTAGATGGCGCTTAAAACTCATTTTAGCCTTTAAACAACTCTTGACACTTGCATTTTTAAAATATAGTTTTGCCGCTAAACTTGAAAATAAGCGTATCTCCTTCGTTATAAATCCGTTTTAACCGTTCAAAGCGACCACGGTTTTCGTTTTAAAGTATATTTTCTGAATATCTAGCCCAAAATAATTCATGACCTGCTAATTTTTCCAGATTTTGCAAAGCGATCAGACCACAATCTAAAGTTGTAGAAAATGGATTTTCTTTAGTAATACTTGTTTCAATCACTTCAAATCAACACCAAATCTATTCTAAACCTACCATACAACTTCTTAGGGTGTCATGGGTTCCTAAACATCATCAACAATGATATGTTTCAAGAGATTAATTATAGGATGATTTATACTAATAATAAGTAATAAAAACAATTAAAAGTGGTATGAATCACATAATACTTGCATGTTTTGTACTAAAATGATAAAAATAACTCAAGAATGATTATGAAAGATTAATAATGATCATGAAAAGCTTACTAGTTAAATTGTAGGACCGATAAAACATGAAGTTTATGTGGTTCAGGAGGTCTTGGTTGATCAAACATGATGATATGAATCATAGTTTCTAGTGAGAGAAAGTAGTGAGAGGGTGGAGAAAAAGATGAGTTTTATTAGATGAAACACAAACAATACACAAACCTCACTTTCCCACACCCCTCATGGAGAGTCATGAGGAATTTTATAAACTCTACACATTACAACTTTGCCACTTTAAAGATACTACTAGTCCTGCGGGCAAAGTATACTCTGAATCTAGTCTAATTCACGTAAGTGGCGTTATCTTTATATAAAAGCGAGGCTAACAATCTCCCTCCAAGATATCGTCCCGCACGTGAATGGTTCTATGAGACCTATAAATACAAAACAAAGTAAATTACAATAGTAACGAACAATGTTGACTTTGTTGACGCGTTAGAGTCTCGTAGTCTAGATATTGAGGCAAACTTGAAGTTCTCTTAACGTGATCTTGGCATTTGATCTTTGGCGTTGGCGGCACAAATGTAGCTCTAAACTTCAAGCTGTGTGGTCTAGTTAGGTTATTACTCCCTCCTAACTAGTGAGCCTTTTTCTTTCTTATGCTCCCTCACGAACCGACAACACTCTTCCAACACGCCGGTAGGAGAAAGTAGACTCTTCTAGCACAATGGTTGTCGTTTTAGGAACATCATAACAACATAACTCACTTAGTATTGCATCCAAGTTGGTAAAAAGCCTTGATGTACACACACTACTTCTCGCTTCGGTCTGCTTCAATCCTCGTAATCCAATCACGGAAGATGAAATACCAACTTCTCCCGATGGTTGCCCATACTGAATCATCATAATGTAAGCGTACATGCCGTATACCATTTTCTTGATGAAATATTAAACCTTAACTTGATCAAAATTCCCGTAAGAATATGTCGCAAAAATACTCTCAATACTACTTCTCTCAAACCAACCTAAAATCAGACCTTGATTCACAGCTAATATTAATGACCACATATGGAGAAAACCATCGACTAACTTGAAAGAAGTAAACATCCCAACTTTGTGACTTCTTTGCTTGTTCTATATTCTTGAACAATCCCAACGCATGTGACACTAAGTACTACAACTTCCTTAAAGTGATAGTTATACTTGTGAGCACTAGCGTAACTCCTTACATCGGTTATAACCCAGTTGTCAATTTTCATAATGTGCCTCAACAAGTTATCTTGAGACATGCATCCAACCAACCAGCGTCTCGAGAGATAAAGAAGATCACCCGTGAAATGTCACTTCAATTTACGCATCAATAATACCGCAGTACAAAACCCAAGTCATTTTTTCAAATTTTTCTCAAGCCGTGAATTATGTATCCTCCCGTGAAAATTTTATACGACCAAAATACCACTCTTCCAATATTAAAGATTGAATCCAATCTTTTGTAAAAAAAAAAAAAACCTTGGATACCAAGTTATATAAATTTATGCGTTTGTAACATCAAGTCCATTCAAATCTTAGTCCAAGCTTTAGAGTCCATTAGCATGCTCAAGTTAATGTGGGATATTAAGCATGAACCTAAAGCCCACAATGAAATCCGGTTCACAAGCCCAACGAGATACCATACCCGATCCAAAGGCTACACACACATCAATCTGACTATAAAGCGGTATGCCTAATATTTCTCACTTTAGTCTAACCTAATCCCAAAATCGAAAAACATCGCCTCCATCTAATTTTTCTCTCACCAAACGAATCTGAGAAGAAAAAAAACGTATCTCCATCTTCAAATAAAGTGCATCACAATCTCAGTTAAACATCATCACATATCCTAAAGCATTAAATCATTCCATTGAAACCCACAAATGTAATTGAGCGCCATATGTCTTCTTTTCTGCTTCAAATGACTCAAGGAAGTTTTTTAAGGCAACAAGATCCTTTAAGGGTCTCGGGTAAATTGAATGATTTGTTTTTATTGTTCTCGTCCTTGAGTTATTGAACGAAACAATTATACGATTTTAACAATCTTGTTAAAAATCGATTATAAGATTCGGATATTGGGGAACATGGTTTCCAAAAAGGGTCGATGATGATGTAGATTCAATTGAAACAATATATTTTTTTTTAAATTGCAAAAAATTGAATGAGAAAATGAGATCATGAGTCGATGTAATTATTTTCCTTTTTGAGTCTAGAGAGGCTAGGAGATGGGATAGTGATAGAGATGGTGGAGTTGGATATGGATTTGTTGTTGGTACTTCTCATGGGTGATGAAGGTTAAAAGACGAGAAAGTAAGTAACTTCTGTTTTGGTAATATAGTGGTGATTGTGGTCGAGTCAACAACTCGCATCATCTTTGTTCTTTAACCGTAGTCATGAGTCAAGTCGCATCCATGGTTTTGTGTCAACTTCGCTTTTGGAAGAGTTGACTCAAAAGAACTCAACTATTATTATACTGTTCAGCATCCCAGATTATCGCGAGTACACAATCCGCATCATTACGTTAGCACAACTTCGCTCCTTTGTAACAGCGAATTAGAACCATTGAGCCCAACTGTGATAACAACTTCGGCTCAAAAGCAGCGCAACTTCAGCGTCCAGAAAGATTTGACCAATTTTTTCGGATAGCTTCAAACCCAGAAAAAAAGACTTAAAAAGATATGCTTTTTACCCATTTAGACTATGAATATGACCACTTTTTTTTTCACGGTAGGTACAAAACAGTCGATAAAGATTATTGACACAACAGATTGTGACAAATAACATATATGGAACTTGACATATTTTGATCTTAGGATACATCATTTGTTTAAAACAGTTCTCATCAACAAGATAGGGAAAAAAATCGAGCACAAAAAAATCGGTAAGAACAGCTTAAACAAATATTCGAACCACAGAAATCAATAAACACAACAACATGGCTCTGATACCAATTGTAGGACAGATAAAACATGACGTTTATGTGGTTCGGGAGGTCTTGGTTGATCAAACATGATGATATGAATCATAGTTTCTAGTGAGAGAAAGTAGTGAGAGGGTGGAGAAAAAGATGAGTTTTATTAGATGAAACACAAACAATACACAAACCTCACTTTCCCACACCCCTCATGGAGAGCCATGAGGGTATTTATAAACTCTACACATTACAACTTTGCCACTTAAATGATACTAGTCCGCTGCTTGAGGAAAAATTATACTCTGAATCTAGTCCAATTCATGTAAAGTGACGTTATCTTTATAAAAAAAGCGAGGCTAACAATCTCCACTCGAGAGATGTCGTGGCAGTGGATTACAATGAGACTATAAATACAAAACAAAGTAAATTACAATAGTAACAGAGATTATTTTATTTGTTTGGCCAGTCTCTTGTAGTCTAGATATTGAGGCAAACTTGAAGTTCTCTTCTTTGGTGATCTCGGCATTTGATCTTTGGTGTGGCACAAATCCTTGTTGCTCTAACTTCAGCCTTAGCGAGGTCTAGTTAGGTTATTACTCCCTTCTAGCGGGTGAGTCTTTTTTCTTATGCTCTCTCTTGAACCCGACCAATACTCTTCCAACAAGCGGTAGGAGAAAATAGACTCTTCTAGCACATGATGGTTGTGGATTCTGGAACATCATAACAACACAACTCACTTAATGTGCATCCAGTTGGTAAAAAGCCCGATGTACAACCTCATACCGGTCTTAAGTACAAATCCCCTCATCGTCCAATCACGGAGATGAAATACCAACTTTAATTTGTTAGGATTTAGAAAAATCCAGCCAGGTTCAAAGTGGTCACCTCAAGTATATGTATTTGTTAAGAAGCTTATGAGTGGTAGTCAAGTTATGTTAATGAGTAGTTTGTTAAGTAACACTGTGGAGGACGGACGGGTCTTTACCCATATTATGCCTAATCTGACCAGTTGGTAAAGCGTTTATTATGCTGAACACTATAAATACCTCTACCTCCCCAAGGTAGAGGGTTGGAGCTCAATACCATTTTTTTCATATAGTTTCCAATTCTCTTCC
>OU343217.1:244648362-244782774 GCA_910596185.1 Chrysanthemum makinoi | reverse complement strand
CAAGTTCTCTAACAAAACAAGTATGTTTTACGAAGAGGCTACTTCTAAGGTCGAGGAGTCCGCAATTGACGGCGGAGAGCAGTTATGACCAAGACCTTCCACATAGTATATACTCTCACAGAGATAACACTATCACCAACAACATAATCACCATAACCCATAATTGACCAAAATAGTCATTACGAATCTAAGCGTCAGATGAATTTGCTCACGAGTTCATGAGCAGCGACCGGTCTCGGTCATATGCTTGGAGCGACTGAGTCCGTACCACAGCGATTTGAGCGATGCAGGTTGAACAGGACAAGAATGGATAAGCTGGATAATTGGGATCCCCATGCAAGAATGGGTTCCACTTGGTTAATACTGATGGTGGAACACCGCCGATAGAAACATCCATATCGAAGTAGAAGCAATGGAATCATTGGGAATAGATGCAATCTTGGGTATGCGTATTTGACCTATTCAAAGTATGTTCACTTCTTAAGGGAATAGTTCTACCGATGAGCATCCATTTTCTAGTGGGCATAATCTTAGCAGTTTGAGAACAAAAGTGATTATTCTTATGGCCAAAAGGTATCCAATAATAACCTATCTTTATAAAAGTTCTTCTGTGGGTTTCCACTTTGTTTTCTAACAATCTTTAGTTTTTGCCTTTTGCCTTATTTGCGCGATTATTAGCATTAACAATTTTAGCGGGCATTTGACATCATTAGACAAAGCATTCACACCACATTCATGATTAGCAGCGAATTCAAGCGGAACATCATTACAAGGTTTGCAAATAGTATGAAATTGAATTAATTCTGATGCGCCTAAGGCTAATACTAGAATCAACGATTAGTTTTATTCAACTCAAGCTTAAAGTTCCTAGGTTGGTCTTCTACTCTCTTTCAATGCACATTTTTAGCTTGCAAGGTCCTATCATTCCTTGTATTGTCTTGAGACTTTGACACCTTCGCTTTAATGTCATTGATTACTCTGTAAGAGATTATGGGAACATTAGTTGGTTGATCTACTTTTTGCATTCTGAACTAGGCGTGCAAGGATCGTATTACTAGGCGACACATTGATGTATACTTTCTTAAAACTGGGCCTAGAATGGTTTTGAAGGCTCGGCCTGGAGCATAGAACAAGGCATCAAAGCTTTGCCTTTTGCACCTAAGGTTAAGGATTTGGGACATGTTGCAATTACACATTCTAGCAGATCTTGAGATCGTTTGGCCTGGAGGCAAGCAAACCTAATTTCACTATCAAGAGGTTTGTTAATGAAATCCTCTTCGACAATCTCAGGGAGACATTCTAGACTATCCTTAAGGTGAGCACGGTATTCATGAAAAGCATGTTCATTATTCCTAAGATGAGGAGGAATATATTTAAGCATCACGGTGTATTTGCAGTCTAAGGGTGACTTTGAGACAACATTCTTATTGAAAACAAGTGGCGGTTTCCCATTTCCACGACTTCGATTCTCAATTTCCTTTTGTAAAGGCGTTATTTTTTCGTTGTTTTGGTCACGGGTGACTTTTATTGAATCATATAACTCTTTAAAATGTGGTTTTAACTTTTCATTTTCTTCTAGAAAACTCTCGTTTTCCTTTTGTAAGGCATCAACTAAGTTTTGAAGATGAAAAGTTTGAGAATTAGAATCTAAAGGAGGAGGCATTTGGGAGCTTGTCATATTGTTCGTTTGACCCTTTAATTGAGAGATTTGGGCTTTCAACTTCCTGATCGTGTTGCAATGAGCTTGAATCATTCATCACGTTTGTTAATTTGAAAAGCTGCATCAAACTCTGGAGCATCTGAGGATGTCTTGATATTTGAAGTTTTGACATTTTCTTTAAGATGTTGATATTTTAGTTGTAAATTAAAATGCTCAACTTCGAGTTTAGAAAAATGTTTAACCAAATTGTCGTGATCATCCAGTTCAATTTTCTCGTTTAGTTGAGAATTAGTTTTTTCAAGCTCAATGACACGATCATGGGAGACTTTCGAGTTGCAGATAATTCATGAAATTGAGAAGCATTAATGGAACAATTTGTAGCAATGAAAAACACATCTTGAGCAATACATTCAGAAATCAGGTTCTCATTTAGTGTATGCAAGTTCTTCCTCTCAATCTCATTATATTTTAGTGCTCGCTCATAGTCACTAACTTCAACTATCATTGCATCAAATTCCTTTTCCATTCCCTTAATATCGGTTTCAATCCCCTTTTTAAGACTCTCAAAGTGATCTTTTAGAAGTTTAAAGAAAGGCATGACCTCGGTTAAATAACATTCTTTCATTTGCTCAAAACCCCTTTCTCCTTCCGTAATACCGATTGGGTGTGATCCTTTTATTGCAAGTTTTCTCAAAATCAACAAATAGTTGAAGTATAACATATTGGCTAATTAAGGTCTTGCTTTTAGTGGCAATTGTTCTAGGAACAAGATGCATTGGTGTATTAGGAGGATACACGGTCGCTCTAGGCATTTTCAAAGAGGGTTTGTTTCAACAATATTTTTGACTTTACGCTTATCTAAATCCATTTTTCGAAAACTTGTTAGAGTCAACAATGTCTAAGGTTTAAACATGTTCAAGGAAATCCAGTTTTCCTTCTTGTAATCATGGGTGTGATCTTTATTTTCTTCTCTCTACATTTAGGATCATCTAATTTCTTGTTCATCTTTCCTAGTGACTTCATCGATTTCTTATCTTCCTCAGTGCACTCAGCCTTGACTAGGTTTTACTCTAGGTTTAAGGATTTCCTTGCCATCATAAAGAACCTTATGAGCATTTCTAGCCTTTTAATGACCTCTGGATTTGGTTCCTCAACAAGGGGAATGCTATGCTTATCGCTTAGGACTCTATGCTTAGTGATCATGTGAGCTGTCTGAATGGTGTTCCCTTGTATGTACAACTTGTTTTCAAGTTTGTTTTCAAAGTTTTCAGATTAGAAAAATCTTTCAAGAGTTTTGATTCCTTTGCATTAAATTCTTGCTTAAGCATTTTCACATTTTCTTGAAGTTCTTGTTTTTGCTTAGCGGTTTTAGAAAGCTTTTCTTGCAAGGAATTTAACTCTTGTTTTAATACTTCTCTAAATTACTTTTCTAATAATTATGCGCACTTGGTCATCCATTTCACGCTCACAGTGGTCAACTCAAATTTGCCGTTGTTCATAAATAGCAACACGTTCTTTATAGGCATTTAATTAGATATTCTGGACTCATCGGGACGCGGTGTATTCATCAAAAATATAGTCATTGTTGACTGCGGGAGATGCATCACTTGGTACAACTTCACTTTCACTTTGTTTCACATATTGATCATATGGGACAACATTGATATTACCCATATTTTCAATATTTGATACAAAAGTTTGAGTTGATAGTACTTTGTCATGCATCTTTTGCACATCAACATCATCGTATAGTTTTAGTACCTCTGAGATGAGTTTGTCTTTGGATGGGCCGGCTTGTGGTGAAGAGGAGACCTTGGGAGAAACCATTGGATAAATGCTAGCCATAAAGATTGTGTGTGCGGTAGGTCCATCATCCACATCAGTCGTATGCATCATCGGCGACTTGAAAGGCATTCGATGATTGTGACCTATCTCTGAATAGAACGCTCATCCACATCGCATCATAGGTCTTGGCATTGCCCTCAGCTAGAAACAACAATTCCTCTTCATCCAGCGGCACCATTATCACGAGCTTGCACAAGCGACATCTTATCTCTGAAGTAATCACGTGCATTGGGCGCTTTGGAGATGTGCAGTTCCTTGCAATGTGTCCCTCACCACCACAATTATAACATTTGATCGGCTTAGCTTGACCTTGATTACCATTCCTTCCTCGATTACGATTACCAACATAACCTCTACGGCTCCACCTCTTCCACGATCATCTTGTCTTTCTGAGTGGTTGCACCACGATCCTCCCATCTTTACTTGTAGCTTGATTGTGTGGGTTAGATCTTTGTGCGAGGTTGTTATTGGTGTGTGGGAGAGAATTCATGTTTTGACTAATCAGAAGAGCTAGTTGATTAATGAAATTACCAGTGTGTGCATCGGCATCGTTTGTTTGAACATAGGTTCAGGAATTAGTTTGTGATTACCATTTCCCATGGGTATGACTTGTGAGGCTTTGGTTGTGATTCGGATGTTTGAGTAGAAGGCGGTTGAGTCATTAGGCGAGCTTGTCTCTCACTGTTGGTTTTGAGTGATTAAGAACCATTTTTCAAACATAGCATCTCTCATTCTGAAGGAGGAAGGCATAGAGTTGCTCATAGTTTGTATTCTTCAATCCTTTAGTGAGCTTCACGGAGGTGACAAACTTGTGCCATTCGGGATTCATGTTGTTCACAAATTTTGAGTTCATCTGAATGTTAGGCATAGTCATTCTGATGTTCCTCATATCATTCACCAACTTATGAAATCTCACATAGTACTCATAGACACTCTCATCGGGTTTCATCTTGAAGTGTTCAAATTCGTCATAGAGTTGTGATTCTCTGTCTTCCATAGTTAATTCGAACTGAGAGAAGCATCTTGACATTATCCCATCGCCTTTGCCGGTGTTGTGATTGATCAACTTGTAGATGTCTTTAGGAATACCTTGAAGAACAATGTTAGAAGCCACGATATCGACATCGAATCTCTTTTTCTCCTTATCATCAAGCTCATCATACATCTTTGGTATGTCCAAGTAAATCGAGTTCCATCTTGGTGATATCAAGTACATCTCTAGTCGTCTCAACTCGATTCGGTCCTTCATCAATGGATTTGAGAATGTTGACACCATTTTCCTTTCCAAGGCAGTACAATCGGATTCGTTGAGCCCAAGAAGTAGTCGTTCTCAAGCATGGGTGGGCCAGTATCTGAACCAGTTGCTTGAACATCCTCGGCAACAATGGAGATGATAGTAGGAACGTTGGTAGACATGTTTCAAGCTCTACGGGATTTTGCAATTCTTTGATTAAACCGGAAAATTGATTCTTTCACGGGATTTTACTAACCAAAGAAACAAGCGAAGTAAGCGTAACACGAGAAGAAAAAGGTCTAAATGAACAAGTATTCTAAACACACAACTTCGCATAAGCGGTCAACTCGCAACACACTCGCTAAACCAATTAATCAAGTCGCTAAATAGCCAACTCGCTTTAGTCTCACTCGCAACACAATCAACTTCGCTTGACACTAAATTAAGCTTAAGTTAACTTCGCTAGCGTTACAACTAAGCTAAGTAGCAAGTCGCTTTAGATCTCAAGTTAAGCAAAGAAACCTTCGCTTAGAACCCAGTAGCATAAATATCAACTGCTTGCTTGACTAAATTAGCATGTACCAACTAAGCTTTAAATAACAAAGCAACTCGCTTTGAAGAAACACAAGTCAGGAGACCTTTGACTAAGCGGTCCTTTTTTCAAAAAAATAACCACTTTATCAATCCAAAACAACCAAACCACAATGATTTAAGGCTTCCAATTCAAAACATAAACACATATGATGATCCTAAACACAAAAGTACAAGCAAAATTCAAACTTTAACACAAGAATTTGTCCAAATGAATCAAACTCTCTTAAACCCTTAATACTCCAAAACCTATGAAATCCACCTGAAACAAAGAGCATGAAATATGAGTGATCAAACCATGGCTCTTGATACCAATTGTTGGATATTGGATTTCACAAACACTCTAAACCATGATCAAAGTAGACGTATAAGAATGTTAGAGAGTTCTAGTGAGAGAAAGGGAAGAGAGTTGGGAACTATAGTGAGTGAAAGAAAATATTATTATGAGCTCCAACTCTCTACCTTGGGAGGTAGAGAGTATTTATAGTCTTACATAAGCGCCACAGAGTGCGTGGATCGGGCATCAGATGGGTAAAGACCCGTTTGTCCTCCACGGTGTTACTTAACAAAATACTACTTAACATAAAATAACTATGACTACGAGCTTTCTAACGATTACATATACTTGAGGTGACCGACTATTTAATACCTGGAATTTCTAATTCCTAACAATTTTGGTGGTGGTGGACCCCTTAGCCGGAAATTAAATGTAGCCAGATATATCGAAACTCCATGACCGATATTTAACATTTATCTTGTATGACTCCTGGTTACAGTCGATTAGCTCTGGGATGTTCATTCAAACTTAAAAGAAAACAACAATAGAAATATTGAATGAAGATATATACTATCCCCTATCTGAAAATATATGCCCTTATGAGCGACTATGCCGATCTTTATATGTTTTGGCCACACGTGTTAAATGTTAGTTTCAACTATTTTTTATAGTTAAAGTCGGTTAAGAGCAGTTGACATCCAAGAGTCACTATTGTTGACAAAAAGTTATGTTAATTGAGCTTTGGCACGCAAAACAGTTAAAACTGTTAGCTCAGGCGAGTATCTCCTCCATAATTTTTTAACTTGTATATGAGCTTAATATGAAATCCCACTAGATTTTAACAAATCACGGTCACAATCAACTATCTAGGTGATGAAACCAAAATTACCAACATAAAGTTGCCCGTTTTAATATTTCTCGGAGAGGCATTGATATTCAATCCATTTCTTGCCCCATTTGTGAGAATGGTGTTGAGTGCTCGGAACACTTGTTTTTTAAATGCTACTTGATTCTAGAAACTGGATTTAAGCTAGCTAGCTGGTGGAACATTAACTATGTTTGTTAATACAAATAAACCGTAAAAAAGTTTATTTATATTTTACGATCTTCTAATGTTTTGTCGATAACAAACGTAAAATCATTTTAACGAAACAAATAAAACACGTAAATGGTTTGAACTAATAGTTTCTAACATACTTACGTTTTCACATAAAACACTAAAACAAGTATAAGTGATGTTATGATTTAATATTACATATGTACAACAACTAGTGTTTACATATTTGGGTAAAATATACACATAACTAGTATGTAGTATATTGGGTAATTTAAATGGGTAGAAACTTAAGTATCATAACCCATTGACCAAATACATTGAATGTAGTTGGGTACAACCCAAAGTCCATGACCCATGGAGCTTGACCCATAACCCATTGCATGATATCATGCTTATATCATATATGGATAATATCCATAACCTATGGTATTGACCCATACCCACTTGACTAGATACATTGTATCTAAAAGAAAACCCATGGACCAACCCATAACCCATGACCCATGACCCATAACAAAAAACCGGGTAAAGAGGCGTCCCACGGATCCCTAGCTTTTACCTAGATGGATCCCAATGGGAGGATCCGGTGGGATCCGGGAACAATAGCTTTTTCTCTATAAATAGTGAGTAATTTCTTCATTATTCTCACCCCTTTCTAACATACTTTCTTCCTGAGTTTAAAACTCTCTAACCCCAGATCCAAGTGATCTATGTTTGTAGTTTTGTTTTGTGTGATTCTCTAGGTTCTCTTAAGGCGAGATCACCACCTTTGAAGTCAAGCAAGCTCAAGTCCATGAGTTGCCGTGTTTCTCATCATACAAGACTATTGAAGTACTCTTGTTGATGATTCTTTTCTTTCTTCTAAGAAGTGTAGTGTTGAAGACATTAGTGAAAGATGTCTCAAGTGTCAAGACGCAGACATTAGTGAAAGGTGTCGATCGTCCGTATTGTAGGCATTAGTGAAGGGTGCCTAGAAGTCAAGTCACAAGACATTAGTGAAAGGTGTCTTGAAGATCTAGTTAAAGGCATTAGTGAAAGGTGCCTTAGATGTATATTCGATATGGTGTGTTTCAATGTACAAGATAGATTAGTATTGGATCCAAAGATATTGATATCCTTGATGATGTTGTAATAAGGAGTTGGTCTCCTTTGGGATTAGTCGTTGGTGTAGTGTTGGGTAGTAGTTCCTCAATTGTAATGGAACTCGATACTTAGCCTAGTACCGGATAAAGGGTAGGCAACGTTGTGGTAGGTGTGGTTCACCTTGGTGTGAAAGAACCCGGTGGTTAGCCTAGTACCGGAAAAAGAGTAGGCGACGTTGTGAAGGATTCTCCGCCATAAGAAGTTGGTGTCGTGTAGTGTTTACAAGCTCTCGAGTAGGTGACTCGGGGAGTGGAGTATGGCAAGGAAGGTGTCCTTGTAGCCGAACCACTATAAATACTTGCGTTGTGGTTTTGTGATTCTTACCCTTATCTTTTCATTACATACTTCTATATGTTTGTTTATCAACATCCAACACACATCCAAATAGATTGACATAAGTCGATCTAAATAATTTAAAAGGAAGTTTTAATTGGCAAAACTATTCAACCCCCCTTCTAGTTTTCCACAATGCTGAAGTTAATTCGTATGAAGAGTGGAAAACCTGGTTAATTTCATGTCGCATGGAGTCGAAGATCAAGCAAATGTTCGAAGGTGTCTGGTATTCGCTTTGGTGGCACATATGGTCCTATCGAAACAAGATCTTTTTTTATGACTATATTCCCATGAAGGCAATAATATTTGACAACGTTGTTTCTAGTTCATTTTATTGGTGTAAGTCTAGATGTAAAACCTCATTTGGTTGGAATGAGTGGCTTAAAAACCCTTGTCTGATTTCTTTGTAATCTAACTCCTTGCTAGTTTTGTTTTTGTTTTTTTTTTTTTTTTTAATATCACCGTTCTAAAAAAAAGAACCTACGAGTCAAGGCTAAAAACAAGCTTAACTACATTTTTCGATAAACAAATCACACCAATATGTCCTAATTAACAAGTTTAGAATAAGAATTAAATTTAAGCCGCTCGTTCACAACAGATGTATAACATGTTTACAATCTAATCATATCACTTGCCGTTTCAAAAAAGTAAAAAATAAGATATAACATGTCACTTACAATTCATTAACTTGTTAACCCATTTAACTTGTTTAAACAATCAAATTACATAAACAAAACTATGTTTTTAGCCGCACATATATGAGTTAAAAGTTCTAAAAACCCAATCGAGTCATGTTTTACATAAAAGAAGTGACTGATACACTTTAAAATTTTATTAAAGCATTCAACTGTATGCACAAACAATTATACTTTAAATATAATCTGATTTAAGTGCTTCTACAATAATTTTCCCAATAAAATTTTAAAGTAAGCCGATCACTTACCTTTACACAAACATACAAACTAAACACGACACAAATTACCGACCCTACGTAATTCTTCCTTAACAGTATCCCTCATTCGCGTAGAAGTAATAACAAGACATAAGTCCCATAAGTACAACCTTTAAGTAGGAGCCACATGGTCTCCTTGTTTGTGGGCCCACATTAGTATACCTTTCTCAGTGTGCAGCAAGTGACCTCTTCCCATCCTCTTCACTTTCACTTTTTTCATCACTATCATCAAACCAAAAAACCATATGATCATTCTTCATATTTATACATTCATACTATTAAACAACAAAAAAAAGCTATGTTACATACAACATTGTGTACAAAAAAGCATATACTTTTATAGTCTTTTTATGTGGTTTTAATCTTGTATTATATTTTTTTAGCCAGAATTGAAAGAACCCAGATGGGGTTTAATAGTATATGGTTTTTACTATTTTTTACTGCTGTTGTTTTTGCTGTCAATTTGGATATCAGCACTGCTCAAATTCCAGGTTTGATTCTTGTAAATTTTGTAGCTTTTTTGTGTTGATGTTTATGCATTTTGTTTATGGTATGTGGGTTCTTGTTTTCTTGGAATTTGATTGATTGTTTAGTTGTTTATATGAGTTTTAGTGGATTTTGTTGGTTTTTTTTATTGGGTTCTTGAATTTTGATTTTGTGTTTTTTTGGGTTTGATAAATTGAATGGTTTTTGGATGTGGGTTTGTCTTGAAGTTGGTAAAATTTAGTTATGAGAATTGTGATATTTGAGGTAGAGTATTGGGAGATGATATAAAGAAAGTTTTGGGTCTAAAATTTTCTTGGTTAGCGGGGAGGGCAAACATATGACTCAGATGTACGTGGCCTAAGCGGCTATCCCTGTGACGGTTTCCGAACTCTTTCCTTAGCCACCCTCAAGATGTTTACCTAGTGAGGTTCGAACCCGAAACCTTTTGTGAGGACTAGGCCACCTTGGTTGTGGTTAAATTTATACCCTAATAGTTATCTTATAATATTATGTCTTCTTTGGGTGGAAACTAGTTTTAGTTTTCAACTTTTCATTAGTAGATTAAGTTAAGTTTATGTTTGTGGGTAGGTATATGCTTTTGGCTACCAGTTGTCTCGTTTTATAGGCATACATCTTGTCATGACATCAAGCCCTTGTTTGGTTACTCGGTTTGCAAATACAGTTAGAACGATATAGAGACCGATCCTAGTGTGCTTTCAACAATTTGCTATAGTAAATAATATTATATGTTAAGGGGTTGTTGGATGTGATTTTGTTAATAGATTATTGCAAATTGAAGAAACATAGTCAAATAACAAAATGCTTTTTGTTAAGGATAGTTGAGTAATTTTACACTTATCTCATTTTTTTATGACAACTCCTTTGTTTGACTCAAAGTAACTCATTATTGCAATTTCACGTATCAAGTTTAGCGTTACTTAAAGAGTTAAGTTGACATTTTGCTGACAAATTTTTTGGGCAAAGATTTTGCTGACAAATTTGATCATGCAAAACAGGTTTTGTGAGTCTCGACTGTGGTGGTCAAAGCAATTTTACAGACGAGCTAGGCCTTAACTGGACGCCCGATAATCAAATCATTTACGGGATCACCAGCAATATATCTGTCACAAATGAAACAAGGCAGCAATATCAGACTGTCAGATACTTCCCTGCAGATAACAGAAAATATTGTTACACACTCGGTATTAAGAGTAGGACTAGGTACCTTATAAGAGCAACATTCTTATATGGTAATTTTGATAACAACAATGTATATCCAAAATTTGATATCTCAATGGGACCCACTCGTTGGGCTACAATCGTCATTTCAGATGCTAACACCATCGAGTCTCAAGAACTTATATTTTTGGCTTCAAGTGAAACCGTTAGTGTTTGTTTATCAAATGCAACAACCGGGCAACCGTTTATTTCCACTCTTGAGCTCCGGCCGTTTAACGGGTCAATATATCTTACACCATTTGAAAACCAATTCTTTCTTAGTGTTTCTGCAAGAATCAACTTTGGGGCAGAAAATGAGGATCCAGTTAGGTTCCCGGATGATCCTTTTGATAGAATATGGGAATCGGATTTAGTGAAAAAAGCAAATTATCTAGTTGATGTTGCTGCGGGGACGGATCGGGTATCGACGGCGTTACCAATCGATATTGGGAAAGATGAGCAACCACCTCAAAAAGTTATGCAAACAGCTGTTGTTGGACGAAATGGTAATTTGACTTATAGAATGAACTTAGATGGATTTCCGGGACCTGGTTGGGCTTATACTTACTTTGCGGAAATCGAAGACTTAGGTCCCACAAAGACTAGAAAGTTCCGGTTAGTACTTCCCGGGGAACCAGAACTTAGTAAAATGGTTGTTAACATTCAAGAAAATGCGCAGGGGACACACCGTTTATATGAACCAGGATTTCCAAACATAACACTTCCATTTGTTTTGTCGTTTAAGTTTGGGAAGACGTCTGATTCTAGTGAGGGGCCTCTTGTTAATGCAATTGAGATTAATAAATACTTCAAAATAAGTGATGGGTCTTTAGATGGTAAGTAAAGCTATAAGCTTTTTGATTAAAGTTTTGTGATTTATTTGTGAAATGTGATTCTTTATATGGGTTTGTTTGATTGATAGGTGAGGTGGCTGCGAGTTTAGTATCTGGTTATAAGTTGCTGGATTGGGCTCAAGAAGGTGGTGATCCGTGTTTGCCAGTTGCATGGTCTTGGTTGGAGTGTAATTTGGATCGTGAACCAAAGATTATCTCAATGTACCGTCTTTTAACTCTCTTTATCTTGATCTTAGAGGATGTTTGGGATGGCTTATTCTAAATGGCTTATCTGCTTAAAAAATAGTTGAAGATTTAGCGTACTGACTGAATTTTGTACCCATTTTATGCAGAAAATTGTCAGGCAAGAACTTGACTGGAAGCATTCCTTCTGATTTGACCAAGTTGAGCGGCTTAGAACAGTTGTAAGTCACAATCTATGCCTTTCTTTATCAATTGTGTAAACGGAAGTATGACCGTAATATCTTTACATGTTTCTAATTGTAGGTGGCTTGATGGGAATGCACTAACGGGTCCAATTCCTGATTTTACAGGATGTCCAAATTTGAAGACCATGTATGTTCTTTTTTTGTCATCCTTATGCCTTGTTATGTATTATTTTTGGTAATTTAAGCCATTACTTTTGAATATGCAGACATCTTGAGAACAATCAGTTGAGCGGTGACATACCCTCCTCGTTAGGGGATCTACCCAATTTGAGCCAACTGTAAGTATATTATACTCCAATTGTCCGGAAAATGTACTTATATAGTTTTCTGTATTTATACATACAAATGCATGCTAAATCTAGGGTAATGATGTTCAGGGGTAGATCGAATCAAGAAAACTAGTTGACTTTTTTCTTTTAAAAGTTGACATAGGACATATTAGAATCGAGATCAAGATTGGTTTCAGATATCGTTTGTTACTACGGAATATTTCCTTGTTTAGTACTATCATTATATAGCTTAATGTCAATATGTCATCCTCTTTTTCTTATATATAAGAATACAGTTTTTGTCACTTTTTTTGTAAATCTTATCCCTTTTGACATTGCAAAATCAACTTTGCCTTGAGAAAGTATACTAATTTATGACGGAAGCACACTAGATAGGTTCTAACAAAAGGGCAAGCGACTCACACTTTAGGTGAAAAGTAATTTGTTGTTCGATTACTTTACTAGGATAATACATGGTTGAAAGCAATAAAGATATAATGCCGCTTACCTTTAAAACAAGTATATAAAAAATTGGTAAAAACTCAAGAATAGTGGAAAATCTGAAATCTTAAAAAATTGTTATGTATTATTTTTGTTGTTTAATATATCAATCGGCCACCTGTTCTGTTTGTTATGGGTATAGAATAAAACCGGATACCGTGTATAATAATCTCAAGTTGGTTTTCATTATGAATCTGTCGTATGCACAGGTATTTACAAAATAATATGTTAACCGGTGAAGTGCCATCCAGTCTTCTGAACAAGAATTTAGTCTCAAAGTGAGTATTTCTTGATTGCTCTTATAACTTATGCATGCTGCTTTTCGCTTTTCCTCACATTGTGACTTTTGAAGAAGTCCAACTTATATGGTGTCGTGTGTTATTATCTTTTCAGCTACACGGGGAACGCCAATCTTAGTAGCGGAAGTAGCGGAGGGAAGCGTAATCGAAACATATTTATTGGATTAGGGGTCGGGGCTGCTGCCCTGTTTTTAGGGTTCATAACCTCATGCTTACTCCTTCGCCAACGGAAGAAATATCCCAAAACAGGTAATAAGCTCATGCAACATGTATTGATACACTATCATGCACATGGTGCAACAAATGAAGCACCAATTTGGAGGGATGTCTTGAAAGTGTTTATCTAACCTTGAATAATCAGAATATAGGTGGTTAGGTAATTTAATTACCCTTTGATAATCAGTTCTGTTGCAAAGCTTGTGTGAGATCCAATACTGATTATTTGAGAGGCTAGATTTACTTAACCAAACATTATACGCTGATAATATCAATTTTGGATGCAAATACAAACACCCCATATGTATCGTCTTGCATACATCGTTGCCTTTACCTTTTCTAATGATTTGATCTGTTGGCTTTTATGTTTATTCTGGTAGAGGCCAAACTTGCCATGCCTGTTATGAACAATGCAGCCACCGAAGCTGCTCAAAGCTTCACATTATCTGAACTACGAAGTGCCACAAAGAATTTCGAGAAGAAAGTTGGGTCGGGAGGATTTGGAACCGTTTACTATGGAAAATTACATGATGGAAAGGAAATTGCTGTCAAAATACTTGAAAATAGTAATGTTTATCAGGGCAAGAAAGAGTTCGCGAATGAGGTAATTTTATATCAATATAATTGTCATTTTCTTTTACTTAATAAAGCGAGTTGTACTTATCATTCTAATTCTATTCCTTTTATGTTGATCAAGGTTACTCTTCTTTCACGAATCCATCATAGAAACTTGGTACAGTTTTTAGGGTTTTGCCAAGACGAAGGGAAGGATATTCTTGTTTACGAGTTTATGCATAATGGAACACTCAAAGAACATCTTTACGGTTAGGTCTTGTTTACACTCGGTGTTCTTGATCTGACACACAACCGAGTTTTTTGTTGTGATAATGAATCTTTATGTCATTTATAGGTCCTTTAGCCAGGGAACGAGGGATTAAATGGCTCAAGCGACTCGAGGTTGCTGAAGAGTCCGCAAAAGGTTTGTGTATTAAAATAAATCTACATGTCTAGATTTCATGTCTTTTGTTGTGATAACGAGTCTTATGTCTTAAATTAGGTTACTTTTTGTGATACCAAATCTCTTATGTCTAAACTCTAAACTTCAGGTTTTTGTTCGGATAACGGATCTTTTTTCTATATTTTGACTTTTTTGCTGTGCCACCGAACCTTTATGTCTAAATTTCAAGTTTCAACTTGTGTTAACGAGCCTTTATGTCTAAAAGTCTATAAAAGGTCTTTTGTTTTTTTAACAAATCTTTATCTCTAAATTATATTTTGAATCTTTATGTCTGAAGTTCAAGCTGTTTGTCTTGACACCTAATCTTTATGTCTAAATTTCAAGAGTTCTTTGTGGACACATGGCTAATTTGGTCTTTTTCTAAACTTGTTTTAGGGATTGAGTACCTTCATACAGGTTGTGTCCCTTCCATCATCCATCGAGATTTGAAAACAAGCAACATTCTCCTTGATAAAAATATGAGGGCCAAAGTTTCGGATTTTGGCCTCTCAAAGCTTGCAGTTGATGGCACTTCACACGTATCAAGCATCGTTCGTGGTACACTTGGATATCTTGATCCTGAGTAAGTTCTTCTGTCATTCATCATTAAAAAATTTCATAGCTTCAACTTTGGGATGCCCCATTAATATCGGACCACAGTTTTCTGTTAAGATTTAATAATGAAATCTTGATCATGAGTAACTTTTTTAGTTATGTTTTTAAGTTTATAAATTCTCACAGTTCTTCTGTATTGTAGGTACTATATTTCAAACCGTTTAACAGACAAAAGTGACATCTATAGTTTCGGGGTCATTCTTCTTGAACTTATATCCGGCCAAGAAGCAATTTCAAATGTAAGCTTTGGTCTCAACTGCCGGAACATCGTTCAATGGGTAAGTCTAGTTTGGTTATCCCCATCAACGCATCCTGATAACCTATTACCTTAAAGGCAGCAGTTTTTATCCATGTACTTACAGTGCATCAACTTGGGTCTCTATATTTATCTCTAATGGGTCAACAGGGTTAAGCTAAAGTATTTAACTAAAAAGGAAACAGTCAAACGGGTTGAAAATCATTCTAGGTCTGTTCAAATGCATATAGGCTTCCTAAGTTTGCTTTAATTAAAAAAGTATAATTTTTTATTAACTAAATTTAACATATTTATCTATATCTATACTATACTACTTATAATAATGCATCTTGTACCTTCCCTCCTATTAATTTTTTAAGATTTCCTAATATAGAACTTTTAAGCAAATACAAGTAAAAAAGCATAAGTTACAACTATTTGAAGCACAAATATGACTAAAAAAACACTATTCAACATATACAATTAATACACTATTTAATTTACCCATTCACCAAAATATACAACCATTTAACCACAATGTACAATCTAATCAAGCTACTAAGCCAAGCACTTAAAAATAAAGCCATTAGGCTGCCCGCAGTGGTCGGTCGACCGAGTCGAACTGGGTTGGTCGGCTCCAA
Source organism: Chrysanthemum makinoi (assembly GCA_910596185.1). Taxonomy (NCBI): domain Eukaryota; kingdom Viridiplantae; phylum Streptophyta; class Magnoliopsida; order Asterales; family Asteraceae; genus Chrysanthemum; species Chrysanthemum makinoi. The sequence goes on along the minus strand of OU343217.1, from coordinate 244,766,923 downwards.
AATTGACTAAGGGTTCATCCCCTCGACCGATAACTCACTCGACTAAAAAACAAAAAAGTGAACCGTTACATTATTGAAAAAACATTTTTAACTTTGTAAGATTTTCTTTTTTGTTTGTTTGTTAGGCTATCCACCGGTCACTCCCCAACTCACAGAAATAACAAAGATCTACCGTTATTATTATTTCTAAATCAATTGTTAAAAAAAGTATGGCCGCATAACATCACATTACCAGAAAATTCAGTCACAAGGTACCCGACGCCGCATCGCGCGGATACCCTGCTAGTATTTCATAAAACAGCAAAAGGTGTTACAATTCGTTTCAACATACTCTGAAAATTTACCCATTTTGACCTTGCATCATATTTACGTGTTACTAGAACCACCTATTTTGCCACCCCTACTATTTACTGATTGTAATGATTTGACATCAGGCCAAGATGCATATAGAGAATGGTGACATACAAGGAATCATTGATCCGGCTCTTGGTAACGAATATGACATCCAATCAATGTGGAAGATAGCCGAGAAGGCTTTGATGTGCGTGCAACCACACGGGAACATGAGACCTACAATGTCTGAAGTCATCAAGGAAATACAAGATGCAATCTCAATAGAGAGGGGAGTGGTGGCTGCTGCACGAGAACATAGTTCTGATGAAATGTCAAGGCATTCGATGTTGCAAATGGGATCTCTTGATCTACGTGCCAACGATCAAGATTTATCGATTGATGAGTCCTTTGCACGACCTGGTCCAAGGTAGCATGGTTCTGTTTTATATATTTTTGTCATTTTCTTGTTATTCGGTGTGAGGTTTTTGGAAGTTGGGTTTAGTAGTTATTGTTAGAATGGTGGTGTGTTTTTGTTTATTCTTGAAGGTTTAACTTTTTTGGTCATTTTGTAAGTTTCTGTAGTTGTAGGAGGGTTTGGTGTAAATTTAAAGCTCTTATGGACCAACATTTAATATTAGTTTTTTTTAGCAACATTTAATATTAGTTGACAAAACATGTAGTATAACAGTAATATTTTTGTATGAAATTTGTTTATTAAAACAGTTGAGCATTTCATTTTGAGCATTTAAACCATTTTCTCCTTTTGGGAAATGTTCCTATCTAACACACAATTTGAATATTATTTCCAGAAAAGGGCACACACAATCTTTTGATCTTGAAAGAATGGTTGAATAAAGTATTGTTTCTAAAATTATGAAAGAAAGAAAATAAATGTAAGAGAATAGTTTATTCAATATGACCACTTTTGTGGATGTTTGAAATTGCTTATACAAACTAATCATCTATTATACATTTATTAGTGTTTCTAAAATTATGAAAGAAATACAATAAATGTAAGAAGAGTTTATTCAATATGACCACTTTTGTGGATGGTTGAAATTGCTTATGGGAACTAATTATCAGATGTTTGAAATTGCTACTTGACATTAGAATATGGTCATTTCAACTTGCTATTTTTTTTTCATGAGTTAAGCATGAATATAACTTAGCGGCTCATCTTGTTGCTAAAATAGATTTTAAATCTCATGAAAACTTCAAATTACCTCCGTCGCTAGAAGTGATATAATATACTACCTCCGTCCCTAAATAAATGTCCACGTTTGACTTTCAAAGTCTTACTTATTCAACTTTGACCTTAAATATTTGTGTTTATCTTATATAATACTTGATACAAAATATATGAATGAATTGTGTTTTAAATGTACTTTAAGTTGGTATAATTTTTATCAAATATTATATAACACAAATAAAAATATTTAAGGTCAAAGTTGTACAAGAAAGACTTTAAAAGTTAAAAGTGGACATTTATTTAGGGACGAAGGGAGTAGATTTTTTTGCAAATATAACATCCTCACTCATGCAAGCAACCTATTTGCAAAGTGCCAACAAAACTTTGAGGGTATGATTTAGCAATGTGGCTAGTTTGTCTACTGCAAAGTATGTGCTAATAATACGTGTTTAAATGTATGATTGTACCTTAGATCTATCAACTAAATTGGACTTTTTCATTCACCAAAATTAGGAATTTCGCTGGTGATGTCACCAATTATAAGTATACTAGGCGAATACCGTACATAGCAACGAGATTTTATAACGACAAATATTTTTAATTACGTTATTAGGATTGAAATACGGATCTAGATTGAGATTAAGAATGGGATAAATTCGTAAAATAGTAACACGTGTCACTTAAGCGAATAATAATAAGCGTTTATTACTAAACATTATATTTCCCATGTGGCCACGGAGGTTCACCTGCGATGACTCCGGGCTATCCAAAGGGTAGTCGCCCTGGGATTAGTCATTTCCAAGAATGTCAGTCGGAACCCAGTTAATCAAAAAAAAAACATTATATTTTATTACTAAACATCATATTACTATTTTTTAACACAAAAAACTTAAGCGAAATTGATGAGTGTCTAAATACTCATCATTTTTATACTGTTTAGAATGCCAAAAACATCTGAAACACTCAGAAATGCTTCAAAATGATAAAAATATCACAAATAAGTGTTTTATGTGTTTTAAATGCAAAAACATCAAAATCGATGAAAACGTATCAAGTTTGCATAATTGGCAGTTTTAGTCCCCCAAGTTTCAAAAGTTGTCAAAATTAGTCCCCGGTAATTCAAAAACTTGTAAAATGTCATTTAAGGTCCATGAGATTCAAAAGTTGTCAAAACAAATCCTTTAAAGTTCAAAAATCACAAAATGACAACTTTGGTCCCTTAACTTTGAAAAATGTCAAAAATAGTCCTTGGTTAATTTAAAAAGTGAAAATTATCAAATTTTAACCTTGTACTATTAATAAATGACAAGAATGGTCCTTATGATAAACTTTTGGGAAATTACACTTTTAGTCCCTCAAAATCCAAAAATGACATAAAAGGTCCATGGATGCTTTAAAATGGAAAATTATATTTATAGTCCTTGTACTAATGATACTTGGCATGATTGATCCTTGGAAAAACTTTGGAAACTTGTCAAATTCGGACCTTTACTTTGTAAAAATTGCAAAGTTAGTCCTTGTGTATTAATCTAAACCAAACGGACCTTTGATATTAATCAAGCCCAAACCTTACAACCCGGCCCATTTTTTTTTAAACACAAATACCGCCTACACTGTAGACCTTCTTCTCCCACCCCCAGATACACCAATACCAGTGGTTTTTAACCACTTGCTTTCCACCTCTTCACCTCCACCTCACCAAACTTATCCCCCCAGCTGTATACCATGTCCCCTCCACCTCCATATCCTCCCAAGAATCAGAATAACAATAAGCATTTAGGTTACAAAATAGTAGTTATTTTTTTTTTCAAAGTTCCGTCTCGAACTATATAAAACATCACTAAATGCAATAAACAATATGCACATGTTGATATGTAAAATGACACTTGTATGTTTTTCTTGTATGACAACACATCAAAATATGCATATTAAAGCATTTTATAAAAATTCATTACATTTAATGATATTTTTTATAGTTTGGGCCTGTTTGGTACGCAACTTTTTTGGAGCTATAAGCTTTTTGTTGCAAAAATAATCTCCTCCAAAACAAGTAGTTTTGTTTGGATACATTAACTTCAAACTTTTATTTTAAACAAGTAGCTCAAAAATAAAAAGTTGATTCATGAAGCTTTTAAAATATTTCAGAGCTGTTAAAAGATAAAATTATTGTTAACGACTTATAATTATATTTAATAGCTAATTTACCAAACACTTTTATTGAAAATAAAAATACAGCTTATAGCTCATATTAATAGCTTTGCAGCTTGCAGCTTACAGCTTATAACATATAGCTAATTTTGTCAAACATACCCTTTACCTATCAAAACAAAACTTTATAAAAAGTTCATTGTTATATAACCTAAACCCTGTTGTGAAACAACGGCCTAATAGCAATAACACATAACCAATGCATGGAAGAAGAAAATAGAGATAATCGAGACCAATATATTTCATTGAGATTGATATCACAAACTACAAATGATCCTCAATTTATAGGACTCTCATAATCAAAGTATTTAGTACAATCATAATTGGGGGAATATGAAAGATGAAAGGTTTGAGGGGTTAAGGTATATGGATAGCCACAATCATAATTATTCATAACACTCCCTCTTGGCTATCCATCATTAATTCTCATACGCTTAGATATGATGCCTCATTAAAAACCTTGCTTGGAAAACCCTGTGGGACAAAACTATAGCTAAGGAAAAAAGAGTGCATCGCGTATATTCTCCCTCTGATGATTAGATCACTTAAGTTTACTGAGTGTTTGCATTCCAATGACCTGAACCAACTTCTTAAATGTTGCAGTAGGAAGTGCCTTGATATATAAGTCTGTTAGGTTCTTGCATGAATAAACCTTATGGACAATAATATAGCCACTCTTCTGTAATCATTGGTGAAAAGGAACTTCGGTAGAATATGCTTGCTTTAGTCACCTTTGATGTAGCAGTCCGTTGAGCAATGTATGTTGCACTATTTTCATGTACGACTGTTGGAGCTTCATGGCCTGAAGAAATACCACATGATTCACGAATATGTTGTATCACACTCATTGTTTGCTTTACGAAACGCCATGAAATGTCAGTACTAGAAAAAGAGTACATAACTTCTTCATACGCTTGGGGATGTTGCCTTATTATAACTTTGCTGAAAAGCCTTGTGGGAAAAAAAACAAAGAAAAGGGAAAAAGAGTGTAACGTGTATATTCTCTCCCCCTGATGATCACATCACTTGAATTCTTTAAGTTGGCACAACCAATATCTTAAATTTGGTCGAGTCTCGCATGAAAGAATTTGTTAAATAGTATTTTCACCACTTGTGATTCATACCTCCAATATGTGGACTCAACATTCATTGTACATTCTTTTACTTTGAAACAAATTCAAAATGAATGATAAATTATATCATATATGATGAGCAAGAATCGTCATTATTTCTTATACGCTTAAATTTGACACTTCCAAACTAATATTGTGATCATCAGCTTTGTATATTGAAGGGGCCTTGCAACATGTGACCTCATAGACATAAGTATCATTTATCCACCAAAGTATATCTATCAACTTAAGGATTTAATCCTTATTATGTTCAATTCATATATTACGACGAACTATGTTTGTCAAGTCAAATTCATTTTATAAGTACTCAATTTCCTTTGTAAACACCCTTGGAGTTCCATCGATATTCAAATTATCAAACTATATAAAACTTATAACATATTAAAATCCAGATACTTCATAAAGTTTTATGATAAACTTATTCATTTTCATGGCTCATCAGCAAGTATACATTAATGCAATCATCACACGTATGCCCATATCTGTTTTAAACCATATCGTTGAATCCAATTATAATCTACTTGTATTCTCGAGAATTTTCTTATGGAAATTCAAAATCGACAAGCTCTATTCATGTATCCTTTAGACGCACATCAATTATTTCTTACATTGCCAGACTTCTATAATAACAATATACATTATTGGATCCACCACATAAGAACATATCTCCTTATGATTATTTTCATGTCTTTACGAAAATATTGTGTACCATTAGTTATGCCTTAAACACGAAAATTTCAATTCTTTAATTTCACTTTCTCATAAAGATTGATACATATCCAATAATTTTACACATTCATATGTACAGACTTCAAGTCCCAGTAACCATGTCTCATCACAAGAGACTTAACTCTTTCATTAGTTACTTGCGTCTTTACATTTTGGCCAATCATCTTGCAAGTTTGTTTTCAAGATCCTCACTCTTATTATAGCAATATATTATTATCATTATCTTGCGCAATATTATACTCAATAGTACTATCGACGTCGATTCATTTTGGTTCGATTCCACACTTTACTAGACATTATAATCTATCATTTGTTGAGATCTCAAAGTTTTTCATGTACCCGGGGTTTTCAATAACCTTCATGTCTAGTTTCTCTTTAAGAGACTATTATGGGGACTTTATTACCTCGATTCGACCATCTTGATTTAATTGCTCCATTTTATCTTTTCATTCGAGGACTTTTATTTGGAATCGATTAGTCTATCACGCTTGCGACGTGCCATAGACTCACTATCAATCATTGGTTTTAATGTTGGGACACACATTTTAATTGGAGCATTAGCAGCGTATGTATGATCTAGTCACTTTATTTAGGTCACAAAATTTGTCTGGCAACTACTAGATCTGGAATGTAAATTGTCCCTTAAATTTTAAATTCATTTTCATTAATGTGAGGATCAACATATTTATATCATAATTCATTCCATATTTCTTGCTGCTCATTCTCCCCCTGAATGAATTATCAACTTCAACATCCCTTGAGTGCGTTGTGGTGGATTTACAATACAAGTTACACACATTTGGGAAACATATGGTTCGTGACCAAAACCATTCTAATGGGGAGGATTCATTATAATTGTTGGCAAGATGCGAAATTTATTTATTTATTTATAACATGCCCCAAAAACTAAGACTTTTGTTCTCATAATTATTAGCTTTGCAATCAACTGAAGACGTTTTATAAACGTTTCAACAAAAGCAATTCGCGTTTGAACTTGGGCTACTTTTATGTTCAACACTTATTCCAATAATTGCCCAACATATGGAAGTATTCACCACCATTTCCAAAGATACAATTTGGAAAACCATGCTCGCATTTTATAAGACAAGCCATTCATCACGCTAAACTTAAGTTGCGTCTTTAATGATCATTTTGACGATGCATCGATTTTAAAACTCAAAATGGTCCACATGGCGGATGTATAGGCCTACATACATCCCGTCATATTATTTCCAAAACTTTATAGGACATAATCCTTACTTTAGTTTGGTGGTAATAAATGAAATATTAACTTCCATTGAGAACAAATAAGAACAAACAACTCAGCCTTGAAGAACCCATGGTTCTTTTATACATTTCGCATCATTATTGACTCGGCATGGTTTAACCGGTCATGCCAATTAATACAACAATATTAGCTCATAAACTTATATTTATGACTACATGTGCTTCAATTACACCTTTTCTTATATATATATATATATATAAAGAAAAATCTAATAATATGGAGAGCTCACATCACTCCGATTAGCTCTTTTATGCTCATTTACACATTTAATATAATTGTCACATTAGCCTATAGCATTATCGCATATTAAAGCACAAAGTAAACTAGTGAAGTATGTTATCAACCATGTCTTGCATACAAACAATTAAAATCACATAATAAATAACTCATGCATACATGGCAAACTTAATTTCACAATTAGAACAACTAAAAAGTTATTATATTTACCTATAATATTCTTTGACAACATAGAGTAAGTAATGACTTTGCATATTTTTGTTCATTCATGAGCCAACATTTGGATAAAAATGATTATCGTGTTAATCACGATAGTGTGTATATATAAGAAAATTATTTCTTTTGCCGTCATGCATTCAAGACCCTTTTCACATAAGCAAGTAATAATAGCATTGAGTTTATTTGAGCAACCTATTAATTAAACAATAGCACTTTTGCATAACAATTTATATAGATAGGCATCATGAACTAAATATGTGTAGTCTAAAGACTCTTTCTAAAGAATCATATAATTATAAGATCACTTGTATATAATAAAAATAAAGATTAGATTCTTAATCTTTTATTCATCTAGTAATCTAACTAGTAGATGAATCAACCTAGTCATGTCTCAACTCAACCAAATTTGACAAAACATATCACAAACGTCTTTTCCACAATCAAAATTTATAACTACTGAAATTAGTCTACATGTAATATATATGAATCACATGTGTGGTAAGTTATGAAATCAAGTAAGATACAACTATGACCATCCTTTAAAATAATACTACAACTAGCTAGCAAAACTCTGTTGCATATATAATAATAAAAAAAACTTAGTAGTAATTAGCTTACTGATGTTAAAAACTAGTGTCTATTAGAATTTTTTATAATTGAAATAAATTAGATTGTATACGACAATTCATTTGCCAACAAATAAACGACGATTCAATAATTTCGAAGAAGACGTTTCTACGTAACCTATGGGCATACAGTTAGCTTTGTATAAATCTTAACAATATCAATTAGCACATAATCACATCATTAGATCTAGCATACATTATAGCAAGTAATTATACTTCTATCAAAAGAAAATCAATACGAACATGTGTTGAGTAAAGATTTATCTTTTGCAATTGAACCATTTGAAAATAGAATTTGATATCCTCATTGCTAGCAGTCTCTTTTTAATGCTTTGAGTTTATAAAAATGTTTTAGTTATCAAAATCTTTTGATAATCCTTAAACTTTATTTGCAAAAACTAAGGTACATACTTTGTAATCAACCTTTTGCAAAACCATTGTGTGCCTCAGCGTAATGATTTTCTCAAATTTATGAGTTTTAAGGGGATATGACAATTAATATAACAACAATATAATTAGCACTTGTGTAGCAAAACACTTACATAATAATACCTACTTATTATACTTGCGATCTAAGCTAAACTATAAGTATATAAGAATCTCCATATCACCATATATACCTAGAATAATCCAAGTTATTTAATTCTAACACTTTTTCCGCAATCTCCAAACTTTTCCAGGAAAAAAGTTACGGGTTTACGGAATAACAATTGAAAGAAAGATGATAGCATATTACAATAATCAAACTCAACTCAAATATAAGTTTGGTCACTCAAAATTAACTTTGAACAGTGAAAATATGCGATTATTATAAATATTAATCTAACAGTTTTGATGTGACAATTAAATATAGTATGTCACAAATATGTATTCCAACAAACAAAATAACTATTTTGTCAATGAAGATAAGATATTAAGCGTGTTTAAAAATTTATAAATATTGTAACCTTTACAATATTATAAACCAGTCAACATGAAAATAAAACTTTTTAATTTTTATTTCTGGTTGAAATTGCTTATGGGAACTAATTATCTGATATTTGAAATTGCTACTTGACGTTAGAATATGGTCATTTCAACTTGCTATTTTTTTTTCATGAGTTAAGCATGAATATAACTTCGCGGCTCATCTTGTTGCTAAAATAGATTTTAGATCTCATGAAAACTTCAAATTACCTCCGTCGCTAGAAGTGATATAATATATATTTTTTTGCAAATATAACATCCTCACTCATGCAAGCAACCTATTTGCAAAGTGCCAACAAAACTTTGAGGGTATGATTTAGCAATGTGGCTTATGATTGTACCTTAGATCTATCAACTAAATTGGACTTTTTCATTCACCAAAATTAGGAATTTCGCTTGTGATGTCACCAATTATAAGTATACTAGGCGAATACCGTACATAGCAACGAGATTTTATAGCGACAAATATTTTTAATTACGTTATTAGGATTGAAATACGGATCTAGATTGAGATTAAGAATGGGATAAATTCGTAAAATAGTAACACTTAAACGAAAAATAATAAGCGTTTATTACAAAACATTATATTTTATTACTAAACATCATATTACTATTTTTTAACACAAAAAACTTAAGCGAATAACAATAAGCATTTAGGTTACAAAATAGTAGTTATTTTTTTTTCAAAGTACCGTCTCGAACTATATAAAAATCACTAAATGCAATAAACTTTCATAAAGTGTTCAAATATGCACATGTTGATATGTAGTCACGTTAAAAAAATGACACGTGTATGTTTTTCTTGTATGACAACACATCAAAATATGCATATTAACACTCTGTTCCCGAGTTTATTTTTTGGAGTGAAAGGGAAAGGTTTGGGATGGTAATAAAAAATAATTGTGTTCCTGAGATTTTTTAGGAGGGGAGAGGAAAGTAAAGGATAGTAAATTACATCAAAATTACTCTCTTAATTTACTTCCCAAATTGGGATGAAATGGAGTGAAGTTGATTTTAAAGTTTTTTTTTTGTTACATCCTTCTATTTTCTTTCTAACTCTGGAACATAAGATAAAAAAATAATTTTTTATTTCTCTCCTCTTTACTTCTCTCTTTTTTCCCTCTCCATCTCTCTTCTTTCCATTTTATACTCGGGAACAGAGTGTTACAGCATTTTATAAAAATTCATTACATTTAATGATATTTTTTATAGTTTGGGCCTGTTTGGTACGCAGCTTTTTTGGAGCTGTAAGTTTTTTGTTGCAAAAATAATCTCCTCCAAAACAAGTAGTTTTGTTTGGATACATTAACTTCAAACTTTTATTTTAAACAAGTAGCTCAAAAATAAAAAGTTTATTCATGAAGCTTTTAAAATATTTCGGAGCTGTTAAAAGATAAAGTTATTGTTAACGACTTATAATTATATTTAATAGCTAATTTACCTAACACTTTTATTTAAAAAAAAAATACAATTTATAGCTCATAGTAATAGCTTTGCAGCTTACAGCTTATAGCATACAACTAATTTTGTCAAATATACCCTTTACCTATCAAAACAAAACTTTATAAAAAGTTCATTGTTATATAACCTAAACCCAAAGTAATTTATAAAATTGCATTACATTAAAAAACCAGAAATAAAAATTAAAAAAATATTAAACTTAAAGATTAAATAGTACTAGTAATTTTGTATAAAGTGACCCCAAATATGGTCCAATAAAATAGAATCTTTGATAGATAGAAGTACATCTCAATCGTCTCTCGTTTCTCCTTCCTTCGTTCTCCAGCGTCCGATCTCTCTTCTCTTTCTCGCGCCTTTATTACAAATTGTAACCGGTAATCACACTCTTTTTCCACTCACACTTTTTTATACACTTTAACACATAAAATGCTATTTTTTGGGGGGTTTTTACTTATGTGTTTGTCATAAAGATTGGACTTTCATTATGGGTTTGTGACAAAGATTTTAGGGTTTTTAATGATGCACATATAAACGCTGTCTTTATCTGATTTGTGCTTGGTTTGTGAAAAAAGATTGAATTTTTATGATGTGTCTTTGTTAATATGCTCATATGTATGTGTAATCTGATTATCTTTTAGTTATTGGGGTTTTTGAGAGGGTTTTGGTGATGGGTTTGGCTTTGATTATGGGGTTGTTTTGATTTTGTGATTTAGGGTTTTGGTTATTGAGTGGTAGACATTTATTTGGGGGTGGCTTAGGGAAAGGGTGAGGAATGAGGATTTTTTGGTTAGGCCGTTTACTTCTTTGTCAAAGACTCGGGGCGGAGCCAGAAAGTTATGGTCGAGGGGGCAAACTTTGATAAGTTTTAGAAACTACACTGCAAATCGGTTCGTTAAGGGGGCAAATCACAAAAATAGTCAGATATTTTAAAAAATTTACACTACAATTTTTTCGGTAGGGGGCACGTGACCACCCTGCCCCCTCCTGTCTTCGCTTCTTTGTACATATATATGTAATTAAACACACATTTATCTGATTTCATGTTGTGCTAGGGGTTTTTGTGGGTGTTTTGTTTATTGGTTTGTTAAGAGGTTTGATTTTGAGGATGACTTTTGTTGTTAAATTTGACCTCAATTTGCATACACACATTAATTCTGTATGTTCTCATAATGTATATAAGGTATAGGGGTTTTTGAGTGTATTTGGTTGGCAGGTTTGCTGTAATGTTTTGATTTTGTGATTTAGGGTTTTGGGTCCTTGAATAATGCACATAATAGTACATTTTTTTCTGAGTTGATCTTGGGTTAGAGGTTTTTTATGGTGTGTCGTTCATGGGTTTGATAAAAGATTTGAATTTTATGATGGGTTATTGTTAATTTACTGTTATGACCTTAGTTTGTATACAACACTTGAGTACATACTTTCATTCTATATGTCTATGTATATGTAATGTATCTGAATTATTGGGGGTTTCGTTGTAAATGTTTGATTTTGTAATATAGATATAAGGGTTTTGGTCTATATCTGATTTGATCTCATGTAGGTATATTCTGTTGTTGGGTTTGTTATGAAGTTTAGATATTTACTAACGGTTTGTTTATAATTCAGAGTTTAGGGTTTTTGAATGGCGGAGGGTCCTGCGAGTCCAGGTGGTGGCAGTCATGAGAGTGGTGGGGACTTGAGCCCGAGGTCTTCAAATGTTCGAGAACAGGACAGGTTCTTGCCAATTGCGAATATCAGTCGGATCATGAAGAAGGCGTTACCAGCTAATGGCAAAATGGCTAAGGATGCTAAGGAGACTGTTCAAGAGTGCGTGTCTGAGTTCATCAGCTTTGTCACTAGCGAGTACGTATGCTCTTCTTACCATCTGTTTTGATTGCTTGTTTTTGGATTTAGTTACTTGATGAAGTTGTGTTTTTGTTTTATAAGTTGGGGTGTTTGGATGTGTTGTTAAGCTTATAATTGTTTTAGTAAGGTAATGTGAGTTTATGATTATTTAGGGGCTGTTTTGTGTTGCAATATGAAGGTGATCTTGTGATATGAAATTATTAGAATTAGACAGTCAGCTGTAACAAATCAGGCTTTATAAGACCAGCTATCGTTTGCGTTATGGCAAATTCTGTTTATTTGAGAATTTACATTTAAATTAACTCTAATTATATAGTCAAAATTATTTTCAGTTTTGTTGCAGCTAGTCTTAAACTGATTATACGTGACTTGAAAATTCTAATAATCAGATAATACTTGCAAAAAGCAATGCCTTCTTAGGGTCAAAATAGTCAGGTGTGGATAAGTGTGTAAGGGAACTGAAACAGATTTCAAATTACCTGCGTTCCTTTAATAATTTTTTATATGATTTTGAATCTGATTCTTCAAATTGCAGTATTCACTTTTAAATTGCATATACAAACACCCTTTTGAACCTAACTTAACACACCTTTTCTAAAAGGACCAGAAAAACCACACCTGAGTGGTGAAGTTATGTGGGTGAGATTTGGGCTCTTCGTAGAATGATAATCAGAAAGTTTTTGATAAAACATCATACTATTGTGAAAAAAAGTTGCATATTCTTGGTATTTGTATTTAAATGAAAAATGATTTTAACCGGTCTCTTGGTGTTGCATGTTTAGGGCGAGTGACAAGTGTCAAAGGGAAAAGAGGAAAACAATCAATGGTGATGATCTTCTATGGGCAATGGCCACCCTCGGGTTCGAAGATTATATCGAACCACTCAAGCTATACTTGAATAGATACAGAGAGGTAGCTTTCATGTATCATTTTATCTTGGGATTTCATGTCTTACACGTTAGTCTTACAAACATTTACTGATATTTTGATGTGTGTTTTTTATTGCCGTGATCGGATCTCTATTGCAGATGGAGGTTAGTGAAGTTATTCTTCTCATACTTTTATCTTTTATTTATTATTATAATTTTCTTGCATAATTGGTAACACGGTCCCACTTGCAGGGTGACACCAAGGGATCTGGAAAAGGTCATGAAGGATCGGCTAGGAAAGATGGGGCCCAACCTGATTATCGTGAACACGTGAGTATTGCAATTTGCTTATTTATTAAACAAACGTGCGATTGCTCTTAGTATTATAAAGAGCTTGACCTTTTTCTTCAAACATTTTTTTAATAGCTAAACGTTGTTTTGTGTAAATCCTCTGTACCATTTATCAGTAAGATAAAACACAAATTGGCACCATTATCACATAAATGGGATAAAGATTATCATCTGTATTAGTTTACTATGAGTTAAGTGTATGTATCTATCTTGAATGTACTGAATTTCAATAACTATCTTCCGGCTTTTTTACAGCTTGCTCATCAAGGTTCGTATCTGCAGGGTTTGGATTATGGGAACCAACAGGTAAGCGTTATTTATGTGTTTTGTGTGCTAGTACTTGTATGGACAAAATAGTTCCCATCTAGACGTGTGTGTTTTGCATAATCAAATACAGATTTCAATGGTTATGTGAAACTTGTCATATGCAGGGTCAACATATGATGGTTCAGATGCAAGGGAGAGATTAGCATTTCATGGCTCGGTCTCTGGTGTGATTCAAAGTTAAAAAGGCGTTTTGACACATCGGCAAGCTATGTTCTAAACTCGGGCATCTACTAAGCTTGCTCGTAATTCTTTAGACTATGTATTATCATATTATTATATTGTAAGTTAAACCATTTGGCGGATATTTAAGAAAATTGTTTCTACCTCACAAATGGATTGTGTTTTGGAGGTACTATGTAAAACCTGATGTTAGAATGCATTTTGTTATGGTGTTATTTACTTGGCTATACATGTGGTAAATTAGTGGAAATGCGCGATGATTAAGCACAATTGATGTTTAAGTGCACAACTTAGTTCCAATTTTTTGGTTTCGCCTATACACCGAATCGAATACAATCAACCAAATGAATATCTGAAAACTTAAATTTGGCTTGCCATAACTTTTAGTTGATACACTTGACAAGTTTATTCATTTTCTTTAGATGAACTTAAATGCTTGGATCCAACTTTATTTGTAATAGAAATTAAACTGGGATGATATAGGTAATGTGTAGACAAATGCACTTCCTTTGTATCAATAAAAAAATTGGCGTAATTTGGTTTGGATGAAATGAACCAACATCATGTGTGGTGGATTCAAACCATAGGCCACACCTCACGAATCAAGATAAGTATGCTTGAAATGCTAACGAGGAAAGTTATGATCTTAGCCGAAGCACGAAATTGATTTTCAGCAAACCTTTTGACCCCCCTTGGCGAGTTTTCATAAACCTTGTTCAGTTGATCCACTGTCTTCCACAACTCTGATTCCACACTCATTTTCCCATGACATCTCCTTATCCCGTTAAACAATTTGACAATCTCTTCATCTCCTAAGTCGCCTACTATGATTTTTTCCTCACGTAGCAACCTCACGTCCTTAACAGTGTCTATGATCCCACACATGAAATCCACATATTCAGTGAGTTCAAGACCATACACCGGTGTAAAACTATTCTTTGCCATTAGATTCTCGTAAGCCACTAAGTTTCTTAGTATGACCTCTGAGCAAGCATTAAGAGTGATTAGAGGCAGATAACAAAACCTCTCTTTTTCATTGATAAAGGTTATGTTTCTAATGCCTTCATTTCCAGGTGACAAACGAAACTTCACTCTTGAAATTTCGTGAAGTTCTGAAACTGAAGGCACCTTGATTTCATCAACTGTTTCTTTCTTCTTGGTGCTTTCAAGAAACTTTTGCTTTATGATTTCAATTATTTTTAAAAATGGTTGAGCCCCCGGTATCATGCTTGCAAAATTGATAACAGCTTCTAGTAACTCAAGATTCTCGTCTTTTTCAGATGGATCACTTCCATCACTTGCATTGTCAGTGAAGTTGACTTTTCTTGTGTTTGGCGCTTCATTGTTCACAATGGAATGATACATATAATCAAGTAGATGATTAACTTGATTGAAATCACTTTTCTCATTCGATAGTATAAAAGGCGAATGGGACTTGCAGAAAAAATTGAACTTGGAAACCAAGTAATTTTCCTGAGCATTTTCGCCTAATAGTGCCTTTTGGATTTCTTTCAACACGAAAAGTGGAATCTGGCTATCTAACATGACCAAATCTTTTGCTTCTATTGCAAAGTTATGATCTGAATAAGCATCAAGTTGATCAAGCAAGAACATACCGTCGATAGCAAATAACCATGCCAAAGTATCAGCATCGGCATCAAGGTACATATCATAGCATGCACAAACGACAGGGATGAGCTCTTTTACTTTTTCTACCATCATGTGTTGACAGTCATGAATGTGACGAGGCTGCAGTACTCTTTTTACTGCAGTGAGCTTGTTCTGCTCCATCTTCTGATAGAGCTCGGCCTGAAAATGATGATTAGGCCCAAGCCCTATACGTTGAGGGACGTATGCTTCTAGCTTTTCGGCTTTCAGATTTTTTGGAATTTCAAATATGGAAACGGGAGGTATATGAGTAACTGCAAGTTGGGTGTTTAAGGTTTTGCTGATCAGATCCACCCACGGTTTCTCACCGAAGTTTGGACTAAAAAATGGGTTTATAGAAGCCATACGAAACTCGAAAATGGCTACCAAGAATGAAGTGATCTGAGCTTAACACTATGATCAACTTTAAATGGCTCAAATGCTTTGGCAGGTCAACCCTCCACATGAAAGATTAAAGCAAGTTGCTTAAGAATGTAACATCATCTACACATTTAAAATTATAATTTAACGTGGATTAGTGGCTAATCGCGCTGTTCATAATTCTTTATATTTCTCTAACAACTTCATGGTTGACATTACAATTATCAAACAAGACTTTGGGTAAGTCTCTAGCTAGTTGAATCCGAATATTACTAGCAGACAAGTTTACAGGACATATATTTTTTTACTTTATGATAAATATATTATATAAGGTTGATTGTACTTTTTAGCGTAAGGATATGCGCAATGGCGGAGTTAGAGCATATACAATCGTAACATCATAACACCAATAACACCGTTCATGTCAGCGTCACATCAGCTTTAACATTTAACATTAACATCCTCAAAAAACACCCACAACAATAACATCCCAATAACATCAATAACATTTCATATTTTCAATTTCAACCCCTAAATTAAAACAAACACTTCATTTATTAAACTAAACATAACATTAAATTTGAAAACATATTACAATACGAAATTAAAAAAATACATCGAAAAAAAATTACAACAAATAAAAAAAATACATCGAAATTAAAAAAAACACACCGTAAATTAAACGTTACAACATAAAGGAAATGACAACGAAAAAAAAAAAACATAGCAAATACTTATTCATCATCATCGCTCTCTTGTTGTTGTCCATGTCGTTTCTCAAGATTCTTTGCCAAACATGCTCCATAAGGTCCGTTGGAGTTGGGTGTGCGTTTTCGGTCGTGTATTTCTTTTGCTTCTGAATGTGAGTATCACATCTGTCGACCCATCTTCGTTGCCTCAAATTTGCTGACGGATCCACCCATACTTCGTTATAGTCACGTAATGCAAATTTTTGATCTTTTATAATCATGTTATGCAAAACAATGCAACAATACATGATTCTACGTATCGTGGCAATTTCCCATTGACATGCCGGTTGTTGTAGTATACCCCAACGGCCTTGAAGAACACCAAAAGCACGTTCAATATCCTTTCGGGCACTTTCTTGTTTCCTTTTAAAGTACGTATGTTTTTCATCAGTTGTTGCTGTGAAGGATTTGACGAAAGTTGCCCACTGTGGATAAATTCCATCAGCCAAGTAATACCCCTGTTCATACATAGTTCCGTTGACCATATAAGGTGCTTTTGGGGCATTGTCAGCAAGAAGGTCGTCGAATAACGGAGAGTTATCTAAAACATTAATATCGTTATTTGCCTCCGCCATCCCAAAAAATGCATGCCAGATCCATAAATCTTGAGAAGCAACAGCTTCAAGCATAATTGTTGGGTATTTTTTATCACCCCTAGCAAAATGCCCTTGCCAAGCCACTGGACAATTTTTCCATTCCCAGTGCATACAGTCAATGCTACCAAGCATTCCCGAAAAACCATGTTTTTCTTCATGATGTTGATAAAATTTTTTGAATGTCGGCCCACGTTGGTTTTCTTAAATATTCCGGCATAAACAAATCAAGAATGCATTTGTTAAAATTATCAAGACATACTTTTGAAGTACTCGCACCCATTTGCAAGTATTCATCAAATGCATAGGGTGAGGTGCCGTACGCCAATTGGCGTATGGCAGACGTACACTTCATTAGAGCACTTATACTCATTCGACCCGTACAATCGGGTGTTTGCCTAAAAAAGGTAAAATGATCTGGAATATTATCGGAAGTATAAGATTCAATACCTTCAACTATTTGCAGGAATAGTTTCCGGCTCATACGAAATCTTCTACGAAAATTCCGGTTTAAATACTTACAACCTTCTACGAAATAATCGTTGCACAGACGTTCTTCTGCAAGCTCACGTTCACGATATACATGGCTACTAGAACGACTAGGATGTTGAGATTCAATACCTTCTTGTTGTTCCAACTGAAGGTGATACTCGTACGCGAACGCTATAAATTGGAAGTCCTCTTGGTCATCAACGTCTGACCAAGACAGAGGAATATCACCAGCTTGATTTGGATCTATTGTGAACGAATTTGATTTTTGAATTATGAAAGTGTGAAGAGAAAGTATATAAAGTGTGAGAGGAAGTGTGAAAAAAATAGAGTTTTAGTTGGGTATTTATAGTGGTAAAAAAATGTTTTTGATTTTTTTTTTATAAAAAAAAACTAGCCGTTAGGGGGTTTTATGTAAATTTTTTTGAATTTGTAACGGCTACTAGCCTTTGAGGGACTAGTTGTGTAACTTTTTCAAAATGTTTTTTTTTTCATGCCCTTAATGGGCGTTATTAGCCCAACGCACGCCCTATAACGGCGTTAATCACCTTCATCTCCAACGGTATAACGCCTCCAACGGCGTTATAGCGTTACGATTGTATATGCTCTTAGACGATTTATTGTGGAGGCCAGAAACTAAAATTGCATATAGTAGAAGGGTCAAAATGTAAAAAGGAAAATTTACTACGTAAAAGTCATTAGAAAATATCCTATGTAACAAAATTATGGGAGGGCCATAACCTCTCTTGGTCTTCATGTAGCTCCGCGAGTGGATATGCGAGTGACTTCATCAACTTCGACGTTGTAGTTTAAGTCTCGACAGTTGTGAGCTTTTGCCTTTCTACAAAATTAATATACAGCTTTGATAGTGTATTGCTAAGTCTAAATGATCACCGCGATGCAAGTTATTCTACCACTATTATTGATCTCAACGAGGGAGTTTGCCCCCGCGTGTTGTGGTGGAGCTTATTGGTTTTGATATATGCGTTTTTAGTGACAAAATTTTATGTATTTATGTCTTATTATATTGTGAGACGAGTATTTTTTATTTATTTATTATTTTTTAATGTATTGTTATATGTTTTATTAGTATACATTGTATGTCTGTTATATATTGTTTTTAATGTAATTCTTTTTTGGTTTTAATAACTTTTTTTTTTTAATTGCCCTATGAGTCCATATGATTAGTCCAATATTTGTTGCATAATCCTAATTTTAAAAAATTTCTTTATACCTATTATGTTTTTAGACTCTTTAAAATGGCCACTCACTATCAATAAATACATTTTAATGACATATGGACAAAAGGTTATTTGGGTCAATCCTTAGACTATCAAAAAACTGTACAAATATCACCTGTTTTGACATGTTATACAATCAACCAAACCCTCTAATATTGCCCTTTTTAACATTAATAACTCAAAAGAACATATAGAACAATTGTTGGTCTTGTTCCACTGCACTGTGTCTCAAAGAAGTCGGAGTATATTGGCACATTAACTAAATACTCTACAAAACTGTGAACAGCTTTTGAGTACATTGTTGTTCCCTTTCAACCATCACCATTCGATACAATGATATGGCCTAAGAGCGGACGGTGTGGACCGCCGTGGGGCTCGCCGTCGCCGACGTGGAGCCTCGCCGTGGGCCGCCGCCACACCGGCGATGCTCGTTGTGGCTCGCCGTGGAGATTGAAATCGTGGGGACGACGAAGTTAAAATTCTGACAAAGCAAATTTTTTTTTTTTTTTCTCTCTCTTTTTTTTTTGTTTTTAAGATTTGTGAACTTTTATATAATAAGGTGAAGGTGAAGAGTAATTGATTTGGACAGGTTCGTGTAGGTACTGAGCTTCTCGTGGTTAAACAAAAAAAACTGAAACTTGAAAGATTAACTAAAAATATGAAATACATAATAAGCTTAAACATTAAAACTACAGAAGGATCCCTAAAAACAACATAAAAACATGAAATACATAATAAAACTACTAAACACTTAAAAAAACGAGTCATCCGAGTCCAAACCATCATCACTTGTTGGCGGAGAATAAAACTCCCCATTCATGTATCGACTCTCCATAATGTCGAAATAGTTGTTTTGAGGTCTGAGCCTCCCGCTTCTTGCTCACGCGAGCAGCCTCTTCACGTGTCTGCTTCTGCAGTATCTCCCCGCGTTTTCTTCATCTTGTTCAAGCTGCGGAGGAAGCCTCACTTAACCCGCTTGGTGGTTTTGAAAATCCACCTGTGGACGCTTCACGGTGGACTTGGAACAATCGGGAGGTATGTGATGTTTCAAACCCCACCGGAAAGACATTTTCGGTGGTGTTGAGTAAACTTCAAACTCGGCAGAGTTGGAAAGTTGGTTTCCGGCAAGTGATCCGGTGCCGGAAAGCCGGTTTCCGGAACTTCTCCGGTGGGGAATTGCTGAGAAAAACCTTTGCGAGACATTTTTTGTGTGTGAATTGTGTTATTTGTGTGTGAATTGTGTTATTTGTGTGTAAACTAATGCTTTGGTATGATAGTATATATAAAAAACTTAACCGTTTGAATTTGAATTTAAAATTTAAAATTTGAATTTGAATTACCCCGCCCAAATGCCCGTTTTTAGTTTGAATATAAAATTTAAAATTTGAATTTCAATTTTGAATTTAAAATTTGAATTTGAATTACCCCGCCTAACAATAAACGGCTTTAAAATTTAAATTTGAATTACCCCTAACAAGTACCGGTTTTTGAATTTGAATTTGAAATTGAAAACCACCTTTATAAATAACATCAACCACCATTTTATTTCAAATCTACATCAATTCAAAAAACACACACACAAATGTCTCAAAATTTGAAGTGGAACAAGTCTGAAGAAATCTTGCTTGCGCAAGTTTGGATACAAATTTCGCAAGCTATGGATATGCAAAATAACCGTTCCGAAAATATTTTTGGGAACGACGTTATGCATATGTTCAATAATCGACAACCGATGACCATCGTACAAAAAATTCAATCACGGGTAAATGGACAAGGATTAACGTCGATTGCAAAAGGTTCAACGCAATTTACAAACAATTGCAGCGTCGAAGTGCTCAAAATGACCACACTCATCTCGAAAATGCGAAAACTAAGCTTCCAAAGAACAAATTGGTAGAAATGAGTTCAAATATGTTCACGTTTGGGAGATTTTGAAAAATTGCCCAAATTGGGATGTCGAAGATTAAATCCAATAGTATGTGTTGTTGTTTTTTTAGTCGTGTTGTTTTTTATTCCCGTATCGTGTTGTTTTTTTTCCGTATCGTGTTGTTTTTTTATTATTGTGTTATGTATTGTATTTTTAATTTGAATGAAATGAATTTATTTAGTTTTTATTTGGAAGTGAAAATTGAATAAAAAAAATAAAGTGGTAGTGGTGGGCCCCAAATGATGAAGTTGAGGTTTGTTATGAGTGATGAGGGGGTTTGTTGTGGTTAGTTATGGGAAAATGGGATGCTGATGTGGCGCTGAGGTGGCGCGACGACGAACTTTAACCTTGTTGCCACACCTAGCTCTCTAAATATTAAAAAGTATAAGTTTGTTATATAAAAAAGTCGTAAATAGAAAGAAGTACAAGGTAGTTTTTGTAACTTGCTGCATAGTTTGGCGGCAAGTTTTCTCCGAGACGACGTCGCTACCATTCCTGCAAAACGACATTATTTCTTCTTTGATTTCCTTTTTATTTGGTTTGCTAAAAACGGCGTCATTTGAAATGCCAATTCATATAGTATAATATAATAAAATATCTAAAACCGGTGCCGATGTAATACTTTCAATATAATATATTGCACATTTGCATGTTATTTAAAAATTCAAAAGAAAATGATTTAATAATAAAATCCACGTTAATGACTTTTTAAGGCAAATGAGAACTTTCGGGTTAAACACATGGGATTATTGTGTTTTGAACAATAGTTCAACATTCATAAGGTTGCTCCAGTAAGGAGGGTCAATCTTTTTCATTTTCTTTGTCACGTCAGTTTTTTCTCTCCAATGACTTTTAGGCGATTGGGTGTTCCAGTAAGTGTTAAGGTTGCCCCACAACGGTTTAATACATTTAATTGCCTTGTTTCTGTCGATCGCATACACGACCAAGTTGGAAGGGAAATCACCAACGATCGATTTGGCACAGAAGGCCGATCGACTTCCAATCGATCGCCTTTATCGATCGTGGTTGTCTACTGGGGGCAGCCTAAGTCATGGACCTTTTCAGCCTTCTGGTAATAAATACGTAAATATCTAAAGGGTTTAGGTTATTTCTTAGAAAAAAACATCCGTTCAAATAACGATTTTTAGAAAGAAAAGAAAAACCCAATTATTTAAAGTCATATACCTTTTCACACATCGTTTCTTTACCGTTCAAATAACGATGTACATATGATAGTATGATACACTTATCTAAACCATATATCGGAGTGTATCAAATAAATAAATCTATATAAACCCAATTCCCAATAGTACAAGTGTACAACATATATGTTGGACGAAAATAATGATAACAGGAGATGGTGGCGGAAAATAGTTGCATGAAGGAAGTGATAGTTGTTTATTTCGATTTATTTTGACAAAGTGTTTGGTAATATAACTGTATAACTATAACTAAAAGTGGAAATGTTAGTTGTAACAAATTCTAATAAAAGTATCGTTTCAAATTGGAGCGTTTAGAAAAATTAAGAATGTTAGTTGCTTGTTTTTAAACATGCATTATGTATAAAACGCTATTGCTAGTTGCTTCAAAACACCCCTAAACGCTTGTCTCCAAATATACCAAAGAGAAGTTGCTAGCATTTATTATTTGGCTGTTTAGAATTGATAACGTATATAACGTACATCAAGCCTATTGGCTTAGCTCGTGCTATACACACTTTGGCCCAGGCCCAACAAAGTAAAACAACCAAAAACGCCGGGTCGCCAGTAAAGCCCAACAAAGTTGGCTACGGTCCAGATACAAAGACGCACGCAGAGCACCTAGCGGATCAGATGCATGACCGCGGAAGATGATATGTGTCTGCAACTATGATTACCGCGGAACCTTCCCCGACAAGGGTCCCACTCCGGCCACTAATTATTATAAGCGAAATGCTAGGAAACCTTAGCATTAGACTCGCCTATAAAAGGAACTGTAACTCTCTTACAAGGTATGACTTTCTAACACATATTAATACACACACTTTAATATTCTTTGACAAACATGAGTACTTACTCTCACGCCATAGCTTAATCGTGGGGTCCGTCCCCACGGTAAGGCTAACGGTTTACTTTCATTTGTGTAGGGATTCAATCCATTACTTGGTATAGTATAGATTCAACCAATTGACAACCTGTTGGCCCGGCCCAACATACGTTCTTAACACATTTCCTCACATGTTACACTTTTTGTAATAACAAGTTGGCGCCATCCGTGAGACCAGTACACAACTGCGTTCTTAAAAATACTCACTATGAGCAATCAGTCCGGACCTACTCCTTCTGCCCCCACGTCAATCATGCGGAACACAACAAGAAAAGGAGAAGACGAAATTACTGGAAGAAAATGAGAGATACGCGTCCGACGCAACTCTCAGAGAATACTGTGACGAGTATTACCACCAGATTTTGCCAATGATGTCTTAGAAAGTTCGTCAAAAAAAGAAGCAACAGGAAAAGCTCAAGGCATTAGAAGCAATGAAAGCCCGACTTGACTTTCAGGAAGCTTCGCAACATTCCGAATCAGGAACGCCGGACAGAAGAAAAGATTTGAGGAAAAAACTCGAATCTTAGAGACATCGAAGCGCATACGAAGATTCCGACCGAAGAAATGACCGATCTAGGTCACCAAGGAGGAAAAACACGGGAAGAGAACCGGTGTTTAAAAGATTGCAAAAGGGTGTGTTCCATAGATTGGGAGATATGGAAAGGAGCATGTGAGTATACTTCGGAGATTCCAAACCCCCAACCCACCGTAGTGCCCAAAGGAGGGAAGAAAGCTGCTACCAGAGCTCGTATCCACGAAGAACGGAGCCCGCTCCCAGAAGGCAAGGAAACGATAGAACATCCTCGCGGAGAGCAGGTGAGCTCTCTGAGAGTGAAGATAGCGGATGCAGACATTGGAAGTCAGGATCGAAGAAACAAAAGTCAAGCATTAAAGATGATGACTTGGCAAGGCCATGGGTATGTAAGGAGACCGATTCGTGCTCGGTTTTGCCGGTTTTTCATTGATTTTTGTCATTTTTCTTAATATCTGTACCTGCACATGCATAAACATAAAAACAACATATATTTGGCATTTTTGGTCAGTTTTTGGTCTATCAAGTGTTACACACATATCCCGGAAAGGTATTATTAAATGTTAGTATTGGTCCTTTATGTTATATTGATATTGCAAAATTATTTATAAGTTACAAGTAGGTAAATGAGTTAGGAACTTAAGTGGCCAATGTTTAAGAACCTTAGAATAAGGGGACTAAAATTGTTAATTGATGCGCGTACGAAGCGCGTTCGGGGTCAAAGGAACTTCCTTTTATTCGAGCAAGTTTATCAACCACCTAGGCAGTGAACCTAATCGTTGTAGTGTAGTATTGGGTAAGCCTCGGGGATTGATATCGTTCTCTAGGGGAATAGGAATGCTAGTAAGAAATGTATGACGAAAAGGTGGGGGTTGAGGATGATTCCTTTTTTTTTAATCTTTTTATTGGTTTTTTAGAAAGCTAAGGGTAAAATCTCGGGGCAATTGGTTTTGGGGGGAGGGGGAGGGGTGGTATTCTCTACCGATTACTCTACTTATCTAATTATATAATACTACGGGTAGCTATGTCTATTTGATGTGTGCTCGTATGATGATTAAAAATGTGTTTACCTAGATACTATTACTCCCTAGTTATCTTTTATTGGTCGGTTGAATTGTCACACCTTATCTTAACGCTTTGTATTCCTAAGGTCGTAGGGAATGCGTAGTCCCTAGTTCTTTGAGGTTATCCTTCGGGTTTAGCATACGAAATCCGAAAGCCCTTAAGCTATTTCATTCATAAGCCTCACTTTCACAAAGAATATTCAAGCATTAAACACAACGAATGATGCCTAGTTGCACTCCTAAGCCAATTACAATTAAGATAAGAAACAACCTAACAATAATCAATAAGTAGGTTTCATAGATCTAAGCAAACACACAAAAAATTTAGCTAGACATGGTAAACAAGCAAACATACACACAATCAATTGAAGGCATAATGATACTTTGGATCAAAATACTTATCTCGATGTGTAAAATAGGCTTTGGGACCCTAAGATACTGTCCAAATCGGACTACAAACGTTTAGGGTTTTTTTCTCCAAAAGTCTACCTCTCTAAATGCAGAAAAATCGAATTATATATATAAATTTACACTTGCGACGGCGTCACCTTTTAGATGGGACGCCGTCAACTCGCAGTCATTAGGGTTTCGTCTTGGCCAAGTCATCAATGGGACGACGTCACCTTAGAGATATGACGTCGTCAGTCTTCAGTTGGGACGTCGTCTTGGTTCTGGATCTGGGCCGTCTGAGATGAAAAGTCTAAGTGACGCCCTTCTTCTTCAAAGCCTGATGCCGTCAGGTTATACGAACAAAAATTCCACTGAGCCGTCTGGTGCATGTTTTGATCAAGTCTCTATATAGGGACGGCATCACCCTTTGATTGGGACGCCGTCAGGTTCAATTTGAGCAGCTTGAGTGGCTTCGATCTTGACTTTGCTATTTTCTTCATGTTGATAAGGATTTAAAAGGTACACTTTTGAGGGGTCATTTAAGCCCTTAATCGACCACTTTTATATCCGTTACTGCTTAATTTCGTTCCTTTTCACTTTTTACGTCTCTTGAAGGCAAATGCTAGAATGAAGCTTATTTGGACGAAAAGGCGTGAATATGTGAAGAAAATGGCCAAAGTCAAGATCAAGACACTCAAGCTGCTGGAATTGAAGGTGACGGCATCACAGTCAAAGGGCAACGCCGTCGCAACATGCTCAAAAATTGCGACGGCTCAGAAGTGAAATTGCTATTTTGTACCTGACGGCGTCAGGCTTTAAAGAGTAGGCGTCACAACTCGTGACCTAGATTCGATCCGACGACGTCAGAAGATGAAGCCGCGGCGTCACAACCACAAGGTGACGCCGTCACAAAGTTGACGTCGTCAAGACGAAACCCTAATGGCGGCGATCCGACGGGCGTCACAATTAAAGAGTGACGTCGTCGCAGTTGTAACTCTATATATAGAATTTGACTTTTTAGACTTTTAGAGAGGTAGTTTTGTGGAGTAAAACCTAATAACGATTTTTGGCTGTCTTAGGCAGTATCTTAGGGTTCTCATACCCTATTTTACAACAAGTTAAGTAATTTACTTTATTGATTTAATCATGTCTTCAATTGTATGTGTTTATGCTTGCATGTTCACCATGTCCGGCTAATTTACTTGTGTGTTTGCTTAGATCTATGAAACCTAGGTATTGAATAATGATTGGTTGTCTCTTATCTTAATTGTAATTGGCCTAGGATTGCAATAGGCCATCGTGTGTTTTTAATGCTTGAGTAATCTTTGTGAACATTAGTTTATAATCGCCTAGAGCTGTTGTAGGCTAAAAATCCAAAGATAACCTTAGAGTTAGTTTATGAATCCTAGAGATTTTGTAGGCAATAACCTTAAGGTAGTCTCAAAGAGTTAGGCAAGAAAGCATACCCTACGATAGGGGTGAGCATCGGGACGAATCCCGACCCGTCCCGACTAATCTCGATACCGACAATGGAGAAAAACCCAAACCGACTCCCGACCCAATAATGGTCCCGAATCATCCCGAATCCCGATAATGGTCTCGAATCGTCCCGAATCTTGATTTTGGCTGCGTTTTCTCGGGACCGTCCCGAATCCCGATTACCAGGAAAACGCAAACCGACTACCGACCCGATTACAGTCGGATCGGTATCCGAAAGGAAGTCGGGTGTCGGGATCAGGACGGGAGTTGGGTGTCAGTCGGGATTACTCACCCCTACCCTACGACCTTAGAAGACACAACACATTAAGAATAAGGACGTGACAATTCAACCATCAATAGGAGATAACTAGGGAGTAATAGCATCTAGGTAAACATATCTTTAATCATCATACAAGCACACATCAATTAGACATAGACTAACCCTTAGCTTAGTTAATTAGATAATCAGAATAGTAGAGTAATCGGTAGAAATACCCCCCAAATCCAATACCCCGAGATTCTGTAACATATAGGATTTCACAAACACATTAAACCATAATCTAAATGGGGCATTCAAGTAAGTTTAGAGAGAGAGAGAGAGAGGGAAATGTTCTAGTAAGAGAAAACTTATGAAAGGTTAGATTCCAAGTGAACATCCAACCCTCTACCTTACAAGGTAGAGGGTATTTATAGGTTACAAACTAAACGACCTCCTGACGGCCTGTGGATCAGGTATACAGTGGGTAAAGACCCGTCCTTCCTCCACGGTATTGCACTAGACTAAAACTAAGCTAATAACATACTAACAACTTAACATAATAAAC
Source organism: Chrysanthemum makinoi (assembly GCA_910596185.1). NCBI lineage: Eukaryota > Viridiplantae > Streptophyta > Magnoliopsida > Asterales > Asteraceae > Chrysanthemum > Chrysanthemum makinoi. The sequence goes on along the minus strand of OU343217.1, from coordinate 244,739,558 downwards.
AATATATCTATGAGCTAACTTGAGCTAGATTATACATGGGGTGACCGAAGCTTCACAACATAATTTCCAATTCCTAACAATCTCCCCCTAAGGGAGGTCACCCCAGGAATTACATGGTGAATCCTAGCTTTCTTATAAATCTTCAGTCTTGAGCTCGTAGACATTGCTTCATCAAAGAATTAGAATTATGTGCTTCTGTGGTGAATTCATCATTGTTCAACTACAATGTATAGTTCGTGGAGGTTATTGAGCAGATCCACATTGATGACGAGTTTTGAGTCAACCTTGAGATCATTAGCCTCATTAAATATCGAAATCTTCCTTTGTGGTGTTGGTATTATGTGATGTTGTGACTTTTGGACCGACATGCTCACATTCTGGATCATGATTTCTTCTTATCAGAGTAGCGGAAACTTTCGTTGATTCATGATATTGGTAGCAGCGTAGCAGAAGCATGGAGTGATAATATCAGAGTCATTGATGCACTAATCATGATTTCTTTAGATATGAATGTGTTGTGTGAGCATGCGGCTATGAATTGACCGCTTCATTCTGATCAGCTGCAAACGTCGGGGTGTACCTGCATAGAACAGTTATCAATAAAGCGCACGAAAGTGTCTTTGATCACTTTCGATGAATTGAGGTACACGCCCACGGTTCCCGCTTGATCATACAAGTACTGCCTATGATCGGGTATAATTCCGAAGAATTTCCTTGACAGGGTTTCACAGCTGCTCTAGCTGTTCTCAAACCGAACGTCTCAAAGAAGACAACACGGAGTGAGTGAACCAGCGAAACGAGATTCACTGATTGATGAAAAGAGATTTGACAAACAATCTTGTATTGCTCAATAGAAATTGTTTTTGCAATACAACGAAGGTTTTAATGAAAATCAATTATCAATCATAAACACCTTTTATTTTGAGAAATAGGTACACAGTCGATGTGCTAGAGAAAAGAGTTTTTAAGCACAACGACCGGTTTTTCAAAGGTATCCGTCAATCCATAACCTGAACCAGGATTGATTCAAAAGATTGAATCTCTCCATTGTTTCTGTCCAGTTGTCACATGGTTGATCTATTGGATAGATCTCACATGCCACCTACCAGGAGCTTGTATGATGTTGACTCCAGAAGGCTTTCCATCTTCATCGTGAATATGTATGCATATGACTTAGATGTTCTAGCAATACCACAAGGATAATGCGTAGGACTCATAAGATATAATCTCTCTTTCCACATAGTGTGAAACAGAGAGTCTTCATTGAAAGTGTCCTAAAGAGATTTATTAGATGATCTCGTGGCTCTAGACTCAATTGTGCATATTTGGTTCCTATGCCGGAGACTAGGGAGAGGGTCTCCTTCTTCAATAACAACAATCTCTAAGAGAAAGTCGATAGATTATGTCGGTTCCCCGTGAGAATGAAACAAGCCCTTTTAAGAGGAACTTGAGTGGTTTGGAAAGTTGAAGTGCAGTGCGTCACTGGGTCCATGACGACTTGTCTTCAATACCGATGTTACCTTGGTAACCACCAGTAGTATATGAATTGAACCCGGTTTCTGCCCTAAGGTTGAATAAATGGAGGGCTATTTCTTTTCACCCTTTTTCACATTCAATTCTTTTTCATTCTTCAACCCCTTCAGTGCTTACCGAGACTTCATTACTAGAACCGTGTTGGGTTTATTCCAGTAATAGCTCAGTCTCAGTCCGCACTCTTCCCATATCTCACTTTTCTCCTTTTTTCATCATACCTAAGGACTTCTACACTAGCTAGTGGATTGTCCCTGGGTAGATCCCTCCGGTTCTGGCGGATCATGGGACCTCAACCTAACCTTATCATCCTTAAATCACCATACATAAAGTAAAGTTGGTCGGTCTTTTTGGTATTGTTCATCTGCCATTGGAACCAATTGAAAACCATTTGAAAATCAATTAAGATACTTGTGATATAGAATCAAAGCATTTTGTATCTTAATTGTTTTGATATTTTAGAAATGCTCCCCCTCAACATATGCATAAAAATTTAAAATTTGTTTAGCACATGGAGGCAAGAGATCTTTGAAATCGTTAGATTAAGAATGAAAGGTCCAATCTTTTGATTAACATTTTCTAAAATGATCATCATCACTTCCTAATCAATTTGAGTGGATAAAACATTTTGAGGAAGGATGAGGTTTTCAAAAGTTTAGCTCCCCCTCAATATGTGCCTCGAAGTTTGAAAGAGTTTTGCACATATTAGAGGGAAGTTCTTTGAAGTACAACCATGATAACCAAACATTTAGAAGCCATTTAACACACAATCAAGGTACCTTATAAAAACGCATGGAAAACTTTGTACCCTGAAGGTTTGAATTTGTTTTGAAATGCTCCCCCTTAATATATGCTTCGAGATTCGAAAATTGTTTAGCACATATTAGAGAGCAGTATGCACTTAGGTACAAAAGTGGTCATTTTTTTATCATCTTTCATATTTATATCACATTTTCTCCCCCGATCAAAAATTTCAAATCCTTTGAGACTTTGGATCTCGTGTGATTTAAATATGTGCGTGACAAAACATTTGTTGGAGAAAAATGTGTCCAATTTTATATGGTCAGAAGTGGACAACACTGAGGTTCCCTTTTTAGACGCTAAGGGAAACCACAGAACATAACCTAACACTATTACATGCATTATAGTTGTTCAAAGTTTGTACACCACATTTAACACATAAATACTACAAAACAGAAACTACATCTGGAAGATGTCTTCATTCAGTCCTTTGAAGTAGTTTGTAATGACCGGCACGAAGTCTTCCACCCACAAAGCTTTCAAGGCTGCGATAGATCATTCTAGTCTTCAATCTTCGTCTGATTGCAGCAATGAACTCTTCAGACCTCTTTACATCCTCATCAGACCATAATTTCGTTTTGTTCCCCGGCTTCATATCAATTTTGATTTCTTTTACTCTGGAGTTTAATTCTTCTTCGACCATCTTAAGTGTACCATCACTGAATTTGTATAACTCACACAATCTCATTAACATCCTTGACCCGTATCTGTCAGTGAAGATGACTGCTCTAGGGGTGTCAATCACTATATATTCGTGACGAAATTCATGTCCATTGGCTTCCCATTTTGGTCTTGTAAGATTGACTCGAGTCTGGTAACTTTCTATTCCCAATTGAAAGTATCTAACTCTTATTCGAATGACCAATCCTCTGATCCAGAGATTGACAGCAGCCGAGAGAGCCTTCTTCTCACGAGCAGGAAGATGATCAAGGTGTCCTTGGAGGTTCAGAAGATAGAGATCTTCAAAGTCATTTGGCATCAGATGTTTGAAATTGTTTTCTTCTATGATGTGCTCTTTCAAGTCAGCTCTTCAAAGAATAATCTTCTTAGTAATCATACCCGTATATAGGGAAGATCTCTATACCAATAACACTAAGAATACGCAGTCCGGATCAAACAGCTCTGCGTCTCTTCTTGGCACTATGTCTTTCGATGTAGAATCCCTTCTTCTTGAACCACCAATGAGAGATCCCATATGAAGCGGCAATGTCATATTGTTTCTCTTTGTGCGCTGAATTGATCTGGAACCATTTATTCAAGACCTTGATCAGTGTAGGTAGCTGCTTTCATCTTTGAAATTGATAGAGCAGGTCTTCTTTCATATGTACGACCACATAGATAGTCCAGATCATGGTTAAAGAAAAATTCTGACTGGATAGACATAAATCCAGGTTCACCGCCGAGAGGAAGAGGGTTGTTTACATCAAGCCTATTGATCTGCTCACCGACTTGATCATTCAGCATTCTATAGCATTCCTCCATTTGATATTGAAGTTGATTAGCATCCGAGTGGAAGACTTTAACTAATTCATATGCAGGGCCTTCAAGATCTTTAGGGGTGTTAGATGTAATTTGCTTCTTCTCACAAAACTACTTTATAAAGCTTCCCATATCCCCTGTGACATGAAGAAGAGAATCTTCTGCCGGAGCTTCATAGTTGGACATGATAGTAGAAGCCCAATTGTTTGCTGGATTTGTTGAATCAGATTCGGGAATGAACCATGAAGGCTCAGGAGTTTGAGGTTTATCTTGGGTAAGCCAACTTTGAGTAACATCCTTTGAAGGTGTAGCTCTAGCCGTTTTGATTCGTCTTCCCTCAATATAAGCATCCAACCACTCTTCGTCTTCTGTAATATTCTGGATGTGCTTGGTAGAAGCGTCATCATCTTCCGAGTCAGATTCTTGAGCAACAAAAGATTCTTCATTCATCATTTGCTCTTCTGGAATAGAAGGGATGGTTGGTGTAAATTGTGACTCGACAGTGGTCCATGCAGTATACATCTTTTGAGATTTTTGACCACTTGAAGTTCCAGTTTGTTTATGAGTTGTTGGTGGTGGTGAAGGTGATCTTGCTTTGTGAAACGTGGTTGTTCCAGAAGATCCTCCAACTCCTGAAGTGCCAGTGCCACCCGTAGGAGGTGGTGGTGATTTTGGACCCCCAGACATATCTTTTGAATTCATTGGTGCTGATCTTCTTTTCTTCTTGGCCTCCCTTTCACGAATATCGATCACAAACTGCTCATGATTATCATGCCTTATGGATTCCTCGAGTGACTCATATAGTTTCTTATGAACAATGTGCTCGTCCTCTCCTGCCGCAAGCATTCTTTATGATAGAGCTGATCTCATGTCAGGGATTGGCAGATCTTTGAATCTATGAAGTAATGGAGCCCTCATTGCCCATTCGACCGCATCTTTAATATCTGCTTCTATTGCCCTTGTTACGACTTCATTGGGCTTAAAATTCTCCAATTTCTTGATACGACTATCAAGATTGTTGACAGCTATAGGAAAATGTTCTTCGATTGTTGCAATGCGTAACATGGCCTCTTCAAGCAATTCCTCAGTTGTCTTAACAGGATGAGGAGAGGAATGATGTGGTGAGGCAGGAGGAGTGACAGGATCACTAATTGTGACAACTTGTGGTGGATCATTAGTGGATTTGGGTGATGGAAGTGCAGTAGTTTTAGCAGATTCGAGAGTTGGTGTGATTGATGGAGATGCGGTGAGGACCTTTGGAGCTGACATCGGGGGAACTGTTGAAGAGTCTTGTTGAATATTAACTGAGAACATGGACTGAACTTCCTCCTTTTCATTTGTTTGCTTTTCTAATTCGATGTCAGATGGGCCGTCTTTTAAGAATTGGTCTCCGTATGTGAAGTCAGCATCAAGATTCTTAAGAGAGGAAAGAGATCCTGTAGACAGGTTTGTTTCTTCAAGATGCATGTGTTCTTTAGATTCTGGCTCAAGGTTCTCCTGTGGGTCTTTAACCTACTCAATTTTGTCACTTACTGATTCAATCACTGGGATCTCTGCAGAAAAAGGGGCCTCCTAATTATCTACTTGTGTATTAACGGGTAAGGAGGATTCAACCAATCTGTCTCCCACATCGATGTCCATCCCAGATGGTTCTTGTGAAGAGGATGATACTACATCTCTTCTCTTGATAATGAACTTGGTAGTGGTTTTGGGAGGTGGTGAAGAGATATTCAGTAGCATGTGTGCCGCTTGTTCTACTTCTCCTCCAGCAATTCCTTTACCTTTGTCATGTGGCAATATGATTTGTTGAGGTGTTGACTCTGGATCTCTTATCGTGACCCCTCCCACTGGTGGTCTTTGAGACTCGTTCAGACTATCAAGGCTTTGCTGTATTCCTTGTTGGAGTGCAGCATCGTCTTCATCAATCAACTCTATTCCACTTCCTGTTACCTTAGATCCCTCATCATTTTTCTTACCAGCTTCTCTTTTTCTCCTCTTTTGCTTTTGTGAAGGAGAGACATTAGATACAGAGGTATCGGGTTTCTTATTTTTCTTAGGTAGGCTTGAGTAAGTGGGTGAAGACATGGTTGTGTCATCAGTGATTGAGGCGGAGGCTTTCTTTACATAGCTCTTGAAGTAATCAACATTCTTGATTCTATCATTAAGCAAAGCTTCAGGAATTGGCATTCCAAATATCTCCTTGTCATGTCCTCTGGCACTATATTTAATGTTGCCAAGAACGAACTCATCACTGGATTCATGCTTTGTGCTTGAGACTTCGCTACGTAAATTGATCCGGTGGATATGTAGCAGATGATGGATAATGAGTTTTGAGAATCGTCTTTGGGTATCACTCTTTTACCAAGACTTTTTCTACCTTTGACTTTATTCTCAAAGTTGATTCTATCAGAGATAAATGTGTCCAACGACAAGATGAATTCTTCCGAAAAGTTCAGAAGTCAACATTTTTTCTTTTGACAATTCCCCACAGAATCTGCATAATAGGAGCTCGAACTCTATCTGTCCCTGATGTTTTACCGGTTAGGCATAGGTTGAGGATTGTGACAATTGATCTCCGGGGTTGATATAATTCGCATTGATGAGTGATGAAATCTTGGTTATTCTTTTCGGGTATCCCAATTCTTCGACGAAGTTTAAGATATCATGAATGGAGGGTGGAGAGATGAATTTGTTGGAAGGGTTTCTCGGTGTGATCGAAGAGCATCCCCGAGTGTTTCAACCGAGATGTCATACCATTTGTCATCGAGCTTACACGAGTATGACGCAGAAATCTTATTCCAAGTAATTGTTTTCCGAAATTGCTGCAGATAGATGGATGGGATAGTGCAACGTTTGGTTAGGGCATTAAAGAAGTTGGTATCCTTCAAGATGTCGACAGCCAGGGGCAAACGTAGGATTATGTTGCCCTCTATCTACGTCCAAGAAGCGATTTGCTCTTAGCAATTGACACCCATTCCGCATGAGGAAGTAATTCTTCGTCGGTCAGAGTGACAGTTGGTGCAGAGGCAGCAGGAATATCAGAGGATGTAATGTCAGCCATTGAGATCTGAAGGATATACATACAACACAAACCACATCCAAGAAAATATTGTTAGGTTTACCAAAAGCAATATTGACAAAGATATATGTTAAATTACACACTGCAACATGCTATGGTCCAACAATTTGAGCAACTCGCATAACACACCACACGTAAGTAAAATATTTGTAATCGTCATGCATACTGATATGTGTCTAAATACACATATATTTTATATTATTTAAACCCACAAAAACAGCCAAAAACACACAAATGACCATATAAATGTTACAAGTATCATGAAAATGTGTTTTTATGTGATTCAGGTACAAAAAGATTGAAAACAAGTGAAAAATGATCAAAGTTCACAAAACAGTCATTTTCAGTCCGTGAAGTTTCACAAATTGGCAAAATTAGTCCCTGAAGGTTTAAATTGGAAGAAAAGTCAACATAAGTCCTTGGATAATCAAACATGTTCACAAATAATCCCTGGATAAAAGTTTTCTACAAATGGCAACTTTTACCCCTCAAGTTTCAAAAATGGCAAAATTAGTCCTCGGGTATTTAAAAATGGAAATTTATCAAATATTACCCTTGTACTATTCATCATTGGCAATATTAACCCTTTTGATAACTTTTGGGAATTTACAGTTTCAACCCTTCATTTTTCAGAAAATACAATTTTGGTCCTTGGGCTTAAATTTCTACAAACCAAACCGGATCCAATGTTATAACTTAAACCCATGTTACAAACCCAGCTGGCCCAATCTCAGCCCATCAACCCTAACTAATATCACGCCAATCTCATCCCCACCTCACTAAACCTCCATAGCCTTTGTTTCTTCACCACCTCATCCACCAGCTCATCACCAACTTTACCTTTCATGTCCCCTCCTTCCCCACTAATAACCAAGAAGCATTTATTGCTTCATCAAACCTACAAGCAATCTACAACTGTCAATATGACTTTTCTCGCCAAAAGTGGAAATCAAAGGTCAGGATGAATTAGACCACATCAAAGGCTGAAAACAAGTGAAAAAGTCAAGAAGTACTAGGATGTGTGTTTGCTGGTTTCCACTTCTGAGAAGAAAGACGCCAAGAAAAAAAAAGAAGAGAGAAGACCCATATCTTAGCTTTAGTATAAATAGAGCATGTATGCCATTCTTATAAGGCAGTAGAGAGTAGTAGTAGAGTAGTTTCTGAGTAATGTTTAGTTTTTAATTACTGTTAAATTTTTAAGTTTAATTTCTGTATTCAACTCTCTTTTGTACTCAAGTTTTTAGTTATAATAAATCATTTTCAGTTTTATTACTCTTTTCAATCTAAATTTCTGCGTTACTGTTCCATTAGCTTAAATATTGATCTTATTATCATTTGAGTTTAATTACAATTTTATTTTCAGTTTTTATAAGTTTCTAAACAAAAATCATATTAAAAAAATAAAAAAAATAAATAAAAAAGAACAAAGAAAAGAAGAAGAATGTTGAAGCAGAGTTGAAAGCAGATGGATATGGGTTAGTGGTTCTGTGGGGGACCTTTAGGAATGTTTTATGGTCCTTGGTTCAGTCTTGTGCTCTGGAAACCCTTGTAAGATTTTTCTTTTTGCCTAAGTTTTATCATGCTCTGCTCATTGGTCCATTTTCTCATAGCTTTTAGAGATTATGTTACCATTTAATTTCCTGTCATTTACTGTTTCGTTAGAATAGTTATTTGAATTCAATTTGTAATTTCCTTTTAAGGTTCTGTATAATTCCTTTTATTAAATGAAAGTTGAATTTTCAATTTCTTGTTCATTAAAGTCTACTGTTTCATAAGCTTTTATTATTGATAGTTAAGCTCATATAAGCTTGTATAAGCTTGTATGAGCTCATTTTTGTTTGTACTAATTCCTAAAATCATTTTTCTTAAAAAGTCAACAATAGTCAAAACGGGTCAAAACTGGAAGTCAAACTCAGTTTTTGGTTACTTGTTGTTCTTAATCTAAGTTGTCATTTTTCTGAATCAATCCTAATTTCTTATGTTTCTTTGATTTTATTTTGAAATTGGTTTTCAAAAGGAGTGTTTGGATTTTTCTTAATTTGTATGTTTAAGTCATACTAGTGGGTCAAAGCTGAGCCAAGTAGTGTTAGTACCAGTTTTAAGAGTATTTCAATCAAGGTTCTTAAGTTACAATTCTAGTTTTCTGTTTTTTTTAGTGCATCATCATAATCTGTCAAAGTTTGTTTTTCGTCAAAAATGTTTTTCATCAGTTTTCACGAGCATCTTTAATCCATTTTTAGTTGTTATAAAAAATTGAAAAAAAAAATGCATTTTCATCAGTTGGTCTTACTTTCCTCAAAAGCAAAAAAATCAAAAAAATGCTTTGATAGGGCTGCTAGGGACTAGAAGTTGGTGGTTTGGTTAGAAAGTACCCTGTGCCATCAGTTAATGTCATCCCAAGTAAGCATTTTCTAATCTGATTTTCTTCTTATGTGATTGATGTATTTGCTCTGATTACTGTTTCCTTTAGTAGCGTAGCACATGTAGTCTACAGGTTTGCCCTTAGTTAGGTCTTAGGAGCTTATTTGAGTAGCTTATTATAGGCTGTTTTGCTTCCCTTTCTTGCTTCACCAGTACTTAGTTGGATCTCAATAGTTTACTCATTGCTATTTTTCAGTTGTTTTTAGATACTTTTATTGTTTGGTTTTTGTAGCATTAGGTAGTCCTAGTTATAGTTCATCTATGCTTTGCCTTATAATCCCCATAGGAGCTTGTAGCAATAGCTATCTAATTCTTGCATTTAGGCTTGGAACAACTTAGGATAGCTTTATTTAGCTTCATTTCTTCATAAAACATCAATATCAATCTGGTTCTGAGAATCAAAAGCTCATAATAGTCAAACTTCCAAATCTGTCATAAAAGTCAAAAGTTGGAAAATCCGTTTTTCACCAAACTTTGTGGATTTTTCATGGATTCATTTCTGATCCAAATTAAGTGAAATTCTGGGAAAATTAACTTCAGTTGGTCAAGTGTTTAAAAGTGATTTTTTTGGAATTTTTGGAAGTACTTATAAGCTCCAAATAAGCTGTCCAAACAGGGGCGGTTTGCCCCTTCGTCCAAGAAAAAGAAGTGAAAAGCAATTTTGCAAAACTTTGTGGAATTTTCACAGATTCACTTTAAGTCCAATTCAGTTGAAATTCTGGACTTAAGCACTTTGGTTGGTGCTTGTTTACTAGGTAATTTTAGTTTATTTTTGTGATTTTTTCTAGCTAGCTTAATCAGTGCTTAAACTAGCTGCATAAGGGTCGTTTGGATGTAGCTACTTGAAATCTGAATTTGTGCTTAAATGTCTATTGCTTGAGCTTTATTGCATCAGCTTAGTTCCAGATAGACTAGGGTAGTTTTAGCTTATAGTAGCTTATTGGTAGCTTATTGCTCATTTTAAGTGCTTATTCATTCAAGTAATGTGTCCAAATCATTATAGTTTGCATATTAGAGGTTTAGGCTAGTTGAAATAAGTTAGTATTAAGTATATTTTGCATACTCTAGCTGCTGTGATCATTTGGTGCTCATTTGGTACTTATAGCTTATTTTTAGTGCTTATTTATAAGCACTTTTCACTACAGAACCTAATCTTGCACACCTGCACCATTTTATTATTTTTTTCCTGGGTTCTCAATTTTATTTTATCGTTGACTGGAAGTTTTCATATTTTTCACTGTTCATTTACTATTTTTCTGCATTTAATTTCAGTTTTTAGCATTTTTAAATAGCTTTTAATACAAATAAATCAGAAAAGCTTCAAAAAATAAGTTTTCAATTTTCATAGATTAAGATAAATATAAAAACCCAAAAAAATATTTTTCCATAATTTTCTTAGTTTAAATAGTATTTTCTAGCATTTTAATTAGTTTTAAATAGTTTCTAATTAATAATAAATACATAAAAAGTCTAAAAAATATATTTTTAGTTTTAAAATTAGTTTTATCATATTTTAGATTTTTCTAAGTCATAATTTCACTTTTCTAGCTTTATTTCATATTTTCTTATATTTTAGAGTATTATTAAATAGTTAAAAATAGTTTTTAATTAATAATAATTAGATAAATAGTTATAAAAATAATTTTCTTTTTCCAATAATTTTCTAGTATAATTAGGATTGTAAAATTGTATTTTTCATATCCGTAGGTATTTTCCTTCTTTATTTTCACGTTTTATTTCGTACGTTACGTAGTTTTTTAATTTAAACGTAAGTTTTAGATTATAAACGTTAATCAATTTTAAAAATAGTGATAGCGTTTATTTAATAAAATTTATCATTTTAATTTTCTTTAATTTGCATTTAAGCCCCTGTAATTTACAAACTTTTCTTTAGGTATAATTATTCAAAATCCACAAACCTTTTCTGTTCAATATTCACCCGATCAATTTCGTTGTATTACAGTTTTCACACCTCGTTGGGACTTAACGACCTGAGGTAAAACTATACTCCTCTAGATCTTCATTGCATTGGTTTTAGACTGTTTTAATTTTATTACGGTTGACCATTCACAAGTGGTGACTTGTGTAATAAACTTGACATCTGGACCCAATCAAATTTTAGCTTATGCCGAGTGTCTTTAGCGTTCTACGAATTTGAAGCATCAGTGATTCTTGAATATACACCCATTTTATATTTACCATCTTTGTCCATATTTCCTTATTTTCATATAAAACCAAAATTATCGTGAAGTTAATTCGTTTGACTAATCGATTACCAAAAATATTTTCATTCTTTGTTTTTATAACATGTTTTCAAAAATCCAAAAATATTCATCTTTACCCTTTTACCCTTTTTGATTCTTTATTCCTTTACCCTCTATCCATTTGATTCTAACTTCTTCTATTCTTATGGAATCTTTCGACTCTGACGAATTCTGAGCGAAGTTGAAAAACTTAAGACTTTATCACAAATGTCAAGAATTCGTGTTGTTCGTGATGATCCATTAATTCTGCGTAGGAAATGGAACGAGAAACCGGGGTGACAAAGGACCGGTACTTCCCTCGATAATGGAGGTGCTAGATACGTCCAACCTACGGTTATCCAAAGATCTAACCCCTCAATTGCTCCTAAACCATCTAAAATTGATCCTAAACTTTCACAATTTACGGTTAAAGCAAGCATGAGAATTTAGACCGGTGACTTGCAAGAATGACTTGCCTAATCTTCAAGTTTCTCAAGAACAAGAACCGAGGACCATAACGGAGTGGTGGTGGAAATTGCTAGCACTCAGAGCACACCACTTGTCCCACCTTCGGATTTTTCAAAATGTTCTTCGAGATTTAATAGTCATTCGGATCACCATGTTGGTTTTGTTGATTCTTTGAATGAACCAATTCCTTCTCATAACTCTCAAATGGAATCGTTTATTCCTTGTGTCGGTTGTGGTGAGCCTCTTTTGGTTCACCACATCATTTGTGTGCGTGTGTCTGAGGTGGTATTATTACGTAACGGGAGTTGTTTTTTTTGTGGTTCGAGGAATTCATTTGATTACGATCCTAATCCGAACTCATTTAACGACCCTTCAAACTTTTCCAATTACCCACCACAGCCCGACTTATCTTCATATAATCAACATAACTATTGTGAATTTTGTGGAGGTCCTCACCAAGGATTTGAGTGTCAATCCGAAAACACGTTTGTCTATGAACAGTTTTCGGTGATGCTCGAAACTTTGGTTATGACCAATATCCATATAATTCGCCAGTCCGACAACAGATTTTTGTTGTGAGCTGTGGAGGTCCCCAATTCAGCTCTGATTGTCAAACAGGGAATCCATTTCCTTGTAACAATTACGACTATCCATATCACGACCAACCTCCACAGTGCCAAATGACTCAAACTCCTCAACCAACCCAACAAGACACTTATCTAGAGCTTCGGAGTCGAGTGAAAAGCCGAGGAGTTGAGTAAAACAACATTTCAAAATGCTCCCAGTTTTTCTTGTGTATATTGTGGGGGTCCTCATGATGATTATCAATGTCAACCTTCGGTTTTGACAAATCTCCACTCCCACAATGTCCCGTCATTCAAAATTCACATGAGCAATCCATGGAAGAATTGCTAGCTGAAGAGCGGTGTCTTTAAATAAATTCCCAAATTGCCTTTGAAAAATCTATTAGGGAATCAATTGCAAAGAAACGGATCTTGCTCTCAATTTCGTTTATTCCGATGACAGGATGATGAGGATGCACTTGGTATCCTACAATTTTATAAAGATTCATCAAGTTCATCGGTTGATATCCCAGCAGTTGAGATTCATTCTCAAACAATTGCTATCACACCCGATATTCCCACTCACTCTCTAAACATGGGGGATGAGCATCTTGATCTTGTTCCTTAAAAGGAATCGGACGAATTCATAAAGTCTAGTGTTGAGAACCTTGTCCCAATCCGGAGAGTCACAGGGAACTTCGATCATATGTGTGATTCTCTTTCCTCTTAGTGTTCAAAGATCATTTTGAAACTTTCTCCGATTTTAGCGATGATTGTAAATCTTATGGAGACATTAAGAATGTTGAGGCATCACTTTCACATTTTGATGTTGATCCTCTTCTTGAGGAGTTCACCGATGAACTCACACACATCATTCACTTTCATCAGTGATGATGATCTCTATGATTTCAAAGCCAACCTAGGAGAAATTGAAAGTCTCCTTTGTAATGATCGATCACTCACTTCTCACCCTAACAGTCCAATAGAGAATGTTAATCACTTTGTTCCTGAAGCGTTCAAAACAACTCTCACTAATCCTCTATTTGAATTCGACTCTGAATTCACTTTAATTTCGGAGAATCCACTCTTTGATACTCAGATTGAGGATAGTGATGAGTCTACTGATAGAACAAGAGTTCACAGACATACATTACGTGAATGATTCTCTTTACGAGGAGTTCTCCTTTGAACTCACTCATATCATATCTCCACATGAGTATGATAACTTCCACTTTGATCTAGACAAAAATGATTTTTGTGTTGGGAAATGTTCTCAACCATGAGAACTTGCTTGATATCAAAATCCCATCCCTCCCACCCGCAATATGTCTTGATCAAATGAGCTTAAATGATGAGATTCATGATCCATAAATCATGAATTCTCCTTCTGATAATGATGAGTTAGTCATGATTTTTATCATGATTTTCTTTCTTTTCTTCACCTATACGGTGACTTCTCCTGTTCTTCACTCCTTCGGGAATGAGGACACTATTTTTGATCTCGGCATTTTCATTTATCATTTTTGAGCCGGTTCTATGTATATCTCATCGGTGTGGAACTTTCACGTACTTCAATGTTTATACAAACATCTTGAATGAAAGTCCGATGGAGATTGTCTCTTCCACTCTGCTTCCCCATGAACAAATTAATGCCGGGTCGAGTCAAGCTAGCGACTTCGGTAATAAAAAATAGTTAAACATGGGTTTTCACCCGTGTGTACCACCTAAGTGTGGGGAGATGCCCCACATGTTGTATATAGATCTTAAAAATGAATGAAAATTGTAAATATTAAAAAGAGAATAATTGTTGTGTTTCTACACTTGGCTAGTAATGTTATCTTTTTCGTTCTAAGTTTCGCATAACAGCGGTACTTTGAATATTGAGGACAATATTCATTTCTAAGTGTGGGGGAAATTACGAATTTGATCGTAAATGTGTACCCTTTTAGTCCCTTTTTCCCCCAAAATGGCCAAATTAAAAAATTTTTTTTAGTGGAAGTACTATGTACTAAACACAACAAATGGTAATCAGTCCACCATGTCCAACCCACATAAGGATTGGCTTCCATGAGCAAACGGCTCTTGGTAAAGATATCTCAAATCCGTTTATGGCTTGCAATTTGCCCAAAATTGTATGGTGTTCAGCTCACCATATCTTTAATTAGTGAAGAGTTGGCTAGCCTTGAAGTTTATGGCTTGTGGTAAAGGCGATTGAACCATAATTGGTAATCGGCTCACCAAAGATAATATTGATAATTCATCTAAGAGTTGGCTAGTCCAGAAAGCAAACGGCTACGGTAAAGACAAATCAAAACCGTTGAAAGTTTGGTGATTTTCTCAAAATCATTTGGTTGTCATTGTACCAAGGTTCTTACTTGAACTGAAACAATTGGCTACTCCAGAAGTAATGGCTTTTGGTAAAGATATGAAATCCATTAATTTTTCATAAAAGATTGCTAGGGACTAGCAATAGTTTAGTGTGGGGGATTTGATATGTGTCTAAATACACATATATTTTATATTATTTAAACCCACAAAAACAGCCAAAAACACACAAATGACCATATAAATGTTACAAGTATCATGAAAATGTGTTTTTATGTGATTCAGGTACAAAAATATTGAAAACAAGTGAAAAATGATCAAAGTTCACAAAACTGTCATTTTCAGTCCATGAAGTTTCACAAATTAGCAGAATTAGTCCCTGAAGGTTTAAATTGGAAGAAAAGTCAACATAAGTCCTTGGATAATCAAACATGTTCACAAATAATCCCTGGATAAAAGTTTTCTACAAATGGCAACTTTTACCCCTCAAGTTTCAAAAATGGCAAAATTAGTCCCGGGTATTTAAAATGGAATTTATCAAAATATTACCCTTGTACTATTCATCATTGGCAATATTAACCCTTTTGATAACTTTTGGGAATTTACAGTTTCAACCCTTCATTTTTTGAGAAAATACAATTTTGATCCTTAGGCTTAAATTTCTACAAACCAAACCGGATCCAATGTTATAACTTAAACCCATGTTACAAACCCGGTGGCCCAATCTGTTGAATCCAACCCCTAACTAATATCTGCCAATCTCATCCCCTCCACCTCACTGAACCTCCATAGCCACCTGTTTCTTCACCACCTCATCCACCAGCTCATCACCAACTTTACCTTTCATGTCCCCTCCTTCCCCACTAATAACCAAGAAGCATTTATTGCTTCATCAAACCTACAGCAATCTACAATCCAATATGACTTTTCCATAAAAAGTGGAAATCAAAGGTCAGGATGATTAGACCACATCAAAGGCTGAAACAAGTGAAAAATTAAAAGTACTAGGATGTGTGTTTGCTGGTCTCCATTTACAGAAGAAAGACGCCAAGAAGCACAAAAAAAGAAGAGAGAAGACCCATATCTTAGCTTTAGTATAAATAGAGCATGTATGCCATTCTTATAAGGCAGTAGAGAGTAGTAGTAGAGTAGTTTCTGAGTAATGTTTAGTTTTTAATTATCAGTAAATTTTTAAGTTTAATTTCTGTATTCAACTCTCTTTTGTACTCAAGTTTTTAGTTATAATAAATCATTTTGATTTATTACTCTTTTCAATCTAAATTTACTGGCATTCTTTGTTCCATTAGCTTAAATATTGATCTTATTATCATTTGAGTTTAATTACAATTTTATTTTCAGTTTTTATAAGTTTCTAAACAAAAATCATATTAAAAAAATAAAAAAAATAAATAAAAAAGAACAAAGAAAAGAAGAAGAATGTTGAAAGCGAGAGTTGAGGATGGATATAGGTTGAGTGGTTGTGGGGACCTTTAGGAATGTTTTATGGTCCTTGGTTCAGTCTTGTGCTCTAGAGCCCTTGTAAGATTTTTCTTTTGCCTAAGTTTTTATCATGCTCTGTAGCTCCATTGGTCCATTTTCTCATAGCTTTTTAGAGATTATGTTACCATTTAATTTCTCGTCATTTATTACATTTTAGGAATAGTTATTTGAATTGATTTGTAATTTCCTTTTTAAGGTTCTGTATAATTCCTTTTTATTAAATGAAAGTTGATTTTTCAATTTCTTATTCATTAAAAGTCTACTGTTTCATAAGCTTTTGTTATTAGTTAAGAAACATATAAGAAGCTTGTATAAGCTTATAAGAGCTCATTTTTATTTGTACTAATTCCTAAAATCATTTTTCTTAAAAGTCAACAATAGTCAAAGCAGGTCCATTTGGAAGTCAAACTCAGTTTTTGGTTACTTGTTGTTCTTAATCTTAGTTGTCATTTTTCTGAATCAATCCTAATTTCTTATGTTTGCTGATTTTATTTTGAAATTGGTTTTCAAAAGTGTTTTGGATTTTTGCTTAATTTGTATATTTAAGTCATACTAGTAGGTCAAAGCTAGCCAAGTAGTGTTGAGTACCAGTTTAAAATTATTTCAATCAAGGTTCTTAAGTTTACAATTCTAGTTTTTCTGTTTTTTTAGTGCATCATCATAATGTCTGTCAAAGTTTGTTTTTAGTCAAAATATTTTTCATAGGTTTTCCACGAGCATCTTTAATCCATTTTTAGATTGTTTTAAAAGTGAAAAAATAAAAATGCATTTTTCATTAGTTGGTCTTACTTTCCTCCAAAAGCAAAAATCAAAAATGCTTTATTAAGAACACTAAGGGACTAGAAGTTGGTGGTTTGGTTAGAAAGTACCTGTACCCATCGATTAGCTATGTTCATCCCAAGTAAGCATTTTCTAATCTGATTTTCTTCTTATGTGATTGATGTATTTGCTCTAGTTCTGGCTTTCCTTTAGTAAGCGTTAGCACATGTAGTGGTTGCCTATGGGGTTAGGTCTTAGGGCTTATTTGAGTAGCTTATTATAAATTTTATTTTGCTTCCCTTTCTTACTTCATCAGTATTTAGTTGGATCTCAATAGTTTACTCATTGCTATTTTTCAGTTGTTTTTAGATACTTTTATTGTTTGGTTTTTCTAGCATTAGGTAGTCCTAGTTATAGTTCATCTATAGCATTATAATCCCCATAGGAGCTTGTAGCAATAGCTATCTAATTCTTGCATTTAGGCTTGGAACAACTTAGGATAGCTATTTCAAAGCTTCATTTTCTTCATAAAACATCAATATCAATCTGGTTCTGAGAATCAAAAGCTCATAATAGTCAAACTTCCAAATCATCCATAAAAGTCAAAAGTTGGAAAATCGTTTTCACCAAACTTTGTGGATTTTCATGGATTCATTTCACATCCAAATTAAGTGAAATTCTGGGACAATTAACTGGTTGGTCAAGTGTTTAAAAGTGATTTTTGTGGAATTTTTGGAAGTACTTATAAGCTCCAAATAAGCAGTCCCAAACAGGGTGATTTTCCACATACGTCCAAGAAAAAAGTAAGAAAAAGCAATTTTGCAAAACTTTGTGGAATTTTCTGATTCACTTTTAAGTCCAATTCAGTTGAAATTCTGGACTTAAGCACTTTGGTTGGTGCTTGTTTACTAGGTAATTTTAGTTTATTTTTGTGATTTTTCTAGCTAGCTTAATCGGTGCTTAAAACTAGTGCATAAAAGATCGTTGGATGTAGCTAGCTTGAAATCTGAATTTGTGCTTAAATGTCTATTGCTTGAGCAGGCTATTGCATCAAAGCTTAGTTCCCAGATAGACTAGGGTATTTTTTTGCTTAGGTAGCTTATTGGTAGCTTATTGCTCATTTTAAGTGCTTATTCATTCAAGTAATGTGTCCAAATCATTATAGTTTGCATATTAGAGGTTTAGGCTAGTTGAAATAAGTTAGTATTAAGTATATTTTATACTCAGCTGCTGTGATCATTTGGTGCTCATTTGGTACTTATAAGCTTATTTTTGGTGCTTATTTATAAGCACTTTTCACTCTGAACCTAATCTTGCACACCTGCACCACTTTTATTATTTTTCCTGGGTTCTTAGTATTATTTTATCGTTGACTGGAAGTTTTCATATTTTTCACTGTTCATTTACTATTTTTTTCTGATTTAATTTCAGTTTTTAGCATTTTTAAATAGCTTTAATACAAATAAAATCAGAAAAGCTTCAAAAATAAGTTTTCAATTTTCATAGATTAAGATAAATATAAAAGCCAAAAAATATTTTCCTATAATTTTCTTAGTTTAAATAGTATTTTCTAGCATTTTAATTAGTTTTAAATAGTTTCTAATTAATAATAAATACATAAAAAGTCTAAAAAAATATATTTTTAGTTTTAAAATTAGTTTTATCATATTTTAGATTTTCTAAGTCATAATTTCACTTTTCTAGCTTTATTTCATATTTTCTTATATTTTTAGGGTATTATTAAATAGTTAAAATTAGTTTTTAATTAATAATAATTAGATAAATAGTTATAAAAATAATTTTTCTTTTCAATAATTTTCTAGTATAATTAGGAATTGTAAAAATGTATTTTTCATATCCATGGAAGTATTTTCCTTCTTTATTTCACGTTTTATTTCAGACGTTACGTAGTTTTGAGTTCGCGTAAGTTTTAGATTATAAATGTTAATCAATTTTAAAAATAGTGTAAGCGTTTATTAATAAAATTTATCATTTTAATTTTCTTTAATTTGCATTTAAGCCCCTGTAATTTACAAACTTTTTCTTTAAGTATAATAATTATTCAAAATCCACACAAACCTTTTACTTATTTCAATATTCACCCACGATCACGAATTGGTGTATTCTGATTTACACACCTCGTTTAGGACTTAGCGGCCTGAGGTAAAACTATACTCCCTCTAGATCTTCATTGCATTAGTTTAGAGTACATTTTGGATATTTTATTACGGTTGACCATTCACAAGTGGTTGACTTGTGTAATAAACTTGACAGTCTGGACCCAATCACATACTACAAGATACATGACATACATAGCATAAGGCAACTCGCATCCAACAACTCGCATAGGTTACGAATACTGCGCATACATCAATGTCATAGACAACACGCATGGTCAAGCTCGCATACATTACAAAGTATGACAAATCGCATATGGCAACTTCGCATGCATCCTTTCGCTTTGGTCAAACAATGGATGGTCAATATATATGCTAACGCATTATAGACATGAAACAAATGCGCATATGGCAACTCACATATGCATAGCTGATGCGACAGATGATAACCACGCATAGTCAATGCATAAAATACATTGAATCTAGACACATAAAAGCTGGAAGCAACAGGCATATTTGGCGGTGCTGCAGCTTCGCATATAATGCTTGTTCAAACCCAACCATATAAGTATATCAACAAACCATCCGTCAACTCGCTTTCAAGAAATTCAATCCAACTCGCTAACACGAACATACCATGAGTAACCCACTTAAGCACTAGAGAACATGAATACATATTCAAACCATGGTCACAGTCATGAATCATAGTAATACCAATCAACCCACTCAAACCCAATAGCAATTTCTTAACCCTACCCATTCGATACCCACAACACGCATAATCAAAAGGATCTATTTAGGCATTAACTAAGTATGACATATCATTAACTGAATGTATCTAAGACAACACTCAACAATACTTAAAAACATACAAACCTAGTGTCCAAATAAATGATCAAGATGAGAATCGAGGGTATAAGATCTGCAAGGGGTTAAGATAAAGATGGTTTAAGTACAGATATTTTCAAAGTGTTAATGAAATCATGATTAGATTAACATAAAATAACCTACCACACAATCTTCAAAAGTTAACTCGATTAAGGGAGGATAGGTTTTTGAAATATGCGTGTTTAGACCAAGAGAGAGAGAGACTGATGTGATAATGTCACTAAACGCATACTTTGTAAAATAATGCTGGTGTTGACACACTTAGTCCCTCTACTTGGAAGGCAACTGCATATCGGTACACATAAATGGTAGGTTGACACTTTCAGGTCCCTATATAAAGGCTAAGCAACTTCATAAGATAATATAGCAACTTCATACAGATCAAACATGGCAACCCGCATAACAAAGCAACTCGTATAAGATCAAGACTGGACTAAAATATCATCACAAATCACACCACCTTTTATCATACCAAGAATCATAAATTACCACATAGCATACAACATTGGTACACAAGTAAAAATCGGGATGAATTAAGTAATGTTATGAGTAAACTAAAGGTGCACATTTCTCCCCCTCAATCAATGATACGAAATAGTGAGTAATCATTGATTGACATAGTTAAAGATTTATCAACGAATAAGGTAAAAGTTGAAAGAAAAATTTACTTTTCTACTTTCGAACTTCATCTAAAATCCCGTGTCATTGTTGAATGACATTTCTAGGGCCATAGATGTTATCGATGACGAAATAAGAGTAAGAATGAGTGAAATAATAGAGAACAGTAAGATTTTTTTTACACAGATTTATAAAGGCGAGTCCTAATTCAAGTCAATAGAGTCAAAGTACAAGGTACGTCAATTATGGCATGCTATAGCTCCCGAGTAAGCACTTTTCATTTAATGGAAACCAAGTCATGAGGTTCTGATTGGAATTTGAGCATTGTAGAAACAGTGAGAGCACATTGCACTAGAAGTACATGTAGAATTGCAAATGAAAGAGTTAGTGACATGAGTAATCTCACTGTTGGATGTTACTGCTTTGATCTGTGTGTATCATTAGTAGGGATCCCGTTATGTTCAATATTCTTGAAACGTTTTCCTGTGGGCATCCACTTAAGGCAAGATCTAGGTGTGTAAGACCGTTTTGGATCCACGTAAACTTAAATAATACCAATTGGAATCCATTGGAAACAACTACTAGTAGATTTGGGTGTAGGCACATTCCACTTATGAAAATTGGTCCTTTTGTAAACATTGGGTTTCTTAGGGGATTGATCTGCCATTTGATTCTTCTTACGAGAAGTAGATGAACTCCTAGTATTCCTGATCTTAGAACTTTGAACATTAACCTGAGGTTTGTTATTCATCATATCGAACGAGGTAGTGAAGTGGTGGTTTTGACAAAACGATTTAGCATCAACTTGGGAGGCAAGCCTAGATTTGATGGTTTAAATCTTTCGATTCTAAAAGCATTCGGTTGCCTAACTACGTTATGTTTTAAGTTTTTGAGCAGTTGACTTTCCCAAGGTTGATGGTTTTGCAAACTTAGTGTTCACCTTATTTCCAATAGATTTTCTAAGCTCGTTTTTAAGGCAACAATATTGAAGCTCTTATCCAGATTTGGGGCTTTGAGGGCATCAATGTCATAAAAAGAATTTATTTCTAATAAGTTCTTTCTTAAGAACTCATTTTCTCTTAATAAGTTGGATACACATAAAGCCAATTCATCATTCCTAGATTTAAGCTCACTACTCATATCATGGTTAGGATTGCTCATCCTAAGATTTCATTTCTTATGCAGATATGAGAGTTGACATTTCAGATTGCTTATGGTTGAGTCTTTGTCCTGAATCTGGGTTTTCAAGTGATTAATTTCAAAGAATTCTCGAAATTCTGGAAATTTAGGATTAATGCAAGATTTTGTAGCACGAAAACTTTCTTCCTTTTGTTGTATTGCAATTTCAGGGAAATACAATGTTTTTCAAGAATTGAGTATTTGTTTGAAAGTTCATCATAAACCCTTTTTGTTACCATGTCATTTGTTTTAAGGATTTTAGATTTAGACTCAACCAAGATACATTTATCGATATCATTATCAAAGATAGGGTCAGTTAAGATTACCTCAATGCATGACACTTGTTCATTTGTTGGTATGACATCTGTGGTTACCTTATGCACAACGGGATATACCTTGACATGAAAGCGAGTTTCAAGTTTTTCCGACTCTGAGCCTTCGTGTTCAAGTACAATAATTACATCATTCATTTTAGTATCTGAAATTCCTTGATCACAGCATCAGCATTATTCGTTCTTTCAATCGAACCATTACCCAAAATATCACACATTTCCTTTAATTTTCCATGACTCTCATTCAACTTATTCAGACAATCATTCCTTTGAGTAGCGTCCTTAATGTAGACTTCCACATTATTCATTGACATATGTGTTGATAAACTCATGAATTTCCATTCCAATGTGTTTCTTGAATGAAATTCCAGTTATGTATGGATCAAAGTCGTGAGAATATTCCCTTTGATAAATGGTCGAAATTGGTTGTAGATAACTTAAAGTGCAACATTAGAGTCATCAATTAATACCTTCTCATTGGTAATTTGAAGCTTCAGTTGTTCTAAGTTCAGTAACACAACCTTTTTCAACGTAGGTAAGTCTTGGTGAAAGAGAGCATAGCATGTTCGACTCATAGGAGTGGATACTGGTTGTGTAAGGTCTTTGATGAAGTAATTGAAACGGCTCAATGTTGCATTCTGAATGCTTTGTATCATGGGTCATTAACAGTTGTGGTTTGTTGAAGTTTGACTCAGAGGAGTTTTGATCATAGTTTGTAGAGTCAATCAAGGTAGGATCTTCAGAAGTACAACCTGTTTCATTGTTCTGTGAGGTATCATAG
Source organism: Chrysanthemum makinoi (assembly GCA_910596185.1). Taxonomy (NCBI): domain Eukaryota; kingdom Viridiplantae; phylum Streptophyta; class Magnoliopsida; order Asterales; family Asteraceae; genus Chrysanthemum; species Chrysanthemum makinoi. Next base: position 244,716,475 of record OU343217.1, on the reverse strand, counting down.
AGTTCAAGCACTCACGGAGATAAAGAGATGATGTAAGACATTGTGGGTGAACAAGTATCTAGCCACCTGCATGAACATCCTCGAATAGAAGAAACAATAGTTGGAGCGATGTTTGCCATGATTACAAATTCTACGGGATTTTACAATTCTTTGATTAAACCGGAAATTGATCCTTTCAACGGATTTTACTAAACCAAAAGAACAACCGTAAGAATGTGTCACGAAGAAGTAACAAGTCTAAATAGACAAGTAGCAAAACACACAACTCAAGGTTATCAACTCGCTAAACTCCCAACTCGCTCAAGGAGACAACTCGCTTAAGGAATCAACTCGCTAAATAGCCAAGTCATGAGCATCAACTGCAACACCTGTCAACACGCAATGGAACAAGTCGCTAAATAGCAACTCGCTTTAGTATCAACTCGCAAGACAAATAACTCGCTTAATGTAACAACTCGAACCAAGTCGCATGAAAATCAACTCGCTAAATAGCCAAGTCGCATATACTAACTCGCATACGAGAACAAAGCAACTCGCTTTGAAGAAAACAAGTCGAGACTCAACTCGCTTCTTCCTATGTTCACAAATAACCACTTTATCAATCAAAAACAACCAAACCACAATGATTTAAGCCTTCCAATTCAAAACATAAACACATATGATGATCCTAAACACAAAAGGACAAGCAAAATTCAAACTTTAACACTAGAATTTGTCCAAATGAATCAAACTCTTCTAAACACTTAATACCCCAAAAACCTTATGAAATCCACCAAAACAAAGAGCATAAAAGATGAGTGATCAAACCATGACTCTTGATACCATTTGTAACATATAGGATTTCACAAACACATTAAACCATAATCTAAATGGGGCATTCAAGTAAGTTTAGAGAGAGAGAGGAGAAGAGAGAGAAGAGAAAATTCTAGTAAGAAACTTATGGAAGGTTAGATTCAAGTGACATCCAACCCTCTACCTTGCAAGGTAGAGGGTATTTATAGGTTTCAAACTAAACGACCTCTCGGCTGTGGATGGTATCAGATGGGTAAAGACCCGTCCTTCCTCCACGGTATTGCACTAGACTAAAACTAAGCTAATAACATACTAACAACTTAACATAATAAACAATATATCTACGAGCTAACTTAAGCTAGATTATACATGGGGTAACCGAAGCTTCACAACATAATTTCCAATTCCTAACAGATTCGTAATTTCAATTTTCTAAAAAATATAAAAAAGATAAAAAATAATCTTCCTCAACCCCAACCTTAGCGTAGTAATTTCTCACTAGAATTCCTATTCCCCTAGAGAACGATATCAATCCCGAGGCTTACCCTAATACTACACTACAACGATTAGGTTCACCGCCTAGGTGGTTGAAAAACTTGCTTGAAGAAAAGGAAGTTTCCTTTGATCCCGAGCAGCATTGTACGTATCAAGTTTTTACCGCGCCAGGAATAAAATAGCTAGTTAGGAGTCTATCTCGTTTAGGTTCCCTTGCTTGATTCCTATCAAGTAAGCTTTTTTCTCATTTTTAGCTTCCTCGTAGTCTATCCCCCTTCTTCGTGACCTTTGTTCGTAATCCCATCACTTTTCATCATGGAAGGTGATAATCAACCACCACTCATCAACCCACCACCAAATGACCCACCAAGAGGCCGTACTCTTGGTGAATACTCAAGACCAAGCCACCTAGGCTATAGGAACATCATTGAGCTTCCCGACCAAGCCCAAACTACGGCCCTTCGATCCGACACCATCGGGTTGGTGCAAAATGGTTGTGCATTCCATGGACTTCGTTCCGAAGATCCTAATTAGCATCTTAAGGATTTCCTTAAAATCGTCGATTCCATTGACCTCGATGCTACTACTCGGGAGACCACGCGCTTGCGTCTCTTCCAATTCTCTCTATGGGACCAAGCTAGTAATTGGATTGAGCGACTTCCCGCCGGCTACATCTCAAGTTGGGATGATCTCACCACTCGTTTCCTTGCCCAATTTTTCCCACCTGGGAGAACTACTAAGCTTAGGAATGAAATCTTGAAGTTCCAACAACGTCAAGGTGAATTTCTCTACGAAGCATGGACTCGATTCAAGGACTTACTCTATAAAGTCCCTCATCACGGCATTGATCTTTTGCTTCAAGTCCAACTCTTTTATGATCATGTCAACTTTCCAACTAAGCGATCCATCGAAGCGGGTAGGTAAACAGAGATCTCACAAGGAGAAGCGTGGGGTATAATAGAGGACCTTGCTTTTTATGAAAATGAAAGTTGGAATGACCCCCGTGAGTTGCCCAAAACCGTAAAGGCAATCTCATTGCCTCCCATTGACTCACAACCTTCTGACCGTAGGATGCTCGAGCTTGAAAATCAAGTCAAATTCCTAATGAGCTCCTACAAAAATCCTAAGTATTCACATCAAGTGAACAAAATCACTCTACCTTGTGAGTTGTGTAGTGGTCCCCACGACACTCGTGATTACACATGACTCCCCGAACAAGCTTTTGTGGACTCGCCTCTCTAGCGTACCTACAGGCGGGAGAAGTGGTACACTTTCAAGTCCGAACAAAACAACTTAGGAAACTCCTATAACCCCTCATGGAGGAATCACCCTAACCTTAAGTGAAACCAAAATTCAAACCCACCCCAAAGCTCATCTAGTCCACCTAATAGGTTCAACCCTCCAAACACCAGGAACTCCACTAGTCTTGAGGCAATTGTGTCTAGATTCATGTCATCTCAAGAAACTCGATTGACTAAGCTTGAAGCCAATTTCAAGCAACGACAAGGCGAGATGACAAACAAGCTTGACGCCCTCTTAAAAGCCTTCAATGATCGGGAAATTGGAGCACTCCCAAGTGATACTATAAAGAAACCAAAAGTGAATTCGATTTCATCGAATTCATGTTCTTGTTCACCATGGGAGAGTGCACATCCATGCCCCTCAGACCCAAAGGTCCGTTCGGTAAACGCTATCAACACGGGTTCCAAGCGATCCCAAATGAGGTACCAAGGACCCGCACCATTGGTACAACCCACTCTTGAAACACCTCAACCAAGAACCCAAACCTAATCTAGAGGAGGAATACAAGGAACTCCACCAAGAAAAACCGGTTCTTGACGTCTTAGCTCATGCACCTTATTACAATACTTTAAAAGAAAAATATGAGTGAGAACTAAAACTAGGAAAACATGGGTCCGCGTTTGTGCAAAATAATTTACCTAAGAAGTTAGATGATCCCGGGCTATTCACTCTTCCATGTAGGCTTGGAACCTCCAAACCTCTCGATGCTTTAGCCGACTTAGGATCATGCATCAATCTTGTTCCATTGTCCCTCTATAGAAGCCTTAACCTAGGTAAGATAGAACCAACGGAAACCATCTTAGGTCTAGCGGACGGTAGTATCGCATATCCGGTAGGGATAATAAAAGACATGGTAGTACACGTGGGTGAATTGACTCTTTTGGCGGATTTCCATGTGATAGACATGAATAAGGATCCGACATGCCCGTTGTTAGTAGGAAGGGGATTCTTAGCTACCGCTAGTGCCATCATTGATTGTAAGATGTCTAAAATAGTGGTAGGAGAAGCGAGTGCTAGGTCAATTTACGATGTCAAAAAGCATATACTAAGGAGGAAAATCCCCATGAGATCAGGTTGGATAGAAGGCCATCTAGATATGGACCTTGGATTAATAAAGACTTCATAGGTCCCCAACGACCTTTCTATCTAGATGAGGCCTTTGCTAGTAATGCAACTTTCCATGAAAAAGAATTGGCTAGGGATATGGAAGTGAACCCGTTCGAGGATGCCTTAGTGTTTAGGAAGATGACCGAGTTCCTACGAAGCTTGCCCGTCAACCTTGTCATGAATAAGTGGAAAGTTGAGAGCGATAAGCCTAAGCATAAGTGGAATTGGGATAGACCACCTAGTGATGGTAATGGAGAGTGGCACATTAGGATGACGACCCTGATGGAGAAAAGTTCGAGAAGGCATACCGAACTAAGCGTACCACTAGGAACTTAAATGAAAAGTTTGATCCTTATGACATTCTTGAGGATAAGCTTACTTATATAGGTACGTAGGGGCACGACTTCGAGTCTAGCTACAAGACTCATAAATAAAGAAAAGCGCTTCGTGGGAGGCAACCCATGCTTAATTGTTTGTTTGTTTGTGTTTCGTATATCTCTTCATTGATTTTTTATTCTCATATTTGAATTTGTGAAAATGCTTTATTTTGTCTTTAATCTCGTCTTAATTACATATAAAGGTATTTTACAAAAGGGATAAGTGTAGGGAAGATTACACATGTTTTCAAAAAGAACGTGAACATGAGAATTACGATTATTTAAAAGATATACATGTGTGTTTGTTAGAGTCAAATGCTTGTATCGAGTCATAATGGATGTTTTGTAGAAATTTTTCCAGATTCTAAAGATGTAAATTTTCCAGAATTTTTCAGTAAGTGAACCGGTTTACATCGGGGATAACTTTGAAATGGGAGAGGCGAGAAACCGTTTATCTTATTTTCTCTCGTTTTCTGTGCTACCTAAAATTCTTGGAATTTTCAGTCTTAATTTTCGAAAACCATGAAACATCCATTCCACAAGCATTATATCCTAGTTTAGTAGAGTCATATATAGTGTTACCGATTTTACGTGAGGTTTTAGCTTTGTTTTCTTAAAGTGTGCAGGTTTTATTTATCAAGAAGAAGAAATATAAGATTGGATGGAGCTTTTCACGCATACATTCTTCTTGAAGAAGAATTTAACCACTACTTCACACGGATCCTACCAAGCTAATCAGGGGAGTATTAGTTTCTTTCATTTTAATTACCTTCCATTATCATAACTTTGATACTTTCGGGGAACATTGGGGACAATGTTCAGTTTAAGTATAGGGAGGGAAAATAAAACAGGAACTTTGAAACTATGTTTATCCTTGACTATTTGCCTTGTCCAATTTCATTTGTGTAATAACCATGAGAAATATCGGTTAGGGTAATTTTGGCACCAAATTTAAAATTTTTCATGACATGTAGGAGTGGGCCATTAGTCTTAATAAAGCGTCTCATGGATAGGAAATTATATGACTAGCACAAAACCCTTTACCACTCAAATTCCACCCTAAAAATGTGAGGTTCGCCCTTAGATTTGTAGGAATTAAAGCATTCACCTTTAATGCTTAGAGAGTGTACCGGTAGTATAATAGATTCTAGAACTTGTTTTGTGATGCATTCCGATATCGCTAGTGAGACTACACTTGTGTAGTTAGGAATAACTAAACGATAAGAGGCATTAGGATAACCCTTGTTTGATACCCGTATTATAATTACTTATTCCACATCAGTTGAGTAATTCCCCACACATGCGTTGTACTCATCTTTAGTACACGATACCCTAGTTAACCCCTCGGATCCTATCCTTTTCGGCTCGTGATGTTTCGTTTTTCGAATATCAATGAAGAGTATTGTTTACAATCCACCCTCAAATGTACACCCAAATCGCCTTAGCCTACATTGTATGCACTCACTTTTAGTGCATTATTGTTATCATACTAAACCCTTAGTTCAATTATCTAGTTACTTGCATAAGTTGCTAAGTCGAGTCATATCCTTTGTACACAGTTTTGGGACGATTGGGACTCATGGGAAAATTTAAATTTTATGAAATAACGGGTAGGAACGTTAAATTCAAATTCCATTTATTTACGTAATAATGTACTCCAAGTGTTTTGATCTTTTCAATTCGGGTCAAATTAGTGTTAGAGTAATAAAAACTCAAGTGTAGGGATGTGCCTATAAATCCCTATTATTTTGATGTTATCGTAGAGGATGGTAGAGTAAAGTGTATGAAAAAATAAACAAAAAAAATAAAAAAAAAATGAAAAAAAATGAAAAAACATACGGGCTACCATCCTACATCTATCTTCAAATTTATATTTGTTTGTTTCAAAGTTATCTAGAGTTTAGAGTATTGATTTTTGGCTGAGCAACGCCATTCTTCTCATGCTTGTAACATAAAGATTTTTGACTTGCCACCACTAAATCGCCTATCCAACCAAACCATTTGTTTCCCTACCGTAAGCATAACATTAAAACCCTTTAAAAGACCTCTTGGATAGTTTTTACTAGGTGCTTACGCCAAAGCGATGGAGGTTTGATCTAGTCTCAAGCCTATGGTAATCTATGTACTAGGCCGGCTAATGAGTGTTTATCTTCCACTTCCAATTTGATATAGTTCATATACACCCGAGAGATGAGAGTATCCAAACACCACTTGTGAGGTGCTAGTACGTAATTTCCGTGCTTGTTATGACTTTTGCGGGTCTTATACTTGTTGTGAATTGTTCTAAACTAATGCTTCATGACCCCTAACTTATAAATTGATTGGCCAAAAGCACATTTGCTTGAGGACAAGCAAATACCAAGTGTAGGGATATTTGATAAGGATTTAAAAGGTACACTTTTGAGGGGTCATTTAAGCCCTTAATCGACCACTTTTATATCAGTTACTGATTAATTTCGTTCCTTTTCACTTTTTAAGTCTTTTGAAGGAAAATGCTGGAATGAAGCTTATTTGGACGAAAAGGGGTGAATATGTGAAAAAAAATGGCCAAAGTCAAGATCAAAACACTCAAGCTGCTGGAATTGAAGGTGCGGCATCCGCAGTCAAAGAGCGGCGCCGTCATAACATGCTCGAAAATTGCGGCGGCTCAGAAGTGAATATTATTTGTACGTGGCGTGTCGAGGCTTAAGCGTCATAACTTCGGGCGGCCTAGATTCAGATTCCGGCGAAGATGAAGCCGACGGCGTCACAACCACAAGGTGACGTCGTCACAAAGTTGACGTGGTTAAGACGAAACTCTAATGGCGGCGATCTGACGGCGTCACAATTAAAGAGTGACGCCATCGCAGTTGTAACTCTATATATAAAATTCGAATTTTCATACTTTTAGAGAGGTAGTTTTGTGGAGTAAAACCTAAGAACGATTTTTGGCTGTCTTGGGCAGTATCTTAGGGTTCTCATACACTATTTTACAACAAGATAAGTAATTTACTTCATTGATTTAATCATGTCTTCAATTGTATGTGTTTATGCTTGCATGTTCACCATGTCCGGCTAATTTACTATGTGTTTACTTAGATCTATGAAACCTAGGTATTGAATAATAATTGGTTGTCTCTAATCTTAATTGTAATTGGCCTAGGATTGCAATAGGCCATCGTTGTGTTTTTAATGCTTGAGTAATCTTTGTGAACATTAGTTTATAATCGCCTAGAGTTGTTGTAGGCTAAAACTCCAAAGATAACCTTAGAGTTAGTTTATGAATCCTAGAGATTTTGTAGGCAATAACCTTAAGGTAGTCTCAAAGAGTTAGGGAAGAAAGCATACCCTACGACCTTAGAAGACACAACGCATTAAGAATAAGGGCGTGACAATTCAACCATCAATAGGAGATAACTAGGGAGTAATAGCATCTAGGTAAACACATCTTTAATCATCATACGAGCACATCAATTAGACATAGACTACCCCTTAGCTTAGTTAATTAGATAATTAGAATAGTAGAGTAATTGGTATAAATACCACCCCCCAAATCCAATACCCCGAGATTCGTACCTTTCAATTTTCTAAAATAATATAAAAAAGATAAAAAATAATCTTCCTCAACCCCAACCTTAGCGTAGTAATTTCTCACTAGCATTCCTATTCCCTAGAGAACGATATCAATCCCGAGGCTTACCCTAATACTACACTACAACGATTAGGTTCACTTCCTAGGTGGTTGAAAAACTTGCTCGAAGAAAAGGAAGTTTCCTTTGACCCCGAAAGCGCGTTGTACGCGTATCACATGTATTCGCTCATTTTCGTCCAAATGTGCTTCATTCCAGCATTTTGCTTCCAAGAGACCTAAAAAGTGAAAAGAAACGAAATTAAGCAGTAACGGATATAAAAGTGGCCGATTAAGGGCTTAAATGACCCCTTAAAAGCGTACGTTTTAAATCCTTATCACTAATAGAGCTAAGTGAAATTACAAAAAGTAAAATAAATATATTAGAAGAGATATCCATAATTTCGAAGAAACCAGGAGAGGAAGAAAGAGAGGTGAGGAAGGAGAAGAAGATATACCCAAGGACTTTCAATTGAGTTCAAATTGAGCTTGTGGTGGTGACTAGCAAGACCATTAGACTTTTAATTTCATATCCCTAAACCAAGTAAGTGTTTTCCCTAATCTTCATGATGAGGGTTTTGAGTTCTAGAAGTTTAAAGTAGTAATAGAAAATGTCTAATTCATGGAGATTGCTAGTTGAAGTCTCTAATTAAGATTAATTATTGTTTAGGAAGCTTAAGGGAGTTGGGACTCTATTTTGTAGAAAAACCTATTGAGCATATTGGAGGTAAGTATAGTGGGTTTATGTTGGAGCTTGATTGTATGTTATAGTTTTTGTTGCTTAATTATGAACTATTGATTGTATGTATGTTATAGTTTTTGTTATGCTTAATTATGAACTATTTATTGTATTATTATGCTTAATTATGAACTATTGATTGTATGTTATAGTTTTTGTTGGAGCTTGTAATAGTAGCTTGGATCCATAACTTTTTATTGTTAAAGTAGTATAGTTGTGATATTGAAGGTATGTTCTCATGTTATAGATGCTCCATGAATTTTATATGTTGTTAAAGTTTTATTATGCATATGACCCATTTACTTACTAAGCAATTCGCTTGCGTTATAGTTGTTGATGTTTTGTATGTTCTAGCAAGGAAAATAAGGGTAATAATCAAATATAAGATGGACCATACTTAAGCTCTTAGTAGTTCAAGTCTTTTGGATCAAGGTGTTGAAGTTGAAAGCCCCGAAGAGTCAAGTTTCGTTTTGGTATATTTCGGGTCATATGGTCCTTTCTTCAATTTTGGATTGTGAATATGTTCTTAGTGTTGTCTAAATGGTTTTTCAATTAATAGTATCAAACTCTTGTAGTTTATGGGTCAAGATTATGGTAAAATGATGTTTGGCGGAATGCCATTTGGTTTGTTTTGAATGATATGTGTCAAAAGATTTGGTATAAATAGTCTTGGTATGTTATGTTGGAATCCTTGATATTGTCTTGGAATTGTTTGTAAGTAAAATTGGGTTAAAGTGTAGGAATTATGCATATAATGTGCAAGTCTGGTCGCCAGACGGCGTCACCAATTTGGTGACCTCGTCTGGTTAAAAATGTTCTGAGCCGTCATGATAATTCCTGTTTCAGAAGGCGTCCCAGTTGAAGAGTGACTGCATCCCAAAATAAGCTGACGCCGTCGGGTTATAAAACCCCTGAGCCGTCGGGCTTAAATTTTACACCTATGATCGGTACTCCATTTAGGGAGGGGCGGTGCTGTGCGATGTGGCGGCCGGCAATCCACCGATGAGGGTATGTTTGAAGTGTTCTAAAACTAAATTAAAGGAAAGTTTTCGGGTCTTCTTTAGTACTTAATTGGTGTCCTAAATTAAGTAATTAAATTGTCAAATAAGTTGGTCGATTAATTGTCGTTTTAAAAGTTTTAAATTTTCGTTTTTTGGGGCGTAACAACTTGGTATCAGAGCCTTGGTCTAAGACATTTAGGATTTTACTTTAGAAATTTCCTAGACTTAGGCCGTGTGAAATACGTTAGTAATAGTTATGCTACGTGTGCACTTCTTTGATGGTTTTTAGAGCACATATGTTACATGTTTTTATAACTACGCTTGGCCACCGTGGTTATAAGAAAATGGCACATATATTTCGCTTAAAATCATTAAGGCTATGCCCAAGTGGCATGTTAGGGTGATATATGTAATTGTAATATGATTATTGTGTAGGTTATAGGTGATTGTACTTGATCGAATGATTCGTTTAAATTTCAGTAAAGAAGAAATGGATACTCCCTACCCAAAGGAACCCGTAAAGGCTACTAGTTCTAAGCATGCCGAATCTTCGGCAAGTGGTCCGACCAAGAATGAAAAAATTTCGAAGAGTTCTTCTTCCTCTAGTTCCGAGGGCCCTGCCCTAGAAGGATTCTGGAAGAGCAAGTAAGAGCCTTAGATGTCTTAATAAGGAAAAGAATAAGTAAGGCACTTGAGAGGTCTATGCCATATTTCGTTAAAGAGACCACCCTCAATATTCAAGAAGCGATGCAAAGAGAATTCGCAGAACTTAAAAGGGAAGAGGGTTATGGTAGTATCACTAGAAACGATAAATCATCTTACCGTGACTTTACGGCATGTGATGTTCCTAAGTTCACGGGGACCCTTGACCACCCAATTGCTTGTAATAGGTGGCTTATCGTCGTTGAAGTTGCTTTTCGCACAAGCGGGTGTGAAGAGACAAAGAAAGTTGTCTACACTATCAATTTCCTTCGCGATAGCACAAGAACTTGGTGGGAAGGAAAGGTGTGTGAAAAAGGGGAAGCTTGGTCGGAGTTGTGTTCATGGAAAGAGTTTAAAGAATTATTCACTTCGGAGTATTCCCCGGCGGAAGAGATTGATAAAATTCGTGAAGAATTCCAAACTCTTGTGCAAACTAACGAGACGGTGAATGAGTTATGGAAGAAGTTTAATGATATGGTTCCCTATTGTTCCGAGTATCACAATAATGAAAAACTAAAAGTAGATAGATTCCAAAGAATGCTTAAGGATGAGATCCGTGAAGTAACCTCACCATTCAAATGTAATACTTTGGAAGATCTTCTAAGTCGGGCTCGTGTGAGAGAAGCGAACTTGATGTGAAAGAAGAGTAAGGAGGACAAGGATTTTAAGAGGAAGCAAGTGTTTGGGGATAGACAAGGTAAAAAGCTAAGGTTTGGTCAAGGCAAGAAGACCAGAGGAAGTCAAGGCAAGACACAACGCAAAAAGTACCATAAGCTTCATTATGGTGAATGTAGACTTAACATGCTAGGATGTTACAAGTGTGGCTCTTTAAGCCACATAAGTAAAGAATGTCCAAAGCCGATGGTCATATGTTATGGGTGTAATCAAGTTGGAAATAAGTTGAATGAATGTCCAAGTCGAAAAAAAATGAATCTAAGATTGTGAAGACGGTTAAGGAGGAGAAAGTTAAAATTACAAAACCTAAAGCGCGAGTTACCAAATGGGAGTGGAGGAAGCAAAGTCAGGGCCCGATGTCATTACATGTATACTTTTTGTTAATTCCATTCCCGCTCGAGTTCTATATGACTCGGAAGCTAGTGTATCCTTTGCGTCCTTAGGGTTTAGCAAGCAATTAACCTCTCCATTATCTAAACCCCTTGAAGTCGAAATAGCCGATAGTAAAGTTGTAGTCGTAGTTAATGTGTATCGTGATATAGAATTGGAAAGAGATAATAGTATTTTGAAGATCGACTTAATCCCCATATTGCTTGGAGAGTTTGATGTCATTATAGGCATGGATTGGCTTAGTAATTATAATTCCGCCATATTGTATAATCAGAAGATGGTACGAGTTGTTAATCCTAATGGTTGAGAAATAATTATTTATGGAGACAAGAGGAAGGGTGAAGTTAAGTTATGCTCGGTAATGAAGGCTAGAGATACTTATCACGGGGTTGTTGTGCATTTTTGGCCCATGTGATAGATACGAGTCTCTGAAAAGACAAGTATTGATGATGTTCCAATTGTCAATGAATTCCGGGATGTTTTTCCGGAAGATTTATCGGGTGTTCCACCCGAAAGACAAGTTGAGTTTCGCATTGACCTCGTTTTGGGTGCTAAACCTATAGCAAAAACTCCTAATCGTTTGGCACCATCCGAAATGAAAGAATTGACGAGCCAACTTCAAGAATTGTTGGATAAAGGTTTTATCCGTCCTAGTAGTTCGCCATTGGGAGCACCAATTTTGTTCATTAAAAAGAAAGACGGTAGCATGCGAATGTGCATTGATTATCGTGAATTGAATAAAGTAACGGTAAAGAATCTGTACCCATTGCCGAGAATCAATGACCTCTTTGATCAACTTCAAGGCGCTAAGTGGTTTTCCAAGATCGATCTACACTCGGGTTATCATAAATTAAAGTTTCGAGAAGAAGACATCCCTAAAACGGCTTTTAGAACTCGTTACGGACATTATGAATTCACGGTTATGCCTTTTGGTCTTACAAATGTGCCGACGGTTTTTATGGATCTAATGAATCAGGTGTATAGGTCAATGTTGGATAAGTATGTCATTGTTTTTATAGATGATATCCTCATTTACTTGAAGAATGAGGAGGAACATGCGGTTCATTTACGAGAGGTTCTTGAAACCTTGAGGAAATAAAAATTGTATGCAAAAATTTTGAAATGTGAATTTTGTTTACAAGAAGTCCAATTTCTTGGACATGTTGTTAATCCAGAGGGCACTAAGGTTGACCCGTCGAATATAGAAGCAGTAATGAATTGGCAAGCACCAAGAAATGTGGGAGAAATACAAAGTTTTCTGGGTTTGGCAGGGTATTATAGGAGGTTTATACAAGATTTCTCCAAGATTGCATCTTCGCTAACTAAGCTTACGAAAAAGAATGTCCCTTTTGAATGGGGAAAGGAGCAAGATGACGCTTTTTCTATCTTACGGAGGAAGTTATGTGAGGCACCGATCTTAGTTTTACCGGAAGGAACAGAAGATATGGTTGTGTACAGTGATGCATCGTATTTCGGTCTTGGTTGTGTCCTTATGCAAAGAGGCAAGGTAATTGCCTACGCATCAAGACAATTAAAGAAGCATGAAAAAGACTACCCAACTCATGATCTTAAATTCGCGGTAGTGGTTTTTGCATTAAAAATATGGAGGCATTATCTCTACGGTGTGGAGTTTATAATTTATACCGATCACCGAAGTCTTCAATACTTCCTAAACAAAAAGGATCCGAATATGAGACAACGAAGGTGGTTGACTTGTTAAAGGACTACAATTGTGAGATTCGTTACCACCCGGGAAAAGCAAATGTCGTGGCCGATGCATTAAGTCGTAAGGACCAAGGTGAAGTTACCAAAATTCATTCATTACAAATGATTATTACGTCCAACTTTTTCGACAAGGTTAAGTTAGCCCAAGAGGAAGCTTTGAAAGAAGAAAATTAGGAAAGATAGCGTATTACTTCCCATGTCCCTCATTTTGAAGAAGATAGTCGCGGACTTAAGACGCGGTACGGGAGAATTTTCATTCCTTTTCGTAGTGACGTTAAGATGTTACTTTTAGATGAAGCACATAAGTCAAAGTATTCTATTCACCCAGGGGCTAATAAGATGTATCACGATTTGAGGAGAGATTATTGGTGGCCGGGTATAAAAAGAGATTGCGTGAAGTATGTTGAAAAATGTCTAACTTGTTTGAAAGTTAAGGCCGAACACCAAAAACCATATGGCAAGGTACAACCATTAGAGGTACCGGTTTGGAAATGGGAAAAGATCACAATGGACTTTGTTACAAAGTTTCCGCGAACGACCAAAAGCATTTGGGTAATAGTAGACCGTTTGACGAAGAGCGCACACTTCATTCCAATTAGAGAAAATATGTCCATCCATAAGCTATCAAAGATCTATGTTAAGGAAATAGTTTCACGTCATAGAGTATCTATTTCCATAATCTCCGATTGAGATGGAAGATTTACTTTATCATTTTGGCAAAATTTCCAAGAAGAATTGGGTACAAGATTACATTTAAGTACGGCTTTTCATCCGCAAACCGATGGGCAAAGTGAAAGAACGATTCAAACTCTTGAAGATATGTTAAGGGCTTATGTGATTGACTTTGGGGGAAATTGGGATGATCATATACCTTTAGTTGAATTTGCCTACAACAATAGTTATCATGCTAGCATAGAGATGCCACCTTATGAAATGCTTTATGGTAGAAAATGTAGAACTCCAGTATGTTGGGATGAAGTTGGGAAAAGAGAGTTAGCTAGTACGGATGTAATACTAGCAACAACCGAGAAAATTGAGATGATCCGAGAAAGACTTAAGGCGGCCCAAGATAGATGGAAAAGTTATGCCGACAATCGAAGAAGACCAATTGAATTTGAAGTATGAGACTTAGTCATGCTTAAAGTCTCTCCGTGGAAGGGTGTTCTTAGATTCAAACATAAAGGAAAGTTAGGGCCAATATTTATTGGACCCTTCAAGATCTTAGAGCGTATTGGGGAAGTAACTTATGTATTGGAACTCCCTGATGAAATGAAAGGAATTCATAATACCTTCCATGTATCTTACCTAAGAAAATACTTAGCGGATGAAGCTAGTGTGATCACATTGGATGATATAGAAATAGACCCAAATTTGACATCATAAGAAGAACCGGAGGCAATACTTGGGAGAAAGACAAAACAACTTAGAAATAAAGAAATTCCTTTGGTAAAGGTGCAATGGAAACATCGGAAGGGTACAACTATTAGATGGGAACCGGAAGAAAGAATGAGGAATAAGTATCCTCAACTTTTTCAAGCATAGATTTCAGGGACGAATCAAATTTTTAGGAGGGGTAAATTGTTACACCCGTATCCCGGAAAGGTATTATTAAATGTTAGTATTGGTCCTTTATGTTATATTGATATTGCAAAATTATTTATAAGTTACAAGTAAGTAAATGAGTTAGCAACTTAAGTGGCCAATGTTTAAGAACCTTAGAATATGGGGACTAAAATTGTTAATAGAGCTAAGTGAAATTAATAAAAGTAAAATAAATATAATAGAAGAGATATCTAGAATTTTGAAGAAACCAGGAGAGCAAGAAAGAGATGTGAGGAAGGAGAAGAAGATATACCAAAGGACTTTCAATTGAGTTCAAATTGAGCTTGTGGTGGTGACTAGCAAGACCATTAGACTCTTAATTTCATATTCCTAAACCAAGTAAATGTTTTCCCCAATCTTCATGATGAGGGTTCTGAGTTCTACAAGTTTAAAGTAGTAATAGAAGATGTCTAATTCATAGAAATTTCTAGTTGAAGTCTCTAATTAAGATTAATTATTGTTTAGGAAGCTCAAGGGAGTTGGGACTCTATTTTGTAGAAAAACCTATTGAGCAAATTGGAGGTAAGTATAGTGGGTTTATGTATTATTATGCTTAATTATGAACTATTGATTGTATGTTATAGTTTTTGTTGGAGCTTGTAATAGTAGCTTGGATCCATAGCTTTTTATTGTCAAAATAGTGTAGTTGTGATATTGAAGGTATGTTCTCATGTTATAGATGCTCCATGAATTTTATATGTTGTTAAAGTTATATTATGCATATGACCCATTTACTTACTAAGCAATTCGCTTACGTTATAGTTGTTGATGTTTTGTAGGTTCTAGCAAGGAGAATAAGGGTAAGAATCAAATATAAGATGGACCATACTTAAGCTCTTAGTAGTTCAAGTCTTTTGGATCAAGGTGTTGAAGTTGGAAGCCCCAAAGAGTCAAGTTTCGTTTTGGTATATTTCGGGTCATATGGTCCTTTCTTCACTTTTGGATTGTGACTATGTTCTTAGTGTTGTCTAAATGGTTTTTCAATTAATAGTATCAAACTCTTGTAGTTTATGGGTCAAGATTATGGTAAAATGATGTTTGGCGCAATGCCATTTGGTTTGTTTTGAATGATATGTGTCAAAAGATTTGGTGTAAATAGTCTTGGTATGTTATGTTGGAATCCTTGATATTGTCTTGGATTTGTTTCTAAGTAAAATTGGGTTAAAGTGCAGGAATTCTGCACATAATGTGCGAATGCAGTCGCCAGGCCAATCACCAACTTGGTGACCCGTCAGTTAAAAATGTTCGAGCCATGAGGATTATTCTGTTTGAGGGCGCGTCGGTTGAAAGTGACGGCGTCCTAAAATAAGTTGATGCCGTCGGGTTATAAAATCCCTGAGCCGTCGAGCTTAAATTTTACCTATGATCTGATACTCCATTTAGGGAGGGACGACGTCGCGTAGTGTGAGCGACGGCGTCCACCTGACAGGAGGGTATGTTTGAAGTGTTCTAAAACCAAATTAAAGGAAAGTTTTCGGGTCTTCTTTAGTACTTAATTCGTGTCCTAAATTAGGTAATTAAATTGTCAAATAGGTTGGTCGATTAATTGTCGTTTTAAAAGTTTTAAATTTTCGTTTTTATTGGGGGCGTAACATTAAGTCCGTTTTATAAGGTAAAAGGTATGTGTATTTTAACACATACTTATTATGAAATGTGAAATCGACCCGTATCTTGGCAGGGTATCACGACATTGTGTTTGCAGCCATGGCGAGTCACATACCCCTTTTATCTGAACACGCACTTCCGAATCTGAGCCAAAATTTTGGACATTGTGAAATCTCTTAAAATTAATGGGATGGTGCAGGACATCGCTGAGTGATGCAGGTATTTCTTAATAGTAATCTTAAATTCTATATAATTTTTGAAGAAAAGTGGGTGCAAAGAATGCCCGGATTCCAAAGAGGGTATACATATGTTGTTAAAAATGCGTATTCATAGTGGGAAATGTATGTAGTCGGAGGGAGTGGAAATCAAATGACCAAATGCTCGAGACTTCGACCATAGTAGGCTCAATGGCATCATGCTACGTCGCAACAGGTACACAAAAAAACATTATGATAATTTCATTAAACCAAAATGTTGATTGGGTTTTTGATTGATGCGTATATGATTACTAGAGGCCCTATTTTGCCCCAATTTTACCCGACCCATTCTGATTTCTTTGATATTTTTTTTTGCAGGTTGCGGTTAATCGGAAACCAATGTCACCATGAGTAGTTCAAGTGTTTAGCCGACCCATTACTACTGTTTCTGAATCAATGCTTTCAGTTCCTTGCAGCTCCTATTGCTCACAAGGCCTTTGATGAGGTTCCATGGCCTAGAATGACCAGATATGTAAAATTACTTTTTGCGCCCATTTATTTACACCTCTGTGATACAACTTTTTTTACTTATTGATTTGTAACTGCAGGTTCAGCCTTACAGAAGAGACGATGGGCTGCAAAGCCATCAACAACACTAGAATGCAATGGTGTTAGCAGCAACATGGTTGCATTGGTGTCACCAACATGAATGCCGCAAAGTGTAAAAGGTCTAGCGAGGGCAAAAACAGGTACTTTCATATTCATTGTAAGTTAATGAATTCTGACCCTTAAGGGTTAAATGCACCATTAGCTCAAGCACTTTGTTTTCCTGCTTCCTGCTGGAACTCTTGCATGTACCGAGCTGGCGTCCTTGCTGGAAGTTTCATCATGGAAGCCTCTTACTTCTTGGAGTATCTCTTTTTATTGGTATGCAACACAATATATATTCAGTTTATATGGTTTAATCTATCTTTTATAAAATTTACGTGTGTACTTCTGAATAGCAATGGCAGACTTGAGGTACCAGCAAAGCCGTTTTCCAAAGAATGAAAAATTACTCCGTTAGTCATGCTCTTGCCCATTGATGGTGTAAGAAGGAATAGTTCGGCTTATAGGATCATTTACAGGTAATTTTGCTTTAATAGAACCCTTTCAATGGTGTTAGTTGTGATGATAAATTTACGGAAAATGAATTAGAAAAAATATCAATTGCGGCTGCCTCATAGTTTTTACTTTAAAGCCCAATATACTTTTTAGGGAATTTTTATAACAAACTGGATACATTCTTAGGTACCACTATAAGGTTGTTTCGGTAGTTGGGTTGCTTTCTTATATGTAATTAGCTGATTTTGATCATTTTTATATCTTTTTTTGTTTTCAATTTTTTTTCTTTTTTTGTTTTCCTTTTTTCAAGGTCATTAATAATGATACTTATATTGTGGGTTTTAGTTCTAAACTGTGATATGGGTACAGATATATGAAGTTGTTGTTGTCAAAATTAAATTGTAACAAGGGGATAATAATCACTTTAAAAATACACGTAGAATATATGGGTTAATAATTTGTATTTAGAACTAAGTTTCAATATTTGATGAAATTTTCAATATTTGATGAAATGCAGAATCAGGAAGTGAAAGACTGTTTACCATATATTGGTTTAGAATGGAGGCAATGGTGAAGAAATACCAACACAAATTTTAAAAAGTTCAAGATGACATGGATCAATGCTTCTTACATATCTCAATGTTAGAGGTTCTCTCACCACTTTCTGTCTATATCATGTTTAAGATTGAAAATGGGCGAGTTGATTACCCGGTCAAATCGGATAAACATGTGTTAACAGTTAACACAATGTGTGACCAGGATCACTTTTGGTCCATATATTTCTAAGTTTTTTTATTTAAAAAATATTAGTTTATCTATCATATATGATTAGAAAATCCATGTTATTTCGTATAACCAATATATGAGAGGCTTATTGAATTAAATCTACATTTTGATCGGCTTTTGACCCACTTTTCAAGCGCATGTTTTTAAAAAACCCATTCATGAGTGAATGGGTCCGAATTGATATCACCTATTACTAATTATAACAGGTATATAACAGGTGAAAAACACATCAAAGGCTTACATTTCCTAAATCATTTAATTCTAAAAATGTATATAATTATTATCTTAAGACTCAGTTTTGTATCATATTTGATACTGCATATGCATTAAAATAAAGGACAAAATGGTTTGAAGGATTCACTCTACCCGATCTCACGCAGTTTGACCTGCAAATTCTTGAGTAGGTACTTTTCATTTAATTGTTTAGACCCGTTGAAAAGTATTGTTCACCTAAACAAACACAATAGATAAACGGGCTAAAACTGAAACCACATACTTAATCAGGTTCTTTATATTAGTCAAGTATTTGGGAAACTATTATTGGAGAACTTTCAACATCTTCAAGGCTGCAATTGATTATTAAAATATGTCGAAAGGCAAAAATAAGCTAAAATAAGCCTGCAATTGATTATTTTTGGGCTTATGAGCTTATGTTGTTTTGACTTACGCTTCACAAGCCCAAAAAATAAGCTAAAACAAGCATCCCTTTAGAATGCTCATTTAATTGACATGATCATAAAAGGGTCAGATAGGTGAATTAGTTTTACTTGAGTCAATTTGTGTGTTGTTTATGCAATTTGATTCCTATACTAACAACAAAATCAGTTGCCGCCAATTGCACCTACATATATTTTGAATTTGAATTTGATTAACGGGAAAACTTTAGAGGTCTTTGGGATATTTCTTATTTAATATCTTTATATTGGCCATGGTATTGTAATCTGATGCTACCAATGATCTATTGTGCAGTTTATGGCTTAAAGGGTGTTTGGGTCAATTGCAGCAAGCCGACAAAGATTATTGCCACCACTAGGACTGAGGTACCAGTGGATAAAGCCAAGCAGAGCCCATCAAGGAAGAAGAAACCAAATGCGAAGTTGTTGATGTTACTGCTGTTTTTAAACAAAAGTTTATGTTGTGATAATTGGTCCATACCTATTCTTAGTATACTACCATCTTTTCATAACAATGCCTTCAACTTTTGACCTAACTAACGTATACAAACACCACGCGGCAACGCGCGGGCCTATACACTCCTTTAAAACATTAGGATGATAACGTCCAATCCGGCGTATGCCTACGTGACTGGGGCGTTATACGCATTCCCACACTGGACGAATTGCGTTTCCAACATTGTTGCCTGCTTCGTTGCTCTATCAACGAGCGTTGGTGGTGGTTTTTGTTTGAAAAAATTAGTCATTGGCTTTGCCAACAGTTAAAACTTATTTTATTTTATTTTTAACTTTTTTTTTAATTTTATTTTTAACTTTTTTTTATTCTCACCCTATATGTATTATACTCCATTTATCAAAAAAAAATCGCAAATCTTTCTACCAAAAATACATACTTTCTATCAAAAAATGACTTTTAACATCTACTTTTAAAACATTTCAATAAAATCACAATTTATATACGCTTTTACCTGCATTTCATGCAAAAATCTTATGGCTTGTTCACTTTCTCACATCGTCGAAGAAATCAAAGTTGGGGTTTAGAAACTAGTCGAGGGGATGCCATTCGTGAGCAAGTGATTATCGAATTGGCTGAGCAATTTAGCAATGCACATCATGCTAAATCTGAGTAAAGCATACGCGGAATGCAAAGACATTCCGCCGAAAAAGGTAGCTTCGATTAACACTTTTCTAAAAGATGAAGCTTGGAAAGATTGCGAGATTCATGATGCTTTGTATAAACTGGCGTCAACAATACAAGATAACCCCAATGCTAAAGTTTAATGGATGCATAAATGAAATAAATAGAACGATTGTGTTTTTCTTATTGTATTTTTTTTTCAATTATCATATCGTAATTTTTATTGTTATTTTTATTTTTATTTAATGAATGACAAATTAGAACGTATATCTTTTTAGTTTCATATTGTTTTTCTAATTATCGTATTCTAATTTTTTTTTAATTTAATGAACCATAAATTAGCGTGTTGCAAAAAAGGGGAAAATAAATTAAATATAATGGGTCCCCAAAAAGTGGTGTTATGAATCTTATTAGGTTGAAAGTAGTGGTTACACCGTCTCAACTTTCACATTACCGTTATGTGGAAAACTAGAAGGCGGGTTGAATAGTTTTACCAATTAAAACTTCATTTTAAACTATTTAGATCGACTTATGTCAATCTTATTTGGATGTGTGTTGGATGTTGATAAACAAACATATAGGAAGATAAATAAGTAATGAAATGATAAAGAGTAAGAAACACAAAACCACAACGCGAGTATTTATAGTGGTTCAGCTACAAGTACACTTTCCTTACCCTACTCCACTCCCATGGGTTTTGGGTCATGGATATCAAGTAGGTTCAATGTACCTTCAAGATACAATGCATCTAGTCCATGTTTCATGGATTAAAACTATGTGCCATGGATTAAAACAATGGGTCTTGGATATTATTCATATATGACATAAGCATGATGTCATGCAATGGGTTATGGGTCAAGTTCCATGGGTATGGGTCATGGACTTTGGGTTGTACCCAACTACATTCAATGTATTTGATCAATTGGTCAAATACTTACGTTTCTACCCAATTGTATTACCCATTATAATACATACTAGTTATGTATATATTTGCCCAAAATATAAACACTAATTGTTGTACATATGTATTATAAAATCATAAAATCACTTATACTTTTTTTAGTGTTTTATGTGAAAACGCAAGTGTGTTAGAAAACTATTGGCTCAAACCATTTACGTATTTTATTTGTTTCGTTAAAATGATTTTACGTTTGTTATCGACAAAACATTAGAAGATCGTAAAATATAAATAAACGTTTTTACGCTTATTTGTATTAACAATCTCCCCCTTTTTGTTGATGACAAAACATAAAATTATTTTAAGTAAAACTAAAATTCGTAAATGTTTGAGTTTGTAGTTTTTACTTTCTTCTCCCCCTTTTTGTCGATACAAAAAGTGCGTCGAAAAGAAACTAACACAATTTTTTTTTTGGAAAAACATGTAAAAGAAAAAAAAATATAGAGAGCAAGTGACGGGAAGAGTTCTTGTCTTCTCCCCCTTGACGAGTCCATCCCTTTGTGAGGGCGTCAAGTAAATAAAAACTACTAAGCTAATGTATTGCAACTAAGTTTGCAAATGGTTTTGTCTTAGCGACGACAATGTTCCCCGTAGATAATTGCAACTTTGCAAGGGGACGTCATGAAATGTAATCCTAATATTGCAAATGATCTTGCAATGTAATGTTTGACACAAAGCTCCCCTAGCTTTAGAGTGTCAAAGTCTTCATGTGTAAATTGAACAACTACAAGACAAAGGTTAGAAAAACAAGTATATAATGCATTATTTCCTGCAAATATGACTCAAGTTAGTAGAAAACTAGTTTTCTGTTGCACGGATCCCACGGTTCCCTCCTTGGGGGGATCCGTCTAGGCAAATATCGAGAGATCCGTGCATGATGACTAGATTTAGCAACGGTGATATAACAAATAATGTTAACATCAAAGTGAGATATGTATTATACAAACATAATCATATACTCAGAAATATAGCAAGTATCATGTAATTTCATTTAATAAAACTAGAGATATGATATACATGACTCTAAAAACTAAGAAAATGAACGATACATGACTTGGAATTACTAGACTTATCTAAGTAACGCTTGGTATTAGGACACCACTAAAATCCCCTAGCTCAAGTTTGTTTAGGTTTAATCTTGTCGAAACGTTCGAGGAAGTGATAAAACATGAAACGTTGATCTTCCCGTACTTCATGTATCAAACTTTCAACATGTTGACGATGATAACAATCTTTGTCATGGCTAGGTAGTGGTGATGGAAGAAATGAAATTGCTTTATGTGAAGGATCAAGTGAAGCGGGTTGAGGAGCCTCAAAAGAAGGAGGGATTGGCGGAGGTGCATTCGAGGATGGCTCAACTAAAAATCGTGGTGGTAGAGAGGTGTCAACTTCCATATGGTCGGGTGGTTGACTTTGATGATTTCTCATAATCCAAAAGGGATTATTTGATGGTGACGGAGAAAAGGAAGCCGGAGCTAGCGTTGACTCAACACCTTGATTTTGTTCCACTATTCCTCCTAAAGAGGAGAAAGTTGTCGGTGGTGGAGGATGAGATGACCTAGGAGGCAAATCCTTTAGATTGTAGAGGTGTGGTGATGAGAGTGGAGTGGTGAATGATAGGGCTCTAGGCACCAATGGTGATGAGAGGGATTGGTGGAGGCGCATTTGAAGATGGCTCGACCAAGAATGATGGTGGTGGTAGAGAGGTGTCAACTTCCATGTGGTCGGGTGGTTGACTTTGATAATTCCTCATAATCCAAACGGGATTATTTGATGGTGACGGCGAAAAGGAAGCCGGAGCTAGTGTTGATTCAACACCTTGATTTTGTTCCGTTATTCCTCCTAATGAGGAGAATGCTGTCGGTGGTGGAGGATGAGATGGCCTAGGAGGCAAATCCTCTAGATTGTAGAGGTGTGGTGATGAGAGTGGAGTGGTAAATGATAGAGCTCTAGGCACTAATGGTGATGGTTTAGTGGAAATGGGATTGTTTGGTCTAGGAGGTATGGTGGTGTTTGGCATTGGTAGTTTTGTGGGAACTATCCTTTTAGAAATTGGTTTGATTGGAGGAGAAATCCCCATTTGTTGATTTAACCGGAGAAGGTTCGGTTGAGGAGATTTCGTGTACAACACGAGCAATTTTCTTGGGTGGCCCTTTGGTGGATGAGTTACCACTCGGAGCTTTCCTCAAAAGCAAGGGATTTGTAAAGGTTTCTAAGTGCTGAAAATGAGGATGAAGATGATGACTTTAAGAGTCCTAACAATGTGGTTTATAAAGCAAGGGATTTGGCAAGTGCATTCAAGACTTAAGCCACTAAAATTCATTGGAATGTGATGATTAGCATGCACAAGAGTCAATTTCAGAGTTGTACTGATCTAGGAACTTATTTAAGATGAGATGGAGTGTTCAAGTTAGCAAGATGAGCTTGAAATGATTGTTTTAGCTAGATTTGACATGAGTTTGTCATACGGATCCCACGGTTCCCTCCAATGAGGGATCCGTCTAGGCTAATCCTATGGATCCGTCTTTCAGCAGCTAGGAAAAGATAACAATGATGTTTGTAAGGTCTAATTGCTATTTCTTCTTGAGTGTTTCAGTCCATCTAAGTGTCTTAAATAAAGAGGTACTTAAGTACTTAAGGGTAATGAGTGATGTAGCTAATGATTGTCTTTTATGAAATAAATTGGAACTTTTATGAGTACCAATGAGTGACCAAATATGACACTCAAGATTTGAGAGTGTCAAATGGAGCTAAATGATCCTAGAGATCAGATAGTAGCTTAGGATAATGTCTTGGAAGATATCCTAAAGGCTTTAAGATGGAAAAACTAGAATTTGATCAATTTCGACCAATTTTGAGGTAAGGATGATTATAATCAATTTTTGCAATAATTGAAATATTTCCAAAACTAGATGTTTTAACATGTGAGGGATCATGTGTGAGTATAAGAGCGGAAGAGTAATGAGTTTTGGTGAAACGATAGATCTACAAGTTCTTAGAGTTTGATCTTAAGCGAGTTAAGTGTGAGTATGAAACATTTACTCAACTTGATGAGAACTCAGTTTGTTCTAAGGCATTATGTCTAGCTTAGTGTGAGGTGATCTAAAGGCATGTTTTGAAAAATGATTGTAGTTGCATTTCTGTTTCTTGCGGATCCCACGGTTCCCTAAGAGTAGGGATCCTTCTAGAACAAACTTTGGGATCCGTCTCTCTGCTAATCAGAACCTTTACAAAAAGTATGCAATGGTTTGCACAATGCATCATATTTCAATGCTAGTGTTTTTCTAAGAGGTTCTAATACTAATGTAGTAGAGAAATCAAATGTAAGATGTTTTATTTCATGAAGGAAATTACATTACATTGATAAAGCGTGGATACTAAGGATTGATCCTATTTGAAAGACTACTAAGTTCCTTGAGCGTTTTCGCTAGAAGGATCATCAAATGGTTGATGAGTGTTTACCGATTCAGGAATGAGGAAAGTCTTCATGAGAGATGTGTTTAGAGGTTTCATCATCTTGTTCACAAGTACGTACAACGGACTTTGAAATTGAGGGTGGAAGTACATGATGTGAAGATAAAGGCGTGTCAATAACATTCCATAAGGGATTAGTTTGTTCTTTGAGCTTTGAAGATTTACAATTTGCCTTGCGAAGAAGTAGGCGAGATTGTATGGTTGTTGTGTTAGCAAACAATACATTATGTGAGCACAACAATCGGGAAGGATTTCTCGATTTCCCCTAAGACTCCAAACATTTTCATGTAGGATGAGTGCGAGAGCCTTATACTCTTCTCGGATATCCCGTGTATAGATAATGTTTAGATCGGAGTAATAGGGTCGAGGTTTGCATATTATGCGAGTCAAATCTTCCGGGGAAGGTATGTGTGAACAATATGGACTATTTTCTTCACGAAAGTTAAAGAGAGAATCAAGAGACCAATCTTCAGCGAAAGCACATTGTCCATGATTTGGAATTCGAAGGATGTGAGCAAATTGCCCAAGGGTTAAAACAAACTTTTGATTTTTTATCCAAAACCAAAGAGATAGAGAGCGATCCTCGTTATGAACGAGTTCAACTTGGCGGAAGAATTCCAATACAAACCTTGGACATATTTTCTCGTTAATTTCGAGAAGACATTCCAGTCCTATGGTTCGGAAGGAGGTATTAATACCTTCTTCGTATTGTAGAGGAGTGTCGACAATACGTCCTTCATGGAAGTGACGGGTTTCAAGATTATTGAACCCACGGACATGATTGCCAGGTGTGTTGGGCTCAAGAGAGATGTTAGGAGTGTAGACGCTAGTGAGTGAAAAATCGAACTCATACTCATGCGACATAGCGAAACCTATAGAAAAGAAGAGTTAATATGATGTGACGTATTATGGGCAAAAAAATGATTACTTAACGTTTTTACTAGGTTTTTATTAACAATGACATTTAACTCACTTAATGTTTGACATTCTAGTGGAACATTTCTTTTAGGAAGAAAACGGGTTTTATTTTGCATGAAAAACTGTATATCTGGGACGGTTCCCACGGTTCCTTCTATCGGGATCCGGCTAGTATATCTTTTGGGATCCGTGGATCCTAGTATCGAAAGCAATTTTTGATAAAAACATAGATTTTTAGATCTTATAGTTTTATACCAAGATATGTGTATTAGCCTACATTTTATTTTAGTATGCATTTACTGGTTTCTAATGTATCATGAAAAGATACGAAAGATATAAATCGAAAGAAATGACAAACACATTATGATAATAAACTAGAATATTAGTAATATTTCATTTCAATGCTAAGAACGATACAAAGGATTGGGTATATAACACCAATGTAGATTAACAACACAAAGTATATGTCTCCATATGAGAACTTCATCATAGGGAACACGAGAGCGACGAGTGTTACGGCGATGAGTACGAGGGCGATGTAAACCATGTTGATAACGAACCTTGTTGGTTTTGGTTTGAGATGAGATGAGATGAGGAAGATGAAGTTTTGTATGAGAGGTAATTTTTGAAAGTGGAAGATTTGAAAAAGTGGGGATTTTGTAGAGAAGTGATAAGAAGGGATATTTATGGGGAAGGAGGAATTTTTGAGATTTGTGTTTTGTTTTATTATTAGAAAGATATGATTTTTGGATTAAATGAAAATAAAACATAAGTTTTATAAACCTCGACTTTAGACGAAAGAATAACACGTATGCGAGAAATACTTCCTAATGAAGCTACATGTAATATATGAATATGCACAAAAGATAATCATGTAAATACCTATGTAAGCATACTTATTTATCAAGCTAATGTTATTTAGAGATAAGTGGAAAGTCATACCTCTATTGCACTTAGGAATGTCTTTACAAATGACACACCAAGTGTCAGTAGACAATTCCGGCTCCTTTGTGTTTAAGATACCTTCTTATGGAAGGTATTCTTGTTACTAAGCAATTCCTATGGCTTGGTAGGTATGAGCTTTAACTAAGCAACATGACAAAGAAGATTAGTGCAATTAACTAAATAATAAAAAAATGTTGTCATCTAATCAATATCCAAACAAAGAGTTTTAAAAATATGGTATTTATTTTTATAAAAGACCTTCTTTGTAATTTTCAATCAACCATGGATCGTATCAAGTTTTTAAAGTACAATATACTTTAAGGAACTTGGTAACGAAGCTCTGATGCCAATTGTGGAAAACTAGAAAGGGGGTTGAATAGTTTTACCAATTAAAACTTCGTTTTAAACTATTTAGATCGACTTATGTCAATCTTATTTGGATGCTTGTTGGATGTTGATAAACAAACATATAGGAAGATACATAAGTAATGAAATGATAAAGAGTAAGAAGCACAAAACCACAACGCGAGTATTTATAGTGGTTCGGCTACAAGGACACCTTCCTTGCCCTACTCCACTCCCCGAGTCACCTACTCGAGAGTTCATAATCACTACACAACACCGACTCCTTATGGTAGAGAAACCTTCACAACGTTGCCTACTCTTTATCCGGTACAAGGCTAGATACCGGGTCCTTTTCACCAAGGAGAACCAAACCTTATCACAACGTCGCCTACTCTTTATCCGGTACTAGGCTAGATACCGAGTTCCATTACAATGGAGGAACTACTACCCAACACTACACCAACACCTAACCCCAAAGGAGATCTACTCCTTATAATAACATCAACAAGGATAACAATATCCTTTAACCCAATACTAATCTAGCTTGTACATCGAATCACAGCATATCGAAAGTACACTTTAGGCACCTTTCACTAATGCCTTTAACTCGATCTACAATACACCCTTCACTAATATCTTGTGACTTGACTTCTTGACACCCTTCACTAATGCCTCTAGTCTTGACTTCTAGGCACCCTTTACAAGTGCTTTCAACACGGACGATCAACACCCTTCACTAGTATCTTCGTCTTGACACTTGAGACATCTTTCACTAATGTCTTCAACACTACACTTCTTATGAGAAAGAAGAAAACTATCAACAAGAGAACCTCAGTAGTCTTGATGATAACGAAGCTTGGCAACTCATGTTGTGATCTCGCCTTTAAGAGGAACCTAGAGGATCACACAACAACAACACTACATACATAGATCACTTGGATCTGGGGTTAGAGAGTTTTTAACTCAAAGAGAAAGTATGTTAGAAAGGGGTAAGAAACAATGAAGAAATGACTCACTATTTATAGAGAGAAAACATCTTCTGTTCCACAGATCCCACGGATCCCTCCCATGAGGGATCCGTCTAGTGTATTAACTGGGATCCGTGGGACGCTCCCTTTTGCCCATGGGTTTTGGGTCATGGGTTATGGGTCATGGATATCAAGTAGGTTCAATGTACCTTCAAGATGCAATGCATCTAGTCCATGTTTCATGGATTAAAACTACGTGCCATGGATTAAAACCATGGGTCATGGATATTATCCACATATGACATAAGCATGATGTCATGCAATGGGTTATGGGTCAAGTTCCATGGGTATGGGTCATGGACTTTGGGTTGTACCCAACTACATTCAATGTATTTGATCAATGGGTCAAATACTTACGTTTCTACCCAATTGTATTACCCATTATAATACATACTAGTTATGTATATATTTGCCCAAAATGTAAACACTAATTGTTGTACATATGTATTATAAAATCATAAAATCACTTATACTTTTTTTAGTGTTTTATGTAAAAACGCAAGTGTGTTAGAAAACTATTGGCTCAGACCATTTACGTATTTTATTTGTTTCGTTAAAATGATTTTACGTTTGTTATCGACAAAACATTAGAAGATCGTAAAATATAAATAAACGTTTTTACGGCTTATTTGTATTAACACGTTACATCAGTTTTCTCTCTCGTTTCACACTCCTCACCTTTCGCTTGTTTGATCACATTCTCTTTCATTTTATTAAAATACTTATTTAAATAAATATACCCTACTAAATACCTTACACACTCACAAACAAAATAAAAAACATTAAAACACAAAGGAGGCCCTACGATTTTCCAATGCAACTAAAGGTGAGCCGGTCACCTTTCCCTTCTCTTTTTCCACCTTATCAAACGTGAGTGGTTGCGTGTGGAACGAGTTTCGTGCGTTAGGTAGGACTTCACAAGTGAGCAAAGTGCTCAACTTCATCCCGTCTTAGTGAAAGAGTATTTCTGGGCATTGGTATTAAAAGTAAGGATGATGATGTGGCTGCACTTTTAAGTACAATAATACATTTCTTAGAAAATGTTTATATTTAAATTAAAACTAAGTTAAAATAAAAAAAGTTACAAACTAAATCAACAAGATGAAGAAAGATATCTTACCTTAAAAATATGAAAAAAAATAAAATAAAATCAGAAAAAAGATAATCAGAAAAAGTTAAACCTTTTAATAAACTAATAAATTATTTAACCTTCGATAAATAGACAAAGTTAAAAACAAAAATATATTTAGACTCCTTATTACTACTCCGTATAATATCTTCTGTTTCATGATCATCACCAAAATCAAAAATCAAAAATCAAAATAAAATCCCTGTTTTTTCTGAACTGAAAATTAAGATTTTAGAGAAAAAGCCCAACCCATCTTTTTTATTATATATTTTCATCATCAAACAATCAAACACACACAAAGGTATAATCATAATCATCATCATCATTCATTCATGGTTTTTTAAGGTTAAGATTAATATTGTTTGTGTTAGTAAGTAATCTTAGTCAAATTATTTAAAGTTGTTATATGTTTCTTCAGCAATACGTATCATCAGTTTATTTATTTATTTATTTAATTATTTTATGTCGGTATCATGCTTCACTGTGATTTTTATATAAATATTTTTATAATCAATTTTAATGAGGTTTTATTTATTTATAAAAGTTGTATTGTTTAGATGATTCTTGTGCAAGTGTTTTATGGTATGTAAGTGAGTGTTGATTTTGTATATTGTTTATGTATGATCATAGTGTGTTATGGTCTTGATTATTAAATTTTGTTACTTTTTTATTTATTGATTTTGATATTGTGTAACCATTTTGATGAAAAAAAAATGATTTTTTATATTATGATTTATGATTATAGTATTTTTTTTTTTTTTTTTTAATGTTATGGAAGTGTGTAAATTTCTGATTCTGGTGGTAAAGTTTTGATTTTCTTTTTTGTATGATTAAATGTATCGTGCTGCGTTTAATGAGTAGGGATCAGTATATTTGTGAGAAAGTTGTTTTAATGCTTTGTGTTTGCTATAGGGGGTGTTTGGGATTGCGTTTGCAAAACGGATTATGAGTTTGCAAAATATTGTTTTCTGAGAGAAAATGTGTTTTTGATCTCTTTTTTCATATTATTTTCCGTACATCGTTTTTAATACGCAATAATCTGATAGTTTTAAACAAAACGCAATCCCAAACATACTCTAAGTTTGTTTGGAAAATTGCTTATTCACTATAAAGTTCAGTTTAGTGACTTATTAATTAATGATACTTAATTCTTTTGTGAAAGTTTGATGGAAAATCGGGGGCAAAAAAGATCAGAAACAATTGACGAATTACCAGCCGATAAAAGAACTTGCAGTTCATTAGAATTCAGACCAAGTTCATCTTCATCGGTGTCGCCGATTGAAACCCCGGCCACTTCCACAAACCACACACAAGAGCACGATATGGAAACATCTTCATCTGCTTCTGGCTCAGGTGGGTCCCACGAAGATAGAGATTCAACATACGGGTCGTGTGACTCTGATGAAATGGGTGATGGAGAGCATAGGCGACAAAGGGAAGCATTACGTGAGATCCAAAGACAGAAGATATCCGGTGCTGCATCAAAGTTCAAAAACGTATTAAAAAATCTGAATGAAAAAAGTGACGAATCTATGCAACAGGCAGCTCTTCATGAACTTTGTGAAATATTATCATTTTCTTCGGATAGTACTTTATCAAGTTTAATAGCTGATACCTTGTCTCCGATTCTTATTAAATTGGCTGGGCATCAAAGTAACCCTGAGATAATGTTGTTGTCCATCAGAGCGATAACTTATTTATGTGATATTTATCCTCGTTCAGCTGGTTTTATCGTTAAACATGATGGTGTTTCGGTGCTTTGTCAGAGGTTGTTGGCTATCGAGTACGAGGATGTTGCTGAACAAGTATGTATCTAAACGCGAAACCCTACTTTAGTGCAAACCAAATGCCTCATTATTTTTTGGTTTTAATACACGGGTTTTTGTTTTTTGATATATAGTGTTTGCTAGCATTAGAGAAAATATCGCGTGAACAACCACTTGCGTGTTTACAGTCGGGTGCGATTATGGCGGTTCTTACTTATATTGATTTCTTTTCGACTAGTATTCAGGTGAGACTATAGGATTAAATAACTTTTTTGTTTTTGATCATACTTATAAAGTTAAACTATTTGAGATTCATCCATTTTTTTTTTTTTTTTTTTTTTTTTGACATGAAAAAAAGAGGGTTGCACTGTCGACGGTGGTAAACATATGCAAGAAGCTTCCATCTGAAGGTTCTTCGTCTTATATGGATGCGGTTCCATCATTGTGCAAACTGCTCCAATACGAAGATAATCAGGTATATACTTCTAGAGAGTCTTTGGGATCTTATATATCAAGTGTTAACTGGCTTACCGCATATTTTGAAAATCATAAAACACTTTGAAATGTTTGGATTGTTAAGTGCTTACTTGCTCATGTTTATATGAAAATAAGCACCTCCAAATCAGCACACAGGCAAATGCTTATTCAAAATGCTAAGAAACCATAAGCACAAGCTAAAAGTATGCAATCCAATAAATAATTGTGTTTGAGCGTTTCTCTTGATGATTTTATGACATATTTTTGTTTTTCCAGCTTGTTGAACATGTTGCCAATTGCCTTATTAAAATAACGGAACAAGTACATCAACGTCGCAACATGCTCGATGAACTTTCAAAACACGGGTTGATTCATCAAGTCGCTCATCTCATCGACTTGAAAAGCCGCACCACTTTATCTCAGCCTGTTCATACTGTATTTATATTAATTATATTTTTGTTTTCGTAACTTTTTTAATTGTTAGCATAAACTTTTTAACTGAATTTATATGCAGGGACTAATCGGGCTACTTGTTAAACTTGCTTCTGGTTCAATGATAGCTGTAGAGGCACTTTTTGATCTTAATATAAGTAGCATTTTGAAGGATATTTTATCAACATACGATATTTCACATGGAATGCCTTCCCCTCGGGCATTTGATGGTCAAGGCAACCAGGTCAAAAAACATACATATTTCTATAAGCTAGTTTTATATATTTATAGTTGCTTGCAACTGACGTATGTGTTATTTCTGGTCAGGTGCATGAAGTTTTGAAGTTGTTGATCCAGCTTGTGCCTGTCGTAAACAGAAATGACGATGTTCAGTTAGCAGAAGAAAAGGCAGCTTTTTTGACAAACAATCCCCGTCAGTTGCAGATGTTTGGGAATGATATGTTACCTGTCTTGATCCAGGTTTGTTGCTAATAGTCTAATACTGTTCTTCCAATTTGTCGGCGTTGAGTCTGGACTGATTTTTGTAAAATATAATGCAATATTTTTTATTTTCTTACTATTTATATTATCAAGCAGGTTGTTGATTCTGGTGTTGATCTATCTATCTGTTATGGATGTCTGTCTGTTATCGACAAGTTACTTTATTACATCAGCTCTGATAGGCTTCTCAATTTGTTTAAGCAAACAAACATTTCAAGGTGAAATAATCTTTAACCTCAAAATCTTCTATCTTGAATTTGGATTACTCCTCTTGGCCCTGACTGACCTTTAAGTTGATATGGGTTATGTTGCAGGTTTTTGGCTGGAGTGTTCACTAGGAAGGACCGACATGTACTAATGCTAGCCCTAAATATATCAGACACCATCCTTAAAAAGGACGGAGATATTTTCATGGGACCCTTTATTAAGGAAGGAGTTCTTTTCGCCATTGATGCACTTATATCTCCAGAAAAGGGTTCACAGTTCATGTTCTCAATGTTCAATGATATTCACTTATCAAACCCTTCAAGCCATAAACAGTGCTTATGCTATTCTTTCAACGTCATCCCGTCTTCAGAATCGCAATCACAGAGTTGTAAGTTGGAAAAAGATAGTGTTCAAACACTTGCAAAACACGTAAGAACATACTACTTTGACTTGAATTCGTCCACATCAGCAAACGGAACAACTGATATTCTTGAAAAGCTTAAAACTTTATCTGTTGAATTAGCTTCTGTGACTGATGGAATGGTTGAAGATGAGTATGATCAGGTCTTGAATCGAATCATGTCATGTCTTGACGGGGGAGATGTTATTTCGACTTTTGAATTTGTTGAAAGTGGAATTACTGAGTCGTTATTTAATTACTTATCTGCCGGTGGATGTTCTAGAAAGTCAAATTCAGTCAGTAGTGGGTCAAAAAGTCAACCATGTATTTCAGAGCAAAGATTGGAGACATTTGGGAGGCTATTTTGGTCAAAGTTTTCACTTGTTTCTTTTATTTCGAAACTACAAAGCGCGTTATCGTCGGTTGAAGATTTTCCGGTTTTCTTGAATGGTATGTTTAAACATAGAAGTTCATATGCTACTGTTCCAAATAGGCATGCCACCACATACCCTTGTTTGAAAGTTTTGTTTGAGAAAGGTGAAGGAGAGTCGACTTTAATTGACTACTCGGGTGGTGCTCAAAATGTGGACCCTTTTTCTGATTTTGATGCATTGGAAAAATACTTGTGGCCTAAAGTTTGTTCAAGCGATAATAAAGGGGTTGATGAAACTGGGTCTAACGGTCAATCATCGTCTGATACAAGTCAACAAAATCCTGGACAAACATCAGCTGAGTCAGCTAGTGGGAATGAGACTCATGACGTAAGTTCATCCTCAGATTTTTTTGTTTTGTTTGCATGTTGTACCAAATTCATTATGTTTTTGAAGGACTTAGAGAGTGCGCATTAAATTTAGAACTTTTTTGAAAATGCACAAGCTATTATGCTTAAGCTTGCAACACCCCCTTAATATTACATCAACGGTTTCAAATTGAATATAAAAGCACCACTTATACTTCTTTATTTTTTATATCGAGTTGGTGTTCTTGTTTCAGGACCCTATGGACTATGAACTGACTGCTACACAAAATGACAGTGACATTAGCACAAATGGTCAGCTATCCTTTTACCTTGAAGGAAAGCAGATTGACCGCACGTTGACCATATATCAAGCTATTCTTAAACACCACAAAGAAGAATACGACACAATCACCCACTCAACATTGTGGACTCAGATGCACAAAATAACCTACAAGAAGTCGTCAATATTTGATAAAAGTAGCTCCCCTGTTTCTGATTGCCACACATGTCTGTTATCTGATTTTGGTTCATCAGTGAAAAAGTCAACTCCATGTCACAACATACTATTTTTGCTGAGAATATTGGAAAATGTGAACAGATTCAAGTTTCATATCATGTCTCGTGGAAGAATATGTGATTACGCTGAAGGTAGAATTAGTGACTTAGACGGTGTTAAACCAACAAGTGGGGGTATTTTGAGGAACGAGTTTGTAAATACTAGGTTGACCGAAAAACTAGAGCAGCAGATGCGGGACACGTTAGCTACCTCTGCAGGCGGCATGCCGTCATGGTGTGCACAATTAATGGCATCATGTCCGTTCTTGTTCAGTTTCGAAGCAAGATGCAAGTACTTTAAGCTGTCAGCATTGGGTAAGCATCAAGGTCAACATCAGGCTATATCACAGTCAAATTCAGATAGCGAAAACGAGTCTCCAAGGAGTCGGAAAAAGTTTCTTGTTTATAGAGATAGGGTCCTTGAATCAGCTACCAAAATGATGAATCTTCATGCCAGTCAAAAAGTCGTACTTGAAGTGAAGTATGATGATGAAGTTGGTACGGGTCTTGGCCCGACATTGGAATTTTTTACACTTGTTAGTAATGAGTTTCAAAAACCGGGTCTTGGTATGTGGCGAGG
This sequence comes from Chrysanthemum makinoi, assembly GCA_910596185.1. Taxonomy (NCBI): domain Eukaryota; kingdom Viridiplantae; phylum Streptophyta; class Magnoliopsida; order Asterales; family Asteraceae; genus Chrysanthemum; species Chrysanthemum makinoi. The sequence continues at coordinate 244,682,003 of OU343217.1, read as the reverse complement.
AGACAATTTGCTGTCGAGTGATTCATTACAAAGCTTAGGAAACCCGGATTCTGTTATTGGTGGATCTCCGTTTGGGCTCTTTCCTGGCCCGTGGTGTCCTTCTGTTAGGGGTATAGATTTTTCAGAAGTGAGAAAAAAGTTTGTTCTTTTGGGTCAGATTGTGGCTAAGGCTCTTTATGATGGTCGGGTTTTGGATCTTCCCTTCACCAAAGCTTTCTATAAATTAGTACTTGGACAGGTATGGTTCTTATCTGAGCACAATAAACGTGTCTGAACTGGTTATTAACTGGTTCGCTGTTCCATAGTGTAATGATTGATCTCATGTTACTTCCTTTTTAACTGAATAATGTTACTTCCTTTTTAACTGAATAATGTTACTTCCTTTTTAACTGAATAAACTAACGGTGTGACTTCAGGAACTTACTGTGTACGACATCCAATCATTTGACCCGGTCCTTGGCAAGACACTTATCGAGTTTCAGGCTCTTGTCGAAAGAAGAAAGTATCTGCAATCAGTTGGAGAAAATTCAGCTGTTAATCTTGATCTGTGCTTTCGAGATACAAAAATCGAGGACTTACACTTGGATTTTACTCTTCCCGGCTATCCTGATTTCATTCTTGGTTCCGGGCCTAATAAAGAAATGGTTAGTTAATTATTGTTATTACTGTTTTTTTTGTTATGATCCGTTGAACTAAAAGCATGTTTTCTTCAAATTTTCAGGTGAATACTACGAATTTGGGGGAATATGTTGAACTTGTGGTTGATGCCACAATAAAATCTGGAATTTCGAAACAAATGGAAGCATTTAAGTCAGGGTTTAATCAGGTTTGACGATATGTTTTGTTTGCTAATAAGTAGTTAACTAGTTATATTAAGTTTTTCGGGGCAATTTCATATCTTCCCTTCCAAAAATTTAGAAATTTTATATATACCCAAACATGCTTTAAAAACATTCTACGTTTGTGCATTCGATTGTTGTATATTGGGTATATATATGAAACTAATCAAGCTAGGAAGGGGAGATTTAAATTCTCCCAAGTTCCTTTAATAGCAACAAATTGCTTGAACCATTTCAATTTTATGTATTTTCAGGCTTTTCCGATAGACCATCTTCAGATATTCACTGATGAGGAACTAGAACGTCTTTTATGTGGTGAAACTGAAACGTGGAACGTAAGTTTTAGTCAACTTGACCAAACTAAGATTAATATCTACATATGTTAATGTTTTGCTCTTTTGGCAGCCGAATCAACTTCTAGAACTCGTTAAGTTTGATCATGGATATACCTCTAGCAGTCCTTCCATTTTACATGTTAGTAGTACTCTTTTCCTTATGTATACATACGGGTGTTATTTATTTGTTTAATTACTTAAAGTCACCGATGTTATTTTTGAAAAAAATGCAGTTTCTGGAGGTCATACAAGAATTTGACTACGAGCAGCAAAAAGCTTTTGTGAAATTTGTGACGGGTGCACCTCGGCTTCCTCTTGGTGGTTTGGCATCACTCAATCCAAAACTAACAATCGTACGCAAGGTCTGTATTGTAATTTTCTTTTGTTGGTACCGATAATTTCTTATTCTTTGATTGTTACTTAAGTGTTTGTTTCTCAATAGCATTGTGATAAATTTGTGGATGCGGACCTCCCGAGTGTGATGACATGTGCTAATTATCTCAAACTGCCTCCATACTCTTCAAAGGTTAAAACCATTATCCTTTTTTTAACTTAATTTGTTACGAATTTCACATCTGAAAGATTATTGTTAACTTATTATACATAAATGTCCTTTTTTGCAGCAAATCATGAAGGAAAAGCTCTTATATGCAATAACAGAGGGCCAAGGGTCTTTTCATCTTTCTTAAGTACAAAACTCGTATATAAGTTGTGAATAGTTTATTATCAGGTTTAGGCAGTGGTGGTACAGAGGATACGACACAAGGCGGTGTTGAATGGTGATGGTTATGGAAGTTAAATGTGTCCGATACCGGCTAAGACTAAGACAGGCATAGGTAGTTACTAAATGGTTAAGGTATCTGGAGGAGAAAGTGTACAGAAAGAAGATGTATGGTTTTAAGTTTGACATGCATCGTCCCCTCTGAGAACTCATGCGTAATGCTTTGTACAGGTTTTATCGTTATTTTTTTATACGTTGTGACTAGTTTCAAGTGATGGTTTCTATTAGGATTATACTTTTCGGATCATGAAGTTTTTTCGTGCATTACATACTTGTGCTTGCTTGTTGGATTTGTTGTCTTGTGCTGTCGGTTTTTCTTAATGCATGGAGCTTAAAACTCGTGACGGAGACTTGAGTAAAAACAAGTTGAGGCGGCCACATAAACAGTTGGGTGGAATTGGGGTAACAGTAAAAACTAGATCAAGTTTTTGTAAACTTAAATGATTTTAATTTTTCCTATTATTTTAACTTGCTAGGGCAAAAAGCAATGACTTTTTTTTTTACTCAAATTAAGTTATTGCAAAGTTTTTCACCATTGGGGTAAAAGCTTCTTTTGAGCAATGAGCTTCCTCAAGTAACTGGCGAATGACTTGAGCAAATGTTCTTCTCACACCGTTTAGATGTTTCAATAATTAAAAATTTAAAACAAAAAACAAAACCTTTACAAACTTTTTTGCATATGTAGAAGATAGCATGGTTGTCAGGATCCCGATCCTGATCTTAGGATCTTACGATTTTACGATACTGTAAAGCAAAAACGATCCGGATCCTACATAGGATCTTTGCAAGCTTAAGATCTTATAGGATCCCGATCTTGACCATATGATCTTATGATCTAATCCGATCCGATCTTACTCTTCTCGGATTACAAACTAAAAAACTATAAATTTATGGGTTGTTTGTTTGTAGAATTCAAAAAACAACATGTTAATCTTTTTAAACATTTTATAATCATAATTTAGCACAACATTTATATGAAACATTCATAGTATTTTGTTGTTATAATGTATTAGAATTTGTAGAAAATTACATAAACTATTAAGAAATAACATTAGAGTAGGATCTTAAGATCCTGATCCGATCTTACGATCACGATCTTGCAAAGACAAAAAAGATCCTAGGTAGGATCCCGATCTTAACAACCTTGGAAGATAGTGTTAAGATGAACATGGCAAAAATAAAGTCTTTCAAAAACTTACTGCATCGTGGATGTTCAGTCCCGTGTATGCACGGTGTTTGCGCATGAATCAAGATTAATCTGGATATCACAAACAAATTTTTGATATGTTGTATTTTTATAAAAAATATTTACAAACAATGCCGTTTTATCTATATTTATTGATTTGTTTGTTCTAACTTAAAGTTTAAAAAGAAGACAAAGAATAATTATTATGAGTCGCTCCATTATAAACTCATGTAAAAGTCGATCCTATAAACAAATAAACCTTATATACGCATATGTAACAAGTTTAAATAAAAAAATTACTATATAATATATATTCTACATGAGTTGTCGTTATATGTACATTCTCGTTTATGTATTTTCATATCACGATAACCTGTGCTTGCCTTATGATATTTATGATTGCATTACGGAGTTTTGGTGTTGCTCCTTGCCTCCTTATAATGATGCTACTGTTGAGGACTACCACTAATCTAAGATGTAACATTGTTACTTTACTCAACCTCAAGATCTATATATTAGGCATTTAAAAAAAAAAGTGCTCATATACAGTAACTGCATTTGATAAATTTAGAAAACTTAAATTTCCTTAGATAATAGTAGTAGATTGTACTATTATCTAAGTACATAACAATAATAATAATGGTAGAAATATGTAGAAAAACAAGTACAAAATACGTTTAAATAAGCCTCATTCTTACTTGTTGAAAGTTAATTACAGTAAAACCTCTATAAATTAATACTCGATAAATTAATAACCTCGATAAAATTAATAATTTGTCCGGTCCCAACTTGGGACCAGTGCAAATTTGAACCCCAATCGATAAAATAATAAGATAATAATTTTTTTGAAACCCCGGTGTATATATATTGGTCCCAACGAAACTATAAATTAATAATTATTAAAAATATTCATATATATATAAAGTCCATAGTTCCATACATAATTGAAACTTGTACGAATTCAATTAAGGCCATACATAATTGAAATTTGTCCTAACGAAACTAGCTTCTAACTTATTCAAAAACAATGAACTTAACAAATTCAACTAATTTGTGAATGTAAATTCATAAAATGTTAATTGAAATTTATTTTTCTAACTTATTTTTCATCTCTAACTAATATACATCGTAACTATTATGTTGAACTTAGAAATTTAAAGGTCATACGTAAAACCTCTTTAAATTAATAAATTATTAATTTATCGATATAATAATATCTCGCTAAATTAATAAATTATCCCGGTTCCAACATCATTAATTTATAGAGGTTTTACTGTAATGAAAATACTTTCCGTAAGACTAATGATTTGAACACTTCTATTTTTTATTTGCACACTCTAATGATTATACATTAGAGTATGCTAATCAAAAGTAAGAGTGTGCCAATCAACACTCTTTTAAAAAATATAATAAGACTTAGAGCACTAGAAAGTTTATTTTTTCACTTACATCTCACTCACACACCAAAAGATATCATCGCCAGTAACTTAAGCCAAAACATCATTGTTGTGACTTACAATTTTATTCTCTTTTTTATTTTTTCAAACAAACTAATTTTTTATTCATTTAAATTAACTATTACATTTATATAAAAATATGTTACCTAAAAATATAAAACTTACATTAATTAAGATTAATTTTACAATTTATTTCATAATTTAGACTAATTATAATGAGTTTTCAAACTTTAGAGGTATAAATTATAAATTCAATATTTATAAAGGTTTTAAATAAATAAATAAAAATAAAAAATATGTATAAAAAGTCACAATTCATCTTCTCTATTTGCATTATGCACAAGCACACACACGCACACACTACAAAACACAACACTAACACACAACTTTTTTAATAAAACAAAAAACTAAAAATATAATAAAAGAGTGCATTTCTTCCAATCTCGCGTACGCCACTCAAATGGCTTGGCTTTTGGCGAGGTGCACTTTCAGTGTCGTGGCTAGCCAAATAGCGAGAGCCACGTTGGATTGGTGAGGGTGACAAGCCACTGCACCCAGTGCTCTTAGAGCATTTTCAATGGAATGCCAAGAACGAGTAAAAAATGAGTTAAATACGGATTAATACAGTGGAAGCTTAAATCTGATTTGTTTTAGCATTATGTTGAGATTGCTTAATATATTGGTTAACCTATTGATATTTTGGTATATGAGTGATGATATAGGTTGATATTTGGTTGAAAAAGTTTTTTGCATTGAAGCAATAAATTAAGGAATAGGTATAAAATGTGAAAAACTAGAAGGGGATTGAATAGTTTTACCATTTAAAACTTTGTTTTAAAATATTTAGATCGACTTATGCCAATCTATTCGGATGTGTATGTTGGATGTTGATTGATAGATATGAAAATGTGTAATGTAAAGAGAAGAGTAAGAAACACAAAACCACGACACAAGTGTTTATAGTGGTTCGGCTACAAGGACACCTTCCTTGCTCTACTCCACTCTCCGAGTCACCTACTCGAGAGTTCGTAAACACTACACGACACCAACTCCTTATGGAGGAGAAGCCTTCACAACGTCGCCTACTCTTTTTTCGGTACTAGGCTAGACACCGGGTTCTTCCACAAGGTAGAACCCCACCTATCACAACGTCGTCTACCCTTTATCCGGTACTAGGCTAAATACCGAGTTCCATTCCAATGGAGGAACTAAAACCCAACACTACACAACACCTAACCAAGGAGACCAACTCCTTATTACAACACCATCAAGGATATCAATATCCTTGGATACAACCTATCTCTATTTGTACATCGATGCACCTCATCGATTATACACCCTTGGCATCTTTCACTAATGCCACTTGACTTGACTTCTAGGCATCTTTCACTAATGCCCTTGACACGGACGTTTGGCACCTTTCACTAATGCCTTCGTCTTGACTCCTTTGGCATCCTTCACTAATGCCTTTGACACGGACGTTAAGCACCTTTCACTAATACTTTCGTCTTGACTCTTTCGGCATCCTTCACTAATGCCTTTGACACAACACCTTTATGGAGAAAGAAAGAACTATCAACAAGAGAACCTCAGTAGTCTTGATGATGACGAAGCATGGCAACTCATGGACTTGAGCTTGCTCGACTTCAAGAAGTGTTGATCTCACCTTTAAGAGGAACCTAGAGAATCACACAAAAACAAAACACAAACTACATAGAGAGATCCTTAGGATCTGAGGTTAGAAGGTTACAATACTTGGGGAAAGTATGTGTGGGAGTGACTACCCAAAATGAAGAAATGGCTCACTATTTATAGAGGAATTTTAGCTACTGTTCCACGGATCCCACAGATCCCTCACTTGAGGGATCCGTCCAGTGTAATCCTGGGGATCCGTGGGACGCTCCTCTTTGCCCATGGGTTTTGGGTCATGGGTCATGGGTTATGGGTCATGGGTCCTAGACTTTGGACCATGGGTATCCAAGTAGATACAATGTATCTACAATATGCAATGCATCTAGTCCATGGGTCATGGGTTAAAACCATGGGTCATGGATAATATCCATATATGACTTATGCATGATGTCATGCAATGGGTTATGGGTTATGCTCCATGGGTATGGGTCATGGACTTTGGGTTTTACCCAACAACATTCAATGTATTTGGTCAATGGGTCAAATACTTAAACATCTACCAATTATATTACCCATTATGATACATACTAGTTATGTATATATTTGCCCAATATGTAAACACTAGTTGTTGTACATATGTATTACTAAAGCATAAAACCTTTTACTTGTTTAGTGTTTTATGTGAAAACGTAAGTGTGTTAGTAAACTATTGGCTCAAACCATTTACGTATTTTATTTGTTTCGTTAAAATGATTTTACGTTTGTTATCGACAAAATATTAGAAGATCGTAAAATATAAATAAACGTTTTTACGGCTTATTTGTTGCACGTAAAATCTACAAAACAAGGTTTAGAAAACACATATATAATGCATAATTTCCTGCAAATAAGACTCAAGTTAGTAGACGGCAAGTCTTCTGTTGCACGGATCCCACGGTTCCCTCCTTGGAGGGATCCGTCTAGGCAAAATGGAGGGATCCGTCTGTCTGAAAGCTTAAAACAACAATGGTGATGTAACAAATGATGTTAACATCAAAGTGAGATATGAAATTTTGCACAAAACATATACTCAAGATAATATGGCATAAAACATGTAAATTCATTCAATAAAACAACGAGAAATGATCTACAAATCTCTAAAACTAAGAGAATGATTTAACCATGTAATACGATTCCTAAGCGATCTAAGTTAAGCTTAAGACTAGAACACCACTTGAATGGACTTTGGGTTTTACCCAACAACATGCAATGTATTTGGTCAATGGGTCAAATACTTGAACTTCTACACATTATATTACCCATTATGATACATACTAGTTATGTATATATTTGCCCAATATGTAAACACTAGTTGTTGTACATATGTATTACTAAATCATAAAACCACTTTTACTTGTTTAGTGTTTTATGTGAAAACGTAAGTGTGTTAGTAAACTATTGGCTCAAACCATTTACGTATTTTATTTGTTTCGTTAAAATGATTTTACGTTTGTTATCGGCAAAACATTAGAAGATCATAAAATATAAATAAACGTTTTTACGGCTTATTTATATTAACAGAAAATTTTAAGCACTTCTTGTATTGGAGATGCTTTTAAAGCCTCTTCAATGAAATGAAGGTCGAAAGACCATGTTCATGGTGACATGGAAATGATGTGGAGTTTATGCACATGAGTGTGGAAAACTAGAAGGGGGGGTTGAATAGTTTTACCGATTAAAACTTGGTTTTAAACTATTTAGATCGAATTATGTCAATCTATTTAAACATGTGTATTGGATGTTGATATAGAAACATATAGGTATATAAATATGTAATGAAAAGATAAAGAGTAAGAAGCATAAAACCACAACGCAAGTATTTATAGTGGTTCGGCTACAAGGACACCTTCCTTGCCCTACTCCACTCCCCGAGCCACCTACTCGAGAGTTTGTAATCACTACACAACACCAACTCCTTGTGGCGGAGAAGCCTTCACAACGTTGCCTACTCTTTATCCGGTACAAGGATAGATACCGGGTTCTTCCACGAGGTAGAACCAAACCTATCACAACGTCGCCAACCCTTTATCCGGTACTAGGCTAGATACCGAGTTCCATTATAATGGAGGAACTACTACCCAACACTACACAAGTCCTATCCCTAAGGAGATCCACTCCTTATGACAACATCAACAAGGATATCAATATCCTTTGACCCAATACAAATCTATCTTGTACATCGAACACACCATATCGAATGTACACCTTAGGCACCTTTCACTAATGCCTTTGACTAGACCTCTAGGCACCCTTCACTAATGCCTTGTGACTTTACTTCTAGACACCCTTCACTAATGCCTTTAGCCTTGACTTCTAAGCACACTTCACAAGTGCTTTCAATACGGACGTTCGACACCTTTCACTAATGTCTTCGTCTTGACCCTTTAGACATCTTTCACTTATGTCTTCGACACTACACTTCTAATGAGAAAGAAGAGAACTATCAACAAGAGAACCTCAGTAGTCTTGATGATGACGAACCATGGCAACTCATGGACTTGAGCTTGCTCGACTTCAAAAGGTGGTGATCTCGCCTTTAAGAGGAACCTAGAGAATCACACAAAAACAAAACTACATACAAAGATCACTTGGATCTGTGGTTAGAGAGTTTACAACTCAAAGAGAAAATATATGTGAAAGGGGTGAGTTACAATGAAGAAATGGCTCACTATTTATAGAGGAAAAAATGCTACTGTTCCACGGATCCCTCACTTGAGGGATCCGTCCAGTGTAATCCTGGGGATCCGTGGGACGCTCCTATTTGCCCATGGGTTTTGGGTCATGGGTCATGGGTTATGGGTCATGAGTCCTAGACTTTGGACCATTGGTATCCAAGTAGATACAATGTATCTACAAGATGCAATGCATCTAGTCCATGGGTCATGGATAATACCCATTTATGACTTATGCATGATGTCATGCAATGGGTTATGGGTTATGCTCCATGGGTATGGGTCATGGACTTTGGGTTATACTCAACTACATTCAATGTATTTAGTCAATGGGTCAAATACTTAAACTTGTACCCATTATATTACCCATTATAATACGTACTAATTATGTATATATCTACCCAATATGTAAACACTCGTTGTTGTACATATGTATTACTAAATCATAAAATCATTATTACTTGTTTAGTGTTTTATGTGAAAACGTAAATGTGTTAGTAAACTATTGGCTCAAACTATTTACGTATTTTATTTATTTCGTTAAAATGATTTTACGTTTGTTATCGACAAAACATTAGAAGATCGTAAAATATAAATAAACATTTTTACGGCTTATTTGTATTAACAATCTCCCCCTTTTTGTTGATGACAAAACAGAAAATTATTTTAAGGGAAAACTAAAATTCGTAAAAGTTTGAATTGTAGTTTTTACTTTCTTCTTCCCCTTTTTGTCGAAACAAAAAGAGCTTCGAAAAGAAACTAACACATTGTTTTAAGAAAAACATGTAAGAGAAAAAAAAGATAATGTGAAAAAGTAGAGACCAAGTGACGAGAAGTGTTCTCGTCTTAACTCCCCCTTGACGAGTTCATCCCTTTGTGAGGGCGTCAAGCAAGAAGAAATACTAAACTAGTTCATTTGCAATGTTTGCAAAATATTTCGTCTATGTGACGAATATGCTCCCCTTTGATGATTGCAACTTTGCAAAGGGACGTCATGTAATGTAATCCTAATGAGAATTATATTTCAAATGATTTTGCAATGTATTGCTTTGACACAAAGCTCCCCCTAGCTTAGGGTGTCAAAGTCTTCAAGTGTAAATTAAAAATCTACAAAACAAAGGTTAGAAAACAAGTATATAATGCATAATTTCCTACAAATAAGACTCAAGTTAGTAGAAAACTCGTCTTCTGTTGCACGGATCCCACGATTCCCTCCTTGGAGGGATCCGTCTATGCAAGATGTAGGGATTCGTCTAACTGTAAACAAAATACAGCAAAGGTAATGTAACAAGTGATGTTATCATCAAAGTGAGATATGTATTAGAGCAACAAGCATATACTCAGAACAATGTGGCAAATATCATGTAATTTCATTTAATAAAACTAGAGATATGATGTACATGACTCTAAAAACTAAGAAAATGAACAATACATGACTTTGGATTACTAGACTATCTAAGTCGCGCTTGATACTAGGACACCACTTGAATCCTCTAGCTCAAGTTTGTTTAGGTTTGATCTCGTCGAAACGTTCGAGGAGGTGATAAAACATGAAACGTTGATCTTCACGTACTTCATGTATCAAACTTTCAACATGTTGACAATGATAACAATCTTTGTCATGGCTCGGTAGTGGTGGTGGTAGAAAGGAAATGACTTGATGTGAAGGATCAAGTGAAGAGGGTTGAGGAGCCTCAAAAGAAGGAGGGATTGGCGGAGGCGCATTCGAGGATGGCTCAACTAAGAATGATGGTGGCGGTAGAGAGGTGTCAACTTCCATGTGGTCGGGTGGTTAACTTTGATGATTCCTCATAATCCAAAAAGGACTATTTGAGGGTGACGGAGAAAAAGAAGTCGGAGCTAGTGTTAACTCAACACCTTGATTTTGTTCCGCTATTCCTTCTAAAGAAGAGGATGTTGGCGGTGGCGGAGGATGGGACGGCCTAGGAGGCAAGTCCTCTAGATTGTAAAGGTGTGGTGATGAGATTGGGGTGGTGAATGATATGGCTCTAGGCACTAAGGGTGATGGTTTAGTGGAAATGGGGTTGTTTGGTTTAGGAGGTATGGTGGTGTTTGGCATTGGTAGTTTTGTGGGAGCAATCCTTTTGGGGATTGGTTTGATAGGTGGAGGGGAAATCCTACCATTTGTGGATTTAACGGGAGATGATTCGGTTGAAGAAATTTCGTGAACAACACGAGCAAATTTCTTGGGTGGTCCTTTGGTAGATGAGTTACGACTAGGAGCTTTCCTCATTATGAGATGATTAAAAGATGTTTGTGAAAGTTTCTAAGTGCTGAGAATGAGGATGTAGATGATGACTTTAGAAGTCTTAACAAGGTGGTTTATAAAGAAAGAGATTTGGCAAGTGCATTCAAGACTTAAGCCACTAAGATCCTTTGGAATGTGATGATTGACATGCACAAGAGTCAACTTCAGAGTTGCACTGATCTAGGAACTTAATTAACATGAGATGGAGTGTTCAAGTTAGTAAGATGAGCTTGAAATGATTGTTTTAGCTAGAGTTAAGATGAATCTGTCACCCGGATCCCACGGTTCCCTCCAATGAGGGATCCGTCTAGGCTAATTCTAGGGATCCGACTCTCAGCAGCTAAGAAAAGAGAAAAATGATGTTTGTGAAGTCTAATACCTATATCTCTTGAATGTTTCAGTCTTCCCAAGTGTTTTAAATGAAAGAGAACTTAAATGATCAAGGGCAATGAGTGATGTAGCTAATGATTGCCTTTTATGGAAGAAAATGAAACTTTCATGAATACCAATGAATGACCAAAGATTGATGAGTGTGTAAATACTCATCATTTTTGAGTCAATCTGAACTGCAAAACGTCTAAAAATGCTCAGAAATGCATCAAAATACTGAAAATATTCCAAAATTACATTTTATATGTTTCAGATGCAAAATGTTTAAAATCAGATGAAAATTGAGCAAAGTTTGCAAAATTGGCAGTTTCAGTCCCCCAAGTTTCAAAAGTTGTCAAAAACAGTCCCTGGTAAATCCAAATAAAGAAAAATATCATTTTGAGTCCCTAGGGATTCCTAAGTTGTCAAAATTGGTCCTTGAAACTTAAATTTGCAAAATTACAACTTAGGTCCCTGAACTTTGAAATTTGGCAAAAATAGTCCTTGGAAAATAAAAAATGTCAAAAATAGTCCTTGCACTATTAAAGTTTGTCAAATTCAGTCCTTATGGTAACTTTGGAGTATTGGCAGTTTGGTCCCTCTAAATTGGCAGATTTGCAACCATAGTCCTTGTCATAATAGCCTAATACTTAGCCTTGTCAAAACCCCATTGACCCTGCCACTTTACATCATCTTGGACCCCCTTGCCTTAGCCCCTGTCATTAGCATTTTTGGCCCCTTGATCAAAAATAGTCAAAACCCGCCCACACCCTCCACTGTTTATCCTCCACCTCACTGTCTTCCATCCCAGTTGCCTGCAAACCCCAGCCACCATCACCTCACCTTTTCCCTTTTCCTCCACCCCCTCATCATCACTCACCCCCCACAATTAATGCCACCCCTCCCCTACTAGCTATCACAGGCCACAAGTCAAAATAGGCCCTTCCCGCCAAAATTGATAAAATGGCCAAATTACTCAAATCTCTCCCATTGGTCAAGAGAAGAGGTGGGAATCTATCAGAAGGACACGTGGATGAATTTTTGAGCATAAAAGAGGAGGAAGAAAGAGAAGAAGGGAGGAACTTAGTTTTTTAATTTCTTGTATGTCGTATTATCTCTAAAATGTCTTAATTAGCTTTTCAATTTGTATTTTCAAGTTTTCTGATATTGGAACTAAGTTATTTAGTTTATGTAATTCAGTTTGGACCTCTAAATCAAAGTGTCATTTCAGTTTCAAATCTTATGCATACTGTTTAAAATTTCATGCTCAAACTCTTGTGTTCAAAGCTTCAATAGGCTTTATTTAAGCTCAAATCAACTTACTTAAGCTCTATATAGCTTTTTGTAAGCTTGGGGAATCAGTTCAATCAAGTTCCATGGAAAATCAATAAAAGTCAACTGTAAAGAAGAAATTGGTTCAAGCAGCTTGGAATTGGGTAGTGAGTGTTGCAGAGCAGTGTTTGGATTGGAAATGGATTAGGATAATGGTTTTGGGTCTGGTTTTAAGCTGCATATAAGCTGACACTTGCAAATTGGTATCTCATTTTCCATTTTACATACAGTTTTCATGTTGTGCTCATATCTGAATTCTGTTGTCATTAAGTAGTGTAAACAAGTTTAATCAGTGATAATTAAGATATTAAAGTTAGTTTAATGGGTGAGATAAGTTAAAACAGTGTTTAGCTCAGTTTTGGTTACAAATCAGTCAATATAAGGGGTGTTTGGATCCATTGGCTTAACTGTCATTTAGGTGTGTGCAGTGGCAAATTCTTGTTGGTTCATGATTGTCTAACTCTAATTAACTCATTTGAGTCAATATATTGTGCCTGCAACTCATAAAAGTCAACATGGTCTAAAATCCATCTCAACTGCTTATCTGTTGTAATTTGGACAAATCAATCTCTTGTTTTGTGTTCAAATCCAATAAACATAGCTTGCATTAGTGTCATTACATTATATTTCTTCATTATCAGTCCTTAAATTGCAATCAAAGTTCAAGAAGGTCAAAGTTTCTCAACTGTCAAAAGTCAAATATTTGCAAATAATCCAGTTTTTGCCCAACTGGGTAGATTTTTCACAGGTTCATTCTTGGACCAAATCAAATCAAACTTTGGGATTAATAACTTGGCCAGGTCTACTTTCTTATTGCTATTTTAGTAGAATTTTGTTAAATTTCTAAAGCTCTCAAACAAGCTCATAAATAAGGGCTTATGTGCCCTGCTCCAAAGCTCAGTCAGAGCTGAGAGTTTCCAAGCTTCTTGCAGAGCTTCTCCAGGTCTGCTCTTTGGTTGAAAGGGACTTGACCAGGTCTAGTTTAGATCTCAATAACTGGTTTTCATATTCAGCTTATTTAGAAGCCTGTGCTTATGCTCAAAAGAAGCACCCTCACACTGATTTTTAGCTTAATCTCAAAACATCCAAATCTGTTGAGTTAGCTTATCAGAGGTTAAAGGAAGTTGTTTCTTGTTGCATTTTGGTCATTTTAACATAATATAGCTCCTGTGTTGGTTTGGTTTCCATTGGGTACACTTTAGCTTATTCAAGTGCTTATTTCATAAGCACTAGCATAGCAGTTTCATTATCTTCCACACAACACCATGTTTTTTTTATTTTTCCTAGATTCCTAGTATAATTTTAGAGTTTTCCTGAAATTTTCACATTTTTCTATAACAGTTTGCTATTTTTCTTAATTAAAAACAGTTTTTAGGATTATTTAAATAGCTTTTAATACAAATAATTCAGAAAAAGTCCAAAAAAATAATTTTTCATTTTTATTAAGTCTAGATAAATATAAAAAGTAAAAAAAGTAATTTTCCAGATTTTTCATAGTTTATTTTGTAATTTTTAATAATTTAATTAGTTTTAAATAGTTTAAAATCCATAAAAAATAGAAAAAATAATCAGAAAAATATAAAAATAGTTTTGAAAATTCTATTTTGATATTTTAGATTTTTCTAAGTCATAATTTTATTTTTCTAGCTTTATTTCATAATTTCTTGTATTTTAGGTAATTATTAAATAGTTAAAAATAGTTTTTAATTAATAAAAATTAGATAATTAGTTATAAAAATAATTTTCTTTTTCTATAAATTTTCTTATATCATTAGGTTTGTAAAAATATCATTTTCATATTTTTAGGATTAATATTGTATAAGTTTCACGTTTTTATTTGTACGTCACGTAGTTTTTAATTCAGTTTTATAAAAACAGTAAAAACAAAAACATCAGTTTAAAATTAGTGATAGCGTTTATTTAAGATAGTTTAACTTTTTAATCTCCTTTAATCTTCTGTAGTTTATAAACAAATCAAAATCCTTACTGACCACTATCCTTAGTGGTTATTCGACAATCTGATTGTGTTAAACACCAGTCATCCTCCGTGGGACATAACGACCCGGGAATCCACTGTATTCTCCTGATCTTCATTGTATTTGTGCTCTGAGCTGTTTTAAGTTTCTTACAGTTGGTCATTCACAAGTGGCTAGCTTGCGTGAGATAACTTGACGGTTCAGCACAGATCAATGACACTAGAAAACTTTGAAGTGTCAAGTAGAGCTAAATGATCCTAAAGATCAGATAGTAACTTAAGATAATTTTGAAAATATCTTAAAAGTTATAGGAAATGGAAAAACTAGATTTTGACCCATTTTGAGGTAAGGATGACTAAAATCAATTTGCTAAAATTGAGAGATTTATATGACTAGATGCGTTGATTATGTGAGCGATGATGTGTGAGTATAATAGCGGAAGAGTAATGAGTTTTGGTGAAACGATAAATCGAGAAGAGCGCCTTGAGTGTGATCCTAAGTGAGTTATGAGTGAGTATGAAACATTACTAAGCTTGAGAAAGACTTAATGTGTCCTAAGGCACTAAGTTTAGCTAGTGTGAAGTGATCTAAGGACATGGTTTGAAGTATAAAGACTGCAACTACATTTCTGTTTTCCCGGATCCCACGGTTCCCTAATTGGAGGGATCCGTCTAGCACAAACTGAGGGATCCGTCTCCTGCTAAACAGTACCTTTACAAAAGGTATGTAAGGGTTTGCACAAGGCATCATATTTCAAAGCTAGTGTTTTCTAAGAAGTTTGAACAATAGTTTAGTTGAGACATCAAATGTCAAATGTTTTATTTCATGAGAGAAATTACATTACAATGATAAAGCATGAGTACTAAGGATTGACCCTATTTTGAGAAGAAACTTAAGTTTCTTTAGCGTTTTCGCTAGATGGATCGTCAAATGGTTGATGAGTATTTGTCGATTCAGGAATGAAGAAGGACTTCATGAGAGATGTGTTTAGAGGTTCCATCATCTTATTCACAAGTACGTACAACGGAATTTGAAATTGAGGGTGGAAGTACATGATGTGATGATAAAGACGTGTCAAGAACATTCCATAAGGGATTAGTTTGTTCTTGTTGCCTTGAAGGTTTACAATTCGCCTTGCGAAGAAATAGGCGAGATTGTATGGTTGTTGTGTTAGCTAACAATACATTATGTGAGCACAACAAGTGGGAAGAATTTCTCGATTTCCCATAAGACTCCAAACACTTTCACGTAGGATGAACGCGAGAGGCTTGTACTTATCTCGGATATCCCATGTATAGATAATGTTTGGATCAGAGTGATAGGGTCGAGGTTTGCATAACATGCGAGTCAAGTCTTGAGGGGAAGGTATGTGTGAGCAATATGGACTATTTTCTTCACGATGGTTGAAGAGAGAATCAAGAGACTAATCTTCAGTGAAGGCACATTGTCCATGATTTGGAATTCGGAGAATGTGAGCAAATTGCCCAAGGGTTAAAACAAACTTTTGGTTTTTGATCCAAAACCAAAGAGATATAGATCGATCCTCGTTAAGAACGAGTTCAACTTGACGGAAGAATTCCAATACAAACCTTGGACAGATTTTCTCGTTGATTCCGAGAAGGCATTCTAGTCCTATCGTTCGGAAAGAGGTATTGATACCTTCTTCGTATTGTAGAGGAGTGTCGACAATACATCCTTCATGGAAGTGACGAGTTTTGAGATTATTGAACCCACGGACATGATTGCCAGGTGTGGTGGGCTCAAGAGAGATGTTAGGGATGTAGACATAAGTGAGTGAAAAGTCGAACTCATACTCACGAGACATGATGTGACCTATGGAAGTAAAAAAGAATAAGATGAGACGTATTAAAACACCAAGATGATCACCTAACGTTTTTACTAGATATTTATAAATAATGACAATTAACTCACTTAGTTTTTAACAATCTAGTGAAATATTCCTTTTAGGAAGAAAACGGTTTATATTGCATGAGAAACTGTTTTCCAGAAGAACAGTTCGCACGGTTCCCTTCCAAGAGGGATCCGGCTAGTAGAACTACAGGGATCCGTGGATCTGTAGTGACAGAAAAAGGGTTTTGACAAAAATATAGATTTTTGCATCTTATAGTTTTATACCAAGATATGTATATTAGCCAAAATTTACTTTTAGCATGCATTATTGGTTTCTAACGTATCTCAAGACCAAAAATATGAAAGATATAAAGTAAAAGAAAGGACAAACACATTATGAAAAATAACCTAGATAAACTAGAACATTAGTAATATTTCATTTCAATGCTAAGAACGATACAAAAGATTGGGTATATAACACCAATGTAGATTAACAACACAAAGTACATGTCTCCATAAGAAAACTTAATCATGGGGAACACGAGAGCGACGAGTGTCAAGACGATGAGTACGAAGGCGATGTAAACCATGATGATGAAGATCTTTCTTGGTTTCAGTTTGAGATTAGAAGGAAGATGAAGTTTTGAATGAGAGGTAATTTTTGAAAGTTGAAGATTTGAAAAATGAGGGTTTGGTGGAGTGGACATCGGAGGGGATATTTATGGGGAAGGAGGAATTTTTGAGATTTGTGTTTTGTCTTATTATTAGAAAGATATGATTTTTAGATTAAGTGAAATAAGACACAAATTTTATAAACCTAGACTTTAGACGAAAGAGTAACACGTATGCAAGAAAAGTTTCCTAACTAAGCTACGTGTAATATATGAATATGTGAAAAGATAATCATATAAATTCCTATGTAAGCATACTTATTATTTAAGCTAATATTATTTAGAGATAAGTAGGAAATCATACCTCTAATGCACTTAAGAGTGTCTTTACTAATGACAAAACAAATGCCAGTAGACAACTCTGGTTCCTTCATGTTTAAGATACCTTCTTAGGGAAGGTAATCTTGTTACCAAGCAATTCCTATGGCTTGATAAGTATGAGCTTTAACTAAGCTAGATGACAAGGAAGGTTAGTGCAATTTAGTAAGAAAGAAAAAAAATGTTGTCATCTAATCAACATCCTATAAAAATGTTTTAAAACATGGTGTTTGTTTTTGTAAAAGACCTTCTTTGTAGTTTTCAATTAAACATGGATCAAATCAAGTTTTTAAAGTACAACATACTCTAAGAAACTTGGTAATGAAGCTCTGATGCCAATTGTGGAAAACTAGAAGGGGGGTTGAATAGTTTTACCGATTAAAACTTGGTTTTAAACTATTTAGATTGACTTATGTCAATCTATTTAAACATGTGTGTTAGATGTTGATAGAGAAACATATAGGTATATAAATATGTAATGAAAAGATAAAGAGTAAGAAGCAAAAAACCACAACGCAAGTATTTATAGTGGTTCGGCTACAAGGACACCTTCCTTGCCCTACTCCACTTCCCGAGTCACCTACTCGAGAGTTTGTAATCACTACACAACACCAACTCCTTGTGGCGGAGAAGCCTTAAAAACCGGGTTCTTCCACGAGGTAGAACCAAACCTATCACAACGTCGCCTACCCTTTATCCGGTACTAGGCTAGATACCGAGTTCCATTACAATGGAGGAACTACTACCCAACACTACACAAGTCCTATCCCTAAGGAGATTGATATGTGCTTTTTCACATATCTTTTCATTATCAAAACTGACCCAAAACAACCAAGGAAAAGCCGTTTATTGCTAATATTTGTGGTTTTCTTGAGTTTGTGCTTTCAGGTGAGTACGGATATGCAAAAAACACGCAAAAAGGATCCAAATCAGATGTAAATCCGAGCACGAGAGATCAAGAGAGTTTTAGCTGAGCCGGAAGGTCGGGATTGTGCAATTATGAAGATTTTATTCTCTAAAGATGATTTTGAAGTTTCAAAGAAAGTTTGAAGAAAAGTCAAATATAGTCCCTACACTTTGAGCTTTTGACAGAATTGATCCCTCAAAGTTTCAGATTTTACAAAAGTCACCCTTGGATTATTTGAGATTTACAACAATGGTCCTTAATGAGCATTGTCGGTTCACCTTTGGTCCCTGAAGTTTCAAGTTATACAAGTTTAGTCCCTTAAGTATACATTGGATCACATTTAAATCATAAGTCCAAATCCATATAAACCCTTCGGCCCAAAAATAATTACCCGAGCCCAAAGTTAAAACCACGCTACCCGGTTGGTTATATTCACCCGAAAACCAATCCAAACCCGCTCCATATACCCAGGTCAACCCCCCAACCCCAGTCAAACACAAATAAAAAATCCCAAAAAAAATACTCCCGCGCCTTTTCCCTCTTTTACCCAGAAAAGATAAACCCTAATTACCCCATCCCGTGTAAATGATCAAATTAACCACAATTAAGGGTACTATGGTACTTTTCCCTGACACACACTGACACTTAGCTTGCCAGGTCAGCTATCCGTGTGAGATTGACACTCCTTGCTCTCCCATTGGCTGATGATGCGTGGCAATAGTGATCCAATGGACGAAATCAAGTGGGAAACGGTTATTATGATCCAAGGGTGCAAATGAACTCAAAGAAGCACAAGTTGGATGAATTCGAGAAGCTTCCAAGCCTTAGCTCAAGTTATAAATAGACCTCTTATTTCATTCACAAGATGTATCTTACTTTCTGTTATTTTTTTCCTTCTCTCTAGTTTTTAATAGTAGTAATCAGTAGTAGCTCAATTTAAATGTTTTAAATACTTTTGTAATTCGTAATTTGTACTCAATATTTCTCTTATTAATAGAATTTGGAATTTCATTTGCAAGTGTTTTGTTTAAGTTTTTATGATCCTAATCTGTTATTGATCTTTGCTTAATGCTTATTTTAGTTTTATTAAACTGTTTTTAGCTTATTTCTTCATAATCTCAAAAATAAAAAAAAATCAAATAAAATCATTTGAAAAATAAAAATCATAGTAGATCTGTTTTTGTGAGTAAATCTCCATTGATCTACTGTTTTATTAAGCTCATATAAGCTTTTAGTAGCTATTTGTGAGCTTGTACTTGTTTCAATCTCAAATCACTTAAATCTCAGTTAGGATCAGATGCTACAGATCTTGGTTATGTTCTGCTGGATTTGGATCTGGATTGGTGTGTTCTTGATATTGGAATTGGGTCGAGATCTTTGGTATTGGATTAGGATAGGGGTTTATTAGGATTAGTGGTTCTTGTTTCATCAGTGTGCAAGCCATAGTGGCTAAGGAAGTATTGTAAGTTTGATTTCTGCTTTGATCATTAAATCTGCTGTTGCATCTGTTTATTAGTGATATTATATACTGTTTGATCTGAGTTAGATGTTTGTTTAGCTTAATATAGTCTAGATCTGCTATTTAGTTCTTTAATCAGTAGTTTAACTTGTGTTTGGAATAGCTGATTAATCTGAGATAGAGAGTAGTTAATCAGTTAAGAGTAGTTGTTTCATGCTTATATAGGTAATTGTTAGTCATTTGAGGTTTCTGTTATAGCAGTTTTAGTTATTAAAGTCAAAAATCTCTTGTATCTGATCTAGAATCTGAATCTGTTAGAATCAGTAGGAGTAATTAGTTGCAAAGTGGTTTGAAACTAGTGGATCTAGCTTTTGGTGTTCATACTTAGTGTTTAAACATCATAATCAGTTCATTGTTTTGGATCAAAATTCAGTTTGGTCAAACTTTCATAGCTGTTCTTCATAGTCAAAATCTGTCAATTGTGTTTTTCACCAAACTTGTGAATCAAATTTATGATTCATGATTGAGTTTTAGTAGTTCAAACTTTGGGAGTTAAAATTTCATTTGATCTAGTTTTAGAAATTACTTTTTGTCAAAACTGTTCAGGTCATTTTGAGCTTCTAATCAGCTTATCAAGCTAGCACTATCTGCCCTGTTCACACTCAGTAAAACTGAGTGTGAATCAGGCAATCTTGCAGCTATTGCATTGTTCTCATTTCTAGGATTTAGAGCCTGAAACTTGGCATAATTGTAGCTGGCCAGGTGGTGTTTAGAACTGCATTAGTAGTTTTTGAGTTTGCTTATTGGATAAGCTAGTGCATAAGCCCCAACAGTAGGGGGTCTTAACTGGTTTGCTTATTTAGGCAGTTGGCATATTCTTTTGATCAGAGCTTAGAATTTGTTAGGAGTAGTTATAAGCAGTTGCAATTAGTTCATTTTAGGATAAGTTAGCTTTGTTCACTGTTTGGTTGGTTAAATAGCTTGTTAGCTTATTTTAGTAGCTTATCTTCACATCAGTTTGCACTATAGCCTTTAATTTTCACACATAAGCTACTTGTTTCTCATTTTTTATAGATTCATATTATCATTTTAGAATTTTCCTGAAGATTTCATAATTTTTGGTCAACTTTTACTATTTTTCTTTATTAAAAACAGTTTTTAATCATTTTTAATTACCTTTAATTGCAATTAATTGAGAAAAAGTTCCAAAAAATAATTTTTCAATTTTCTTAGATTAAGATAAATATAAAAAGTATAAAAAACATTTTTCCCTATTTTTCTCCTTTTATTTGGTATTTTTCATAATTTAAATTAGATTTAAATAGATTTAAATTCATAGAAATTAGGAAAATAATCTGAAAAATATAAAAATAGTTTTGAAAAGTCTTTTATGATATTTTAGATTTTTAAAAAGTAATTCCATATTTTTCCCTCTCTTTTTCATAATTTTTAGATATTTAGTTTTATTTTTAAAGTTAATAATTAGTTTTTAATTAGAATAAAATCAAGAAAATTCCTAAAAAATAGTTTTAATTCATAAATAGTTTTCTAATATCATTTTTAGCATAAAAGTAATTTTAGGTTCTTTTTAGGATTTAGATTAGTCGTTCTTGCTTTTTATTCGCGTTTCGTTTAATTCCGTTTTTGCGTTTTAATGTAGATTCGCGTAGTTTGCCATAGTTCTTAGGATTTCCCGTAGATTTTATGTTCCATTTACTTTCCTTATCCCGTATTTTAGAAGATATCATTTTATGCCCTTCTATATTTCAAATCCCGATAATCGAGACGTGAGTTGGAAATTCCATTCAACCCTCGTTCGGAACGATCTCGGTGCTCAAACCTAATACGTTTGAGTTACCCATATACTACACTTCTTATTATTGGTCAGTGTCCGAGCCGTTTTAAGTTTCTTACGGTTAGTCATTCACAAGTGGCTAGCTTGTGTGAGTTAAGCTTGACGTTGTTTCGACAACTCATATCAATTTTTGGCGCCACTGCCGGGGAGGGCTTGTAGCGAGTTTTCGTATTCCGTCTCGTATCGCGTGCATTTGAAGATCCTTCCCCGAGTGAAGTTCCCGTCGTTTTTGTAAATATATGTTTTTGAAAAACCCAAAAAAAAATCTAAAAATACCAAAACATTCTTCCTAGAGTGTTTACAAAACCATAGAAATTAAAAAACCAACAAAAGAAACCCGAACGTCAATTGTTATGTCGGCTCACCTTGAAGGTACAACCTATACACGGGGTATAAGGAAAGTTTTGACATTAAATTGCAGACTGAAGAACGATCCACTCTTCGTTCCCGCTCCGCTGCGCGTACTTTTGAGAGCTACCGAGCACCAATTGACGTGAAGGTTACAAAAATATTGTGTTTTCTAAATATAAAAACCCAAAAATATTCTTCTTTTATCCTCTCAATTGATAATTCTTTCTTCTTAACCCTCTATATGTTTAATTCTCATGGATACGATCGATTATCGTCATTGTTTTCATTGCAAAGGCCGTATGGAGGAGAAACAATATTGGTGTCTTAATCCAGAATGTGTATGTGGACGATGTGGACAACCTGGTTCTAAAAAATCTTGCTATTGGTGCGACTTAGCCGACAAAAAATCTCTCGATGACTCTAAAAGTTTTTCTGACCATCCGCCACAACCCGAGATATGTTCTTATCGTCGTTGCCTTCATTGCCAAAGCATTATGGAAGAGAAACAATTTCGGTGTTTGAAATGTATATGTGATTGGTGCGGAAATAATTGCCGGAATGGATTTTGTGATGTATGCAATAATTTTATCAATCCAAATCCAGATCTCGCCCGTCTTTATGCACGGCTAGAACAAAAGAGTGCTCTTTATAATGACATAATTGGAGAACCCTCGATTCCTACTCTCCTCTCGGTGAGGGAAATGGAATATGTTTCGAGCCCGAAGTGATTCCGAACCTCTCACGAATAATTCTTGATTTATCACTTTCGTGTGTATCGGTGCGGACCGAATATGGTTGGAATTTTCCCGGTTGTAGCAATGGAAAATCTGGAACCGAGTTTCACCACAATCCTAATTATGAGACAACCGATTTTCCTAACCAACCTTTGTACCATGAACCGGAATCATACTCTTGTGAGTAATGTGGTGGTCCTCACCAAGGTTTTCAATGTCAAGTTCAATTTAACAACTCAACCTTTGGTTATGAACCTTACCCGTATTCGTCACAACAAGCGTACTGTTGTGAGTATTGTGGAGGTCCGCACATTAATTCCAATTGTCGATGCGAGAATCCGATTGTTTACAAGCAAGTTCCTTGTAACAATTATGATTATCCTTATAACCCACCTCCACAATACCAAGAAGTTCAACCACCACCTTCTCCATGTTCTGCAGAATTTAATCAAAAAGTTCAAGAGATCATGATTGATCTTAAGAGTCTTCTTGAAAAACTTTCTCCGAAGAAAAGATCCACCTCAGTGACCTATCGTGAATTATTAGCTGAAGAAGCCGCGAAAGTGATACAACATCGTCCAACTACCTATTATTACGATTCTGATTCTGATGACGATTATACTCCTCGGAGTGGCAATCCCACTCCGTTTTGAGCCTTTAATTTCCGACCCTTCTCCTTCACTCACGCCGGTTGAGAGAAGTGACGTCGTTTTGGAAGAGGTCGATGATCATATTTCTACAGATATTGTTGAACCCGTTGATTCTCTTATAATGGGGGATGAGCATCTTAGTACTATTCCGGAAACGGAAGTGTCTAGTGTTGAGATCTTTATCCCAATCCCAAGAGAGTCTGGGGTTGTTGATATTTGTGATGAACCTTCTCTTGATATTTCAAACGATCATGTTGAGATGTTCTCCGATTCCGATGATGATTCTTATGGAGACATCGATTTTGTCGACGATTTACCTTCTGAGCCCGTTCATACAGAAGAAGTAAATGATTTTGAGCCAGAAGAAGAAGAGATTGAGCCCGATAATATTAAGATCGAGGATGAAGAGCTACGTCAAACATTGTCGAATGTTTATCTTCTCATTTCTAAGATTGAAGCCCTTAACGATAATTCGAGTTTGCATCCTATCTCCATTAAAGATAGTGATTTCTCTCCCGAGCTTGAGACCTTCCGATTTGATGAAGAGATTAGTGGCAGTCCCACTATTGATGATGTTTATCCTCCGATTCTTGAGCGATTCTACTTCGAGGTTGATATGAGCAAGGTTTTGAACGATATTTCCAATAATTCGACAAATGACCCAATCATTGAGGAAGCCGACTCATTTCTTGCTCTTGATGACTTGATACCACCGGGTATTGAGGATGTTGTTATGAATGATCCCGGGGGGGATATGATGTTTCTTGATGGACTGCTTGACTCCCCTTCT
Source organism: Chrysanthemum makinoi (assembly GCA_910596185.1). Taxonomy (NCBI): domain Eukaryota; kingdom Viridiplantae; phylum Streptophyta; class Magnoliopsida; order Asterales; family Asteraceae; genus Chrysanthemum; species Chrysanthemum makinoi. The sequence continues at coordinate 244,657,530 of OU343217.1, read as the reverse complement.
TTTGATGAGTCCACCATCACGTATCCCATTGAGCGGCATGTGAAGACAAAATCTTTAAACCAGGGATATGCATTGATGAACCTTTTGTTAAAATCATTTCTGGAGATAAGGATCCTCGGATGGATGCCTTCATTTGTGAGCCTAAACCTTTTATCCTTTACCATGAGCTCCCATCTTTCTTGGAGTTTTCTCATGTTGATCCGTCATTCTTTCGTCCGCCCGCAAAACCACCGGATGATGGATCCTTCTTACATGATATGCCATATCCACCCATTTTCTTCTCCACCCAACCCACCCAGTCTCATTCCTTCGGGAATGAGGACACCGTTTTGACCCACGGTATCTCTACCACTTTCTTCCCCAAGGACAAATGAATCTGGGGACGAGTCAGGGCTAGCGACTCGTTTAAGAAAAACAAGATGCGGTTCGAGGCACCCCATGCTTATCCATCTATCTTCTTTCTATTTTCTAATAAGTGACGTGAAGAGGTCTGCTCTTCGATTTCGTGTTTGGTTGTTTGTGATGTTGTGTAGGATTTTCCCGATATGAAGACTCGTGTTCGAAGTTTGTCTACTCGAGTTTCATGATCGATGCTGATGGAAATCCGATATCCTAATCTTATCGACTAACGTTTATCTTTGAGCATACTTAATAAACGGCTTTTAGATTTTCGTGATACCCTTGCTTTAAACATTGAGGACAATGTTCCGTTCTAGTCTGGGGTAGGGTAATCTTGATTTGATTTGACCGCACTTGCTTATTTTTGTTGTGTTTCTCTCGTAACCCCGTTTTTCCTTAGAAATTGAAAAAATTGTGCAAAAATGAGAAAATTTAAAAATTTTTGTAAGCTTTTGTTAAGTCTTTTTGATTGAAAAGTTTGCTAGTCTCTTAGATCAGAAGCTATAAAATGCGAATTCTAGCTCACAAGGCCAAGATTTTGCAAGTTTCCACTGTGACTTTAAATATGCATACCTTGATTTCATTAGACGAAACATTTGCTAAGTTAATATATGTTTTGACACCTTGTTGACTTTCCGCTGGTGAGAGTAGGAATAGAATTTTGACTTGACCGGGCGTGTTGAGCCCTAGCTTGTTCCTTTAACCATAGATAATCTAAAATTATCGGCTAAGCATCTGCGGATCTCATTATTTGGGATTTTAAATTTGCGGAGATCGAGAAATGATAGAGTTACTTATGAGTTTAGATGCTAAACGTGGAGTAGTTGGTTCTCTTTAGAGCCCATCGAAGGTACTTATGGCTTTTTGTTCCCACAAAATTGTTTCACCCCATATCTGTCTAAATAATTAGAGATGTCGAGTTTTTGGCGATAGTTAGTTCTTTATCTTCTTAAAAGAATCTTTGTTTTAAAAATTGGGTACACATCAAGGATCCGTAATAAATAATCAAGTAATGAGTAATAAGTGATATGTGAAATGTAATAAGTAAAGTTGTGAGCTGCGGTGTCGAGATCGGACCCTTGGATCTTTAGCCGGGATTGAGTGAGGTCTTAGCCTAGCCAGCCGGGATCCTCATTTCATGAAGCCTATAGTCTTGGAATTACCCGTGAAGCTCCGTGGTTCACAGCTCATATAAGTAAAAGTCTAAGTGAATGAAAATGAATGTTAAAAAATGTTGAAAAATGAAAATAAAAAAAAAAGTCAAAAGTATAAGTTAATAAAACTCCTTGATGTGGACCTCATTTTTACGACAATGGTTCTTGAGAGAAGGCGGATAACTAATTATCGACTTAGCTTTGTATCTTTATCAAAATAACTCTTATCGAAACGAGAATTTGAAGAAATTCATTTCTCACAAAAATAAAAAATCTAGAGGAAAATAGGAAAATGGGAACAAAAGGTAATTACACAAGTAACTTCCATGGGTAGTGTTAGCATCTAGAGTCATATGTAACAATGATTTCGGTTTTACGCTTAGTTTGGGGCTTGTGAAAAATCAGGGACGATGTATTCTATCCGTATGGTCACTTCACGCTGTGTTGTGTTTTCTACTCTGTGATCCTAACGTGTCGTTTGAAAAATGTTTGAGTTATTAATCGACATGAAAGTTCAACAAACCGTCATCGGATGTGCTTAATCGTAATATCTACATGTGAATTAAAAGGTAAACGAGGCGTTTTTAGAATTAGGGGTTTCTTAATCTCTTTTGAGGAATCTTTGCTACTTCATCTCTTATTATTGGTTTGTCTGAATTGTTTGAAGTTTCTTACGGTTAGTCATTCACAAGTGGCTAGCTTGTGTGAGATAACTTGATGGTTTGGACATACCAATTTAAGCGTCTTCATAGGTTTAGTAGAAAGAGATTGAAATCCTTGGTTTTAGAAGCGTGAGTTGATTGCATTGCGTGAGGACACGACAATGGTCTCGTCTGGGGTATTTTGATATGTGCTTTTTCACATATCTTTTCATTATCAAAACTGACCCAAAACAACCAAGGAAAAGCCGTTTATTGCTAATATTTGTGGTTTTCTTGAGTTTGTGCTTGCAGGTTTGATATGCAAAAACACGAAAAAAGGATCCAAATCAGATGTAAATCCGAGCACGAGAGATCAAGAGAGTTTTAGCTTGAGCGGAAGGTGGGGGTCGGGATTGTGCAATTATGAAGATTTTATTCTCTAAAGATGATTTTTGAAGTTTCAGCAAAGTTTGAAGAAAAGTCAAATATAGTCCCTACACTTTGAGCTTTTGACAGAATTGATCCCTCAAAGTTTCAGATTTTACAAAAGTCACCCTTGGATTATTTGAGATTTACAACAATGGTCCCAATGAGCATTGTCAGAAGTTCACCTTTGGTCCCTGAAGTTTCAAGTTATACAAGTTTAGTCCCTTAAGTATACATTGGATCACATTTAAATCATAAGTCCAAATCCATATAAACCCTTCGGCCCAAAAATAATTACCCGAGCCCAAAGTTAAAACCACGCTACCCGGTTGGTTATATTCACCCGAAGACCAATCCAAACCCGCTCCATATACCCAGGTCAACCCCCCAACCCCAGTCAAACACAAATAAAATCCCAAAAAAATACTCCCGCGCCTTTTCCCTCTTTTACCCAGAAAAGATAAACCCTAATTACCCCATCCCGTGTAAATGATCAAATTAACCACAATTAAGGGTACTATGGTACTTTTCCCTGACACACACTGACACTTAGCTTGCCAGGTCAGCTATCCGTGTGAGATTGACACTCCTTGCTCTCCCATTGGCTGATGATGCGTGGCAATAGTGATCCAATGGACGAAATCAAGTGGGAAACGGTTATTATGATCCAAGGGTGCAAATGAACTCAAAGAAGCACAAGTTGGATGAATTCGAGAAGCTTCCAAGCCTTAGCTCAAGTTATAAATAGACCTCTTATTTCATTCACAAGATGTATCTTACTTTCTGTTATTTTTTCCTTCTCTCTAGTTTTTAATAGTAGTAATCAGTAGTAGCTCAATTTAAATGTTTTAAATACTTTTGTAATTCGTAATTTGTACTCAATATTTCTCTTATTAATAGAATTTGGAATTTCATTTGCAAGTGTTTTGTTTAAGTTTTTATGATCTAATCTTTATTGATCTTTGCTTAATGCTTATTTTAGTTTTATTAAACTGTTTTTAGCTTATTTCTTCATAATCTCAAAAATAAAAAAAAATCAAATAAAATCATTTGAAAAATAAAAATCATAGTAGATCTGTTTTGTGAGTAAATCTCCATTGATCTACTGTTTTATTAAGCTCATATAAGCTTTTAGTAGCTATTTGTGAGCTTGTACTTGTTTCAATCTCAAATCACTTAAATCTCAGTTAGGATCAGATGCTACAGATCGGTTATGTTCTGCGGATTTGGATCTGGATTGGTGTGTACTTGATATTGGAATTGGGTCGAGATCTGAGCTGGTATTGGATTAGGATAGGGGTTTATTAGGATTAGTGGTACTTGTTTCATCAAAGTGCAAGCCATAGTGGCTAAGGAAGTATTGTAAGTTTGATTTCTGCTTTGATCATTAAATCTGCTGTTGCATCTGTTTATTAGTGATATTATATACTGTTTGATCTGAGTTAGATGTTTGTTTAGCTTAATATAGTCTAGATCTGCTATTTAGTTCTTTAATCAGTAGTTTAACTTGTGTTTGGAATAGCTGATTAATCTGAGATAGAGAGTAGTTAATCAGTTAAGAGTAGTTGTTTCATGCTTATATAGGTAATTGTTAGTCATTTGAGGTTTCTGTTATAGCAGTTTTAGTTATTAAAGTCAAAAATCTCTTGTATCTGATCTAGAATCTGAATCTGTTAGAATCAGTAGGAGTAATTAGTTGCAAAGTGGTTTGAAACTAGTGGATCTAGCTTTTGGTGTTCATACTTAGTGTTTAAACATCATAATCAGTTCATTGTTTTGGATCAAAATTCAGTTTGGTCAAACTTTCATAGCTGTTCTTCATAGTCAAAATCTGTCAATTGTGTTTTTCACCAAACTTGTGAATCAAATTTATGATTCATGATTGAGTTTTAGTAGTTCAAACTTTGGGAGTTAAAATTTCATTTGATCTAGTTTTAGAAATTACTTTTTGTCAAAACTGTTCAGGTCATTTTGAGCTTCTAATCAGCTTATCAAACTAGCACTATCTGCCCTGTTCACACTCAGTAAAACTGAGTGTGAATCAGGCAATCTTGCAGCTATTGCATTGTTCTCATTTCTAGGATTTAGAGCCTGAAACTTGGCATAATTGTAGCTGGCCAGGTGGTGTTTAGAACTGCATTAGTAGTTTTTGAGTTTGCTTATTGGATAAGCTAGTGCATAAGCCCCAACAGTAGGGGGTCTTAACTGGTTTGCTTATTTAGGCAGTTGGCTTATTCTTTTGATCAGAGCTTAGAATTTGTTAGGAGTAGTTATAAGCAGTTGCAATTAGTTCATTTTAGGATAAGTTAGCTTTGTTCACTGTTTGGTTGGTTAAATAGCTTGTTAGCTTATTTTAGTAGCTTATCTTCACATCAGTTTGCACTATAGCCTTTAATTTTCACACATAAGCTACTTGTTTCTCATTTTTTATAGATTCATATTATCATTTTAGAATTTTCCTGAAGATTTCATAATTTTTGGTCAACTTTTACTATTTTTCTTTATTAAAAACAGTTTTTAATCATTTTTAATTAGCCTTAATTGCAATTAATTGAGAAAAAGTTCCAAAAAATAATTTTTCAATTTTCTTAGATTAAGATAAATATAAAAAGCATAAAAAATATTTTTCCCTATTTTTCTCCTTTTATTTGGTATTTTTCATAATTTAAATTAGATTTAAATAGATTTAAATTCATAGAAATTAGAAAATTAATCAGAAAAATATAAAAATAGTTTTGAAAAGTCTTTTATGATATTTTAGATTTTTGAAAAGTAATTCCATATTTTTCCCTTTGTTTTGATAATTTTTAGATATTTAGTTTTATTTTTAAAGTTAATAATTAGTTTTTAATTAGAATAAAATCAAGAAAATTCCTAAAAAATAGTTTTAATTCATAAATAGTTTTCTAATATCATTTTTAGCATAAAAGTAATTTTAGGATCTTTTTAGGATTTAGATTAGTCGTTCTTGCTTTTTATTCGCGTTTCGTTTAATTCCGTTTTTGCGTTTTAATGTAGATTCGCGTAGTTTGCCATAGTTCTTAGGATTTCCCGTAGATTTTATGTTCCATTTACTTTCCTTATCCCGTATTTTAGAAGATATCATTTTATGCCCTTCTATATTTCAAATCCCGATAATCGAGACGTGAGTTGGAAATTCCATTCAACCCTCGTTCGGAACGATCTCGGTGCTCAAACCTAATACGTTTGAGTTACCCATATACTACACTTCTTATTATTGGTCAGTGTCCGAGCCGTTTTAAGTTTCTTACGGTTAGTCATTCACAAGTGGCTAGCTTGTGTGAGTTAAGCTTGACGTTGTTTCGACAACTCATATCAGAGATCCACTCCTTATGACAACATCAACAAGGATATTAATATCCTTTGACCCAGTACAAATCTATCTTGTACATCGAACACACCATATCGAATGTACACCTTAGGCACCTTTCACTAATGCCTTTGACTCGACCTCTAGGCACCCTTCACTAATGCCTTGTGACTTTACTTCTAGACACCCTTCACTAATGCCTTTAGCCTTGACTTCTAAGCACACTTCACAAGTGATTTCAATACGGACGTTCGACACCTTTCACTAATGTCTTCGTCTTGACCCTTTAGACATCTTTCACTTATGTCTTTGACACTATACTTCTAATGAAAAAGAAGATAACTATCAACAAGAGAACCTTAGTAGTCTTGATGATGACGAACCATGGCAACTCATGGACTTGAGCTTGCTCGACTTCAAAAGGTGGTGATCTCGCCTTTAAGAGGAACCTAGAGAATCACACAAAAACAAAACTACATACAAAGATCACTTAGATCTGTGGTTAGAGAGTTTACAACTCAAAGAGAAAATATATGCGAAAGGGGTGAGTTACAATGAAGAAATGACTCACTATTTATAGAGGAAAAAATGATACTGTTCCACGGATCCCACAGATCCCTCGGATCCCTCACTTGAGGGATCCGTCCAGTGTAATTTTGGGGATCCGTGGGACCCTCCTCTTTGCCCATGGTTTTTGGGTCATGGGTCATGGGTTATGGGTCATGGGTCCTATACTTTGGACCATGGGTATCCAAGTAGATACAATGTATCTACAAGATGCAATTCATCTAGTCCATGGGTCATGGATTAAATCCATGGGTCATGGATAATACCCATTTATGACTTATACATGATGTCATGCAATGGGTTATGGGTTATGCTCCATGGGTATGGGTCATGGACTTTGGGTTATACCCAACTACATTCAATGTATTTAGTCAATGGGTCAAATACTTAAACTTCTACCCATTATAATACATACTAATTATGTATATATCTACCCAATATGTAAACACTCGTTGTTGTACATATGTATTACTAAATCATAAAATCACTATTACTTGTTTAGTGTTTTATGTGAAAACGTAAATATGTTAGTACACTATTGGCTCAAACTATTTACGTATTTTATTTGTTTCGTTAAAATGATTTTACGTTTGTTATCGACAAAATATTATAAGATCGTAAAATATGAATAAACGTTTTTACGGCTTATCTGTATTAACAATGAGCATTGGAGCTATAAGTTATGAAAGATAAACACAAGTGTATGTGTATAAACTATGGAGAGATAAAATTGAGTGGGTTCAACTAGAATTTTAGCCGATTATGTCATCATAAATAAGTTATATGATATGATGGTAGACTTGATGAAGTTTATATCATTGGAGATGAAATTTTATACTAATGGCATTTTATGAAAAAATGAGGTGTCATTTGTAACTATTCGTATTTTCAAGTTACTATTCATTCTCGTATTGTTACTATTCGTCGTAGAATTGCGTATTTTCAGGTTACTATTCATCCTCGTAATTTTTACTACTAGTACTTTTACTATTCACTACCGTATTTTTTTTATTGATTCTCATGAGTTAATCCACATTCATAATGACAAGAGAATTTGTTACTCGTCAGGTCATTTTTACAACGTATGTTGAATATACTAAGAACCGGATTCGTAAAACCGCGTCTACAATTTACGATGAGGTCTGAACGTCATTTAAATACCCCGATATGTCCATCCGATATTCTAAACAAGAAAATATGTGTTTTTCATATCTCACGGGATTTCCACAAGTTTTGAAAATTTACGTTTTCTGATTTACGTGTAACGCGATTTAACCCTTCCAGTTTTAGGTTTAACGAACATTTAACACCAACCGACACTAGACTAGGCCCAGTCTAGACATTATAAGCCTTTTAGGTTCATAATAATCATATTAAAAAATTTACATTTCACTTTTCCCATTTTTACGTAAACTTCGTACGTTTTATGTTTTTTTTACGCGTTTTAAACCTACGTTTTCAGGTTTTAACAGCGTTTACGCGATCCGTTAAACTTATCACCCATTTAATATACTTAGATAGAGTGTATTGATAAGTTTAAAAAAAATTCTTATAATTTTCATATTTTTAAGATACCCGGTTTTAAGTTTTGTGATTCAAATACTTACCGTTAGCGATTACCGAGACCAAAACTCACTCCGTAAATCAAGATAATATCAAAATGACCAACTAAGTCATCCATATAAGTATATGTTGGAATCACTCCTAAACAGTATTTCAAGTATTTATATTTCATATGTAATAGGTAGCTTTATTATGGCCTTTATGTTTGTTTAAGGTCAAGCTTATGTAGAAGGCCCATAAGCTTAGGCCCAAGCCCATAAGAAAGGATGGGAACTAGGAGTGTTGTCCTAGCTTCCCTCCTATAAATAATCTTGTAAACCCTCATTTGAGGGTTGGTTGTTCAATTCATTCTCTCTTTCACTTGCATATTCATACCGGTCCTAATATATCTCATGAGTGTTTGGTTTGTGTCGTGTTCATCCGCCTCTTCTCTTTGTCTCTTTCTAGTAAGCTTGTGTTGTAAAACTAGTGACTTAACAGTGGTATCAATCGCCAAATAGTTGGGTGAACTCGTTTTTGTTTTTGAAGTTTATGGTATCGGCGTAAGGTTTAGGTTTTCAATCTTCATACGCTTAAAGATCTCATTTTTACATGTTACAATCCAAGATTCTTGTACTTTCAAGGTTATTAAGTGTTAAAGTTTAAGTTTTTGGCAAAAAAGTTTGAAACTTTATGCGTGAATATAAGAGTTTTAAGCTTGTTTTTAAACGTGTGTATCATCCTACGCATAACTGTTTTAGAGGCTTTGGTCCATCAAGTTCCACACTTTTGTGTCTTTTGGTGTTATTGAAGCTATTTCATCACACAAAAACTGGTTTAGAAAAATATTTGGGCAAAATCACTTTTATGAGTAAACCTACGCGTATGAAAACCCTATTTCTGGCGTAGGAGTGTTTCTTGGTTTGATATTCATTTTCGTGGTTTATTCCGTGTTTTCTTACTTGGATAAGTCAGAAAATACGTCGACTTTGGATATCTTTTGCACTGTGATAGTGTAAAAGATCATTTGGATAAAACCCTAAAATTACGCGTAAGTTCAACTTTACGCGTAGAAATCCTACGCCCTATAGATTTTTTACGCTAAGCC